>BJKM01000772.1:0-230646 GCA_015082035.1 Chaenogobius annularis
GAAAATTTCTCGAGTCAAATTTGGCAGAAAGACAAAGCAGTGTGACTGTTAAATCCCTATATCCAGGAGTTCATATTGTACGACTGTACTAAGCGAATCTCCAGATAGAGTGCTAGTTGACTGCTAGGAGATCACCGATGGGTGGTTGAGCTAATCACACTTGTAGTTGCCTCTTCCTCTTGAGCTATTGATGCCCGTTCTTTCTGGGCCATCTTTATCTGTGTCCGCCCTCGTCCATGAATCGTCAGTAATTATCCCTCTTACAGACACTGAATGAGCTTTAGTTGGACCTCTGCATCTGTCACATATGGCCAGTCAGTGACGACATATAATCTAGAGAGGTGACTACATTCATATATTTCGAGTTAAAGAGAAGGGGCACTTAATAACACGCGGTTACTTTCATCGTCGCCGATTGAAAAGAAATGTGTAAAGTGATCTAAGTTCGTATTAGTCACGAGATTGTTATGTAGACTAGGCTATTTGTGCTCACACATGCTTTATGTATTCATATCGTTTTCGATATTAGTTTGACATAGTGATTAGCGCCTTTAAATGGCTGTGAGACAATGTCAAGCTTACTTTTAACATAGGCCAGGACACTCAACCCTCATGAACTGTAAGGAACCACGTAGACAATGATAGTATTTACAGACGTACACAGATTGTGCGTCTGAAACGCATCAATAACCTTTTCCAGGACTCTATTAATAAATGTTAAAATCCAATCCATACAGCGTTGTGACTTTTTATCACACCTGACTTATGTAATTTCACGACATGTATATACCGATGGAAGTGTCGCTGGCGGTAAGGTGCAACATCGAACGTGGTACACGTGTGATCATGACACTCTCGTACACTACTTGTATTGATTGTCTTATGATGCGTGGATCTCGGTCATGCTCGTGCGCCTCTCTTTTTTCTCCCTTCACATTTAGCGTATTAACACTATTTATAGAACATGAAAGCAGTGCGCTTATCATAGAGATTCGCACTCGAGGAGCTGCGGCGGCTGTTGCTGAGCGATCGAAAATTTACCAATGGGGTTTTTCCGCGTTTGGGTGTGTGTGTGTGTGTTCTTTGAGAGAGAACGAGAGTGAAATCGCAGATGAGAAGCCACTAGAGGATCCAAGCAGTGTAGGCTTTGAGATTTGATGTCAGATATTGCGAGATTCCCCGCAGACTAGCTATTCTTATGATCAGTTCTTACAATGCGAAGCATCTCCTTTGGATTGTTGCACCGTGAAGATGTAAGCATGCTCGCCACGTATAACAACGCGTAGAGTGATAAGATATACATAGATATAGATTCAGACAACGTATAGTGGACTGGACTCCGATTAATTGAGACTATTAGAGAGAGTTGAATAGCAGCCAACAGAGATTCCTGTCCCATGACAGTATGCATGTGCATAATTGTGGAATATTATTCAGAATGAAACGAGCGATACTTGAGCAATAAGGCGGCGTCCTCGTACTAAATCGGCTCTGACTTAATATTATAACTCAAACCAAATAGGTAAACAAATCATATCAAGCTGAGTCTAACCATATAACTCTTTTCAATGGATGTTAGCTTCACGTCAGCTCACAAGTAACTCGACCCCATTTATTTCACTTGTAGTCGCCGACATCTGATGTCGTCGCTTGATGATCTACTACTGAAGCTGTCTTGGAAAGTGATAACTCGAGTTATGAAGACGCACTGTATAAGGATCTATGTCGTTTCTCCATTGGTACTGAACTTCCACATAAATGAATGGACTACCTAGTTAGAGCTGTGCATAGTGTTTCTTGTGTGCATCCTTGTATTTAGCTACGCCTCATGATGGCTTACTCCACTCTCTATAGTGTGTTCTAAACCGACAGAGCAATGTTATAGAGAAGCGATCGTGCAATTTACCAATACAACAATTACATTGAGCTTCGTTGATCGTCAAGTCTGTCCTCAGGTGAAACCAGTCAACAACTAGTTCCCTATATATATACAAGCATGAGCGCTCATCCTATACTGTACCATAAAAGCACCATCATCATTGATTGATGCTCTTGAATCTTCATCGATTCGTGACTGCAAGTCTGTTTGTTTGTGTCTTTGTTGTTATCTGCTGAGTTTATAATGAAGTATCTCTTCTAAAACAAATGTCATGATTAGAACCATCACGATATAGTTATCACACAGCATCCGTAATGCAAATTACGACTTTAATATCGTTTACGTGTGCAATCTAAAAATACCGAATCTAAACCTGTTTTAGTTTAGCTTTGCATTGAAAGAACTGTGCTGATTAATATGAAGTTCCTCATATCAATGTGTTTTGGATTTCCTTCTCCAGTTTAAGCCTCTACGTGTTGCAAGTTGTTCTAGCAAACGAAGTCCGACAGTTATATATCTGGCTCATGGGTACTCTAGCACTGTTCACCTCAAAAGTGTACAGCCCATATATTGTGTATTTGCCATCTTTCACTTAAGAAGCGCATGCGCTAATTAAACCCTGCCTATCCCACACGAAATTAATCTGCCACTGCCCTCCAAAATAAAATAATACCCTGTCATAATATCTGAAATAATATGAATTTGTGTGAAAAATACATCACAATTGTCTGATTATCATTAATAACTTGTCGGTATTCAGTGCAGTTAGCACAAAATGCGTTTGATTGCACTCATATTGGCTATAAAATATCATTAAATGCTGACTCATTATACAGTGTTATTGCAAAACTGTTAGTGAATGATTGTTGCCTCTGTCTCATGTGTACGTAACTCCACTTGCAAACACAGCGATTGTCTTCTGATTCTCAGAGTGCGGACCTCTATCTGAGAAGCCTATAGCCGATGCCTTCACTTCTTCGAAGCTTCCTGAGTCGCCTTTGCACGGCGTCACCATTAAACCAACGACAGTAGTCTACTCACGCGTAGTATCCGGTCAGGGAGCTGTATTTTCCTCATGCACCCGGCCGTCCGCGATGCCGAAGACTATCTCGTCCACCGCCCGCACCTCAGCTCCATGCTTAATGTCTCGAAAGCCGACCTTATTCCAACTCCCTAACCAATGAGATGGCGAAAGACGAGACAAGAAGCGCACGGCGGAATTTTTGGCAACAGTATGTGCGGTAGAACAAGAGAAGAGAAGAGTTAGAGTGTAGCTAAGAGGAATGTCAGTTTAATGCGTCAGAAGAGATGGGAAAAAAAGGGATCTAAAGATTTGCTGAGAGCAAAGTGTGAAGTAGAGGTCTGCAACGACTACATCTAGTAGTAATACGACATAGTAGATAAGAAGCAGAAGGCATAGCGACGGCACCGTTCATGAGAATGAGAACATAGAACAAGAGACAGTAACATCAGTATAGCCGTAGCATGTAAGAACGCCATGGATCGAACGACATCCGTGTAAAAACGCGAGTTGTGGGTCGACTCTATTAACTGTTAGGTACTTTAAAACACTGAACGCGTCTTAAAACATAGAAAAGTATGTCGTTTCTCTGCCCGCTGTAGCCCTCTCACGTACGTACTGTCTAGGAGTTCTCCTTCACGTTTGCGGTGGGCGACAAAAAACCATAGCATTAGAGACAAGATGAGATTATCGCGCCACATACTATAGCTGGAAGTAATCGTAAACATCCATGACCTATGAACAAGAAGCAGGGTTAGAAGTCTAGAGTCAGACGGAGTAGCGCTAGGGGTACAAGTAAGTAATGAATACCCCTAACACGATTGAGGCGATTACCCCTATCTCCTAAGTAACCCTCAAGACAGACTTGTCAAATAGAGGACAGGAGAGGAAATGTGTAAAAAAGTATTATGAACTGAGCACCAATTATTTTCCAGTGTACACCTTGAGTGAAAACCAAATGATGATTTCCCGATTAAGATAGAAGAAAAGACAGAAGATGACATGATGAAGAGTAGATGCTAGTTAATACATTGCATCCTGCTTCGAAGGAGAAGAAGTAACGGAAGAATGCTCTACTCTCCAGACGCAGACAAATTCCAACAGATGATCAAGCAACGAAATAGATACCGCAGTCTCAAACTCTAGTAGTTGCCAAGTAGATTCAGGGACAGATTACAGTGTGAGCGATCTTAATTTAGAACGTAGTCTAAAATAGGGAAGAAGAGAATTTCAATGAACGGAACCGAAGAGATGCAGACGGCACAACAATGTAAAAAATGATGAATCAAGTAGAGCAGACTGAGATCTTACCTACCTGCATTGAGTAGAGAGAGAAAGAACTACTAAGCGATGACTAGAGATTAATGTATATATATATAACCATGAAGGCAGATATTAATTGAGAGAAACAGAAGATATATTGATAGCACACGTCATTAAGAGAGACTCGTGTCCCAGAATCATCCGACAGCCACACTATGAGGAATAGAGAACCAAGAAGAAACAAGACAAAAACAAAAAGAGCAGAGAGTAAGAATGAGAGAACAGAGAATGGTATAAATAATCAGGAAGCAGAGTATAAAAAAATAGATATTACCGACTTCTCGTATAACAGTATTCCATCTCACCGGATGCTCTTGTGGACTCATGACTAATCCATCGCTCCGTGTGTTTTATACGTGAAGCCATATTCAAGCGCCGCTTCTAATATGCTAGAATGCGATAACCCTCTATTTTTGTGTGTCATGAATGAAGCGTACTGCACATTGTAGTCTGTATGGATCTGGATGACGAGTGCAGCGTTACTAGAGTGAATTAAGGTGCTGTAAACCTGTCGGTCCGTACGGCGTGCTCGGCTGAGTTCAGAATGCACACGTTCGTCACAGACTCAATTCGTACTTCACTCTTCGAAAAAGAGCAGAATCAATAAAATACAGTACTCAAAGGGCTATCCCTATTTTATCTAACATCCATGCCTTTATTTGCTCAAATGATATCAATAAGTCTTATATACCAATTGTTTACAAGTATCTTATCAATACCTTATCTTGTCCTTGATTTCTAATTCACAGCGCTTAATCGTTTTGTGCTGTTCGTTCAAATCTGCACCCAATGTCTATCGTAGCATATTAACAAAGAATCAACAGTGTTTTATCAATATAGGCAAAGTGATGTACATCCTTAAAGTCTCTAGTATTTACCTCCCTCGCAAAGCTCTTCTTCTTGTGCTACAAAATTACGATTAGGCCCGAAATATATTGTCGAACAAGAAGCTTTTTCTTTCCTATTCCTTTTGTCTCTGCTTCACTCAACAACAATACGAAAATCTATAAGATCACAGATAATGATATACTCTACTCTTTCTATCACTTTTCGTCTCCTCCTGTTTGTGTCTCGAATGTGAGTGTTAAGCACCTGGTGATGTAACTTTCATTACCAACTCACAGACCTATCTGATACTTTGAAATGACTACCATTATCACTGATAGAATTACACGAATTGTCAAGTATAAAATTGAAATAAAAACAAGAAGCATTTCTTTATAGAACCATTTCATATCCATAAATCGAGCCAATTTTCTGCTATTATTGCAATCAAGATAGGGTCTATGCGTCGGTACATGTTAGAAACAGAGTAGCTCTTTCTCGCGATTTCCTATATTTGCACTCATCCTCACATAGGTGTGATATTACTAGGAATGCCATTCTCCTGGAGAATTCCATAAATATAAATCATATATTACAAAAGGCTCTATACATATCGGACCACCAACAAAACAAAGGCTCAAATAAGTCAATGACTTGTGATAGAAATTCTGTGGACTTTACTATATTATAATATATATTATTAAGAAACCTTCGACCCTTAACTTGAATATTAAAACTAGTTTGATACAGACAAACATCTTTGTCCAATTAAACACTTTTCCCCTAATTCCAATCTTAAGCTCTATTAAATAAGTAACCGACCTTTTTTCCAACAATTAGGAGTCATGACATTCAAAAGATCATCGAAATTTATATTTTTTTTTTTTCGAGATAAAAATATAGCATGCAGTTCTTATTCAAATCTGTCATTACTAACTTTAACACTCCATCGTTCTAGCAGCCAGCTAGTCCCGACCACGCAACGCTTTCTCATAAACAACAGACCACGGACTTCTCCTTCTCTAACAATAACACACATTCTAGACGTCGCACACATTATTAGCTACTTTTCATTCGCGACTATACACGAATGAGACGTCCAGACCTATCTCGGTCCACATTGCGGCGGCGCAAATGCCACTAGAGGCTTCACAACACAATAGCCAGAGTCTTTCCCGCTTACAAAAGCAGTCATAACTGACCCGTTTATTAGCAGCTTCTGGAGAATAGCGATTTCCCATTAGTTTGTTTAAAACACACTCGTAAGACAACGAACAGCAAAAGACATTCATCTGTAGTGAGCTAACATATAAGCATGAGAGCTGCGTAGAATACTCTTAGCCTTACAAAGTTTATTAGTCCTGTTGCGCTTAACCTTTTCATACTCTTCACTGAGCTCTAATCTGCAATTCTAGTCTCCCATGAATTAAATCTCAATATCCTCTCAGTTTCTCTACATCCCACACTTTTGTTTCTTTGTGACTAAGTTCTTTCTGTAGCATCTCTCTCTTCCGAGATCACTCCCGGTGTTCACTATCTTTTATTCTCGCACCTACGTGTATCTCATGTTATTTCACTCTTCTCACTGATACGCTAGCACTACAATAGCCCACTCTCATGTATATGTACTTGATCCTTAACCCACAGCTATATCTTGTCAAATAAATCCTCCCTCTTCACTTCTTCAAACTCTAAACCTCGCAAAACTGTCGTCTATAATCCTTTCTATCTTTCTTTCCGTCTTTGCGTCTCTTCCTTTCTCCACTCTTTTCGTATCTCTCCTTCTTTATCCGCTCTCCTGGTTCTCACTCTCTCTTTACTCACTTCCTCTTTCTCTCTACTCATATTCTCCGTCCATATTCGTAGAACACATAATTCTTCTTCTCATTGATTTTTCTCCATAAACAGTTTAATGCTCCTCTTTTCCTTGCTCTCTTAGTTTGCCATTTAACTTTCTTCTTTTCTCACATAATCTTCCATTTCACATTTTCTTTCTTATTTATCAGATTTTCTTTCTCAGAGTCTCAAAAC
Source organism: Chaenogobius annularis (assembly GCA_015082035.1). Classification (NCBI taxonomy): domain Eukaryota; kingdom Metazoa; phylum Chordata; class Actinopteri; order Gobiiformes; family Gobiidae; genus Chaenogobius; species Chaenogobius annularis. The sequence continues at coordinate 7,080 of BJKM01000772.1, forward strand.
TAATAACTCTGCTACTTTTAGTTATCTCTTCCATGCTACTTGGCTCTCTGTTGACCTTATTTCCTCCCTCTCTCTCTAGAGATCTATTAGGCAATATACTATCCATCCATATCAAAAAATTATTTAACATTCCTAAGATAAACCATGCTTCCTCATTCTCTATTCTCAAGCTTCTTGCAGGTAGTTCGAACTCCGCTTGCTACAGGTTGCTAAGCTTCTTCTCTTCCATCTCTATGTACTACGATCCATCAGCGGAGACCTGATAAGACCTACTCTTCCACACTGTACTCGCCATCCATAAATCACATAGTTACACCTCACCTAAACCGACTTAATTCACCTCGCTCTCTTACGTCACTTTAGTTCCCAGCTTTCTTTTATTGCATACCACTTGATCCGCCATCATACTCACTACCAATCCATTCCTCACATTGCGAAACAATTAGTAATTTGTCTCTTCTCCTCGTATTACACTACCTCCTCTTTCCCCTATACACTACTCCAACCTTATATATCTCAGCCACCATCCTAATATCATACTCTTCATACGTCTCCTAACCTTCTGTCACAATAATATCTATATACATTACCGACAACTGCAACAGAATATGTATCACCTCTACTCGAATGACTTCTCCTACCAGAGCTCCATTCCATCACGTACATTCGCTGTCACACATCTACACTGATCCGCCTATGCATCACGATCTGTAGTCCCACTAATTTCCTACTATAATACTCACGACCTTTCCCCTTATTAGAGCAGGCACACGAAAAGCAAGGCATGGAAGCTAATGGCAACCTGCTTTTAATTTGTAGAGCAGAATCTCGATAGACGACACAAGGCTGCAGAGTTCAAAAAGAGATCATGCCTCACCTGACGCACCAACCAGAGGAAAAAATGCGATTAAAACACGAGAAGAACGTGCGTCTATATAATGACAATCTTACTTCAATGACATGGATGACAGAGCAACGATCGAAAGAAAAGCATTATCTGCAATGCCAGTGGTGTGCATCCTGTCAGAACGTCAACTAAACCCATTCTAGTTGATAGATAATCCACCATTAGCCTGTCTATTTTATTCGCAAAGGGTGACCCATGTCTCATGATGCACTCCAGAGAGAAGTACTGTATCACAAACCTTCTTAGCGATAAAACTGAAATGCAGATTCCCCATTTTATCCTGCTCGGCACGCAGCAGGAGCCGGTCCTAGGTTCTCAGAGTCGAAGATGGGTCATATGGCACAAACATGTCCGATATGTACTTTGGTGCTTAGGCCATGGAGCGACTTGTATACAAGCAGAGCTGCTTTGAAGTCTATTCTCTGAGCCACAGGGAGCCAGTGCAGAGACCTGAGCACAGGACTAATTGTGATTCGTACTTCCTGGTTCTAGTCAGGACCCGAGCAGCGGCGTTCTGGATGTACTGCAGCTGTTTTACAGCTCGTTTGGAGAGGCCAGTGAGCAGGCCGTTACAGTAGTCTAATCTACTAGAGACAAACGCATGGATAAGTCTCTCCAGGTCTGGTTTAGACACTATACTTTTGATTTTGGCAATGTTTTTAGATGGTAAAAAGCTGCTGATGTTATTGATCTGACGTGGCTGTTAAAATTCAAAATCTGAGTCCATTATTACCCCCAGATTTCTAACTTGATGTTGTAGGTTTTAGAGCGAGACTCTGGAGTGACAGTTAACAATTCTCTCTTTGTTTCTGTGGGCCAAAGACGATGATTTCAGTCTTGTCTAAGTTCAGCTGGAGAAAGTTGTTTTGCATCCACACACTGATCTGTTGGATGCAGTGACAGAGTGAATCCACTGGTCCATATTCACCTGCCGTCAGTGAAACATAGATCTGAGTGTCGTCTGCATAATTGTGAATAGGACACATTCTCGCTGCGTATCAACTGACCTAACGGCAGCATGTAGAGGTTGAACAGAAGGGGTCCCAGGATTGACCCTTGGGGCACCCCACAGGTCAAGGGGCATCTGGTCTGAGACACAGTTACCAATTTCGACAAAGAATTCCTGTCTTCCAGATAGGACTTTTAACCAGTTTAGAGCAAGTGCCAGTGATGCCCACCCAGTCTCTAGTCTCTGTAAGCAGGAGATACCTTGATGATACGACAGTAGTAAATGAAAAAAGCAGACATCAGGATCATAAACCAGAGCATTTAAATTAAGACTTAGTGCTCTATACACGGCTCATTAAAAGGTGTTATCAGACAGTGTATATATTACAATATACTCCATGTAACTTAATATCAAGCGGTATGTCTCACAGATGCATGCTGATGAGGGTCTTAAAAACGCTGACTGGAAAAGCATCAAATTTAGTGGTTTAATAACTGACCCATTCATAAACTATGAGGCGTATGAATAAAATAGGTAAACAACCTTTATTTCGCCAAGGACCTAACTTTTCCAGTGTTAAAAAATGTTGCAACGATTAGACGACCGATTTATGTTTCGTGCCACCACCGAGTACTACCAACTTCAGCTCCTTCCGGAGTACTGCGGATCCTCAGACAAGAGACATTGCATTTTGCTATTAGGAAGCTTATTGAGACACAGTCTACTTTCATAAATGCACATTGGGAATTTCCAATTGTAGATGCGACCATGATGTATCACTATTTGATGCATCGTCATTACGTGCTAATACAAATGGGTTCAGCGAGCTATGGACAACGTGTGTATAACCACATTAATCCTCATAACATGAAACTTCTAATCAGCAAAGCAAACCAATACTCGGACCTAATCAACAATTAGAACTAATAGAGAGTTTCAGATAGAAACACATAAAGATATAGAATATTTTATTCCCTGAAACACTGCATGACAGTTTGAATGTGCATCAGATTTGAGCGCTTTTTAAATGCTTTTTTAACATTGTGGAGTAAACCAGTCAGACAGCCCAACTGAGCACGAAAACCACACTTAACTGTAGCTTCTTTCTGTTGGTACTGGCAGAATACAATCGACTTACTGTTATTTTTCCAGCACTTTCATTGTCGTGACACGCGACCGGTTCGCACTTGGGTCGTATATTTGAAGCTAACATCCATTGAAAGAGTTATATTTAGACTCAGCTTGATATCGAGTGTCTCCGAGCCGATCAGACGAGAGACTTATTGCTTTTGCCTCTCGTCAGCGCGCGACACGGCGACTTTAAATTCTTAATCACTCTTCTTTAATGCGGATCTCCTTCCAATCACCAGACGCCTTCCACATTAAAACACAAAAAGCTGCGGGAACTGTCTGACATCAATCTTCCTCCTCTGTCTACTCTATCGCTTCTATCTTCGATTTCACTCTCGTTCCTTCTTTCCTTTTCCCAAAAGCACACACACACACACACACACCACAAACGCTGGGAAAAAACATCCACATTGTAATTATCGATGCTCGAGCAACACCGCCGCCAGTCCTCAGGGAGTTGATGATAAGCGCCACTGCTCAGTCTAAAAAGGCTGCAAATACGTAAAGATGAGAGAAAAAGAGAGCCAGCGAGAGACGCGATGCACAAAGAAACAAACTAAAGTAGGTAATCAGCGACTTGGACTTCGATTCACCTCCGCCAAATCAGGGAAAGCGCCGCCATTTCAAGTGTGAATCATACCGCTATGATAAGCTTCCTTCACGCAAAGCTGTTTAAGCCATGTTGCAGGTTACGACTCTCAGACACACCCATCTCACTTGTGATATGGTTGCTCATAGAATCACTCATTTTCTCCAAAATGTCTTCTTGTCGTCAAACTACACAAGTAATGATGTGGTCCTATAATAATGAATTTATCGGCTTTATAATATCTGTGTGCATTTAAGTGCTCGATAAGATAATCAACCCATGTTACACACAATAATCAACAAACACTTCATGTAAAAAGGGACGAATATTACTACTCTTATGAGTTCAAATCCTATCACTTCAATGAATAGTGATGCATAAGACACTCCTCCCCACTCTCACCGCAACATAGTACATAAGAACCTTACTCTCATCTATATACCTGGACGTGTAAAACTACACCGAAATTCAGATGTGGACGAACGATTAATGTTAACTGTTGCATCAACACATATAATATATCAGAGTACAGGCTCTCACTAACACTGCTCTTTAAGGACTGAGCTTCTTAGACATATACGCTTACAGTATCAAGTTAAAGACATCTCCTACCAAGTGACTCCGAGAATCGAGTACATTACGAGTGCAAGTTAAAATTGATGTAGTTAGATAGACTCACACATTATACGTGGGGATTCAAGGAGTCGCGGTTGAATACCCCATAGCGAGAATTCGGAGGGAGCTCTCGTCACCCGACATGTCCACAAAGCTACGAGTTTCGCGATCAACTATGTAAGTAAGTCCATACTTTTCACCACACGCATCGTTCACATCTCTTTGATTATACCTTTATGAATCGCTATTGTCATACAGCGTAGGTGAGCACTTCTCGTGACTCTTATCGATATGTGTGTAGATTCCCTGAGCCATCCTTACAGACATGCGCCTCAGTGTATGGCTGATACCTACCTCAAGCGTCTGCTATTTGGCGCCTCTTCTGGAAAGCAAAAGTCCTTGGAATCTCCTCTACAATCACTCAGCGAATTTGGCAGAGATGACACTCACTCCAACACCTCCAACAGAGTTAACGGTCACAACACGTTTGTACGAACCACCTGAATGAGCCACTGAACATAGACATTATTGAGCATACGCCTGTACCAGATATACTCATCCCCAACTAAATTCTTGAAAAAGAACCACAAACTAAGTTTCTTACAGATTACACCACTTTATTAAATTAACTCAATGATATTAACATATATTCTCATCAATTACAATCTAATTATTCAATTAACAAGAAACAGCAGTTAAAGTCAAGAGTTAAATTCAAAAGACATACATTATTAATTTCAACCAGTTTACCAACTTTTACAAACATAAGTAATGGAGATAATTAATAATAATACATTTAATCAAATCCTATTGTCCTAAACCCATCCTATGCAAAATAATTGGCGATGAGATATCTATGAATTTCAAATGTAATGAAAAATCAAGGACGTGAAGTAATTAACTCAGTAACTATAAATGATCTGAAAAGTGTTAAAAAGTCTCACTTATCATGAAAATATTTCAATTTATATAACACTCAAGATACAATAATTTATGTAGAGATTTCAATGTGAGATATAATTCTTATTTTCAAATTTAGTAAATCAAAATTTCGATGTAAAAATATAATGAATAATAATGGATAATGTAATAATAATGATAATAATAATTAAATGTTCAAAATCCTAAATTAATACAGATAAGAGTATTAACTAAATTATAATAATCATCACATAAAAAAACAATAAGAAATAGACTCAAACATTGAACATAGAATTTATAAGAAACAAGAAAACTTGAATATATCTGGATAATTAAATAGTAATAATAATCGAATTGAATACATAATAATGAATACATCGAATCAACAACACCAACACGAATAAATAAATGATAGTGAGATGTAAACAAATAAATTATCAATTTGTGATGTTAAATAAATAGCAATAAGTTCCAATACAAAATTCAATCGATAATTAATCCAGATGTTGCTATTTTAAGTGAATTTAATAATGTGAGACATGAAGGAAATGTGATTGAATAATAATATAATAATTAGCTAGTATACAATATTACTAATGAATTAAATAATAATCACAAGAATAGATTAGAATTAATAATTATATTAGTATACTAGATATCACAGACCATTTTAAAAAAAATATTATCAACTCTAAGAAATCAAATTTCAAGACTTAATATTATTAATAAATCAACTTTTATAATAATAATAATAATAATTAATTCATAACCTACACAGAACACAACCATATCATAAAACTCTAAAGCTGCGTAAAAGCCATTCAAACATCAGAGTAACTAAATATTTATTCTGCTGTTTGTTAAAAACACTATGATAGACCTTCATTATTGTCTGTTCAGATAAAACTTGTGAAGATAACACCTATAGTTTGATTACAAACGACTAGCAGTAAAGGACAGATTTTTCTCTCTGATTATGATTCTTTATCCTATTCATTGTATGTCAATATATACGAGAATGAAACTTAAAGACAGAACAAAAACGCGTCTGCTCAAGTTCACAGATGCAAGTGCAGCATCCGATAAACCTGTTGTTACTCGTTTTGTGTTGGTTTTCACGTGTTGTGCGAATCTGCACGGTGACGTCTTTATGAGAGCCACATATCACTCACTAGCCCATTGTGAAGTACCAGCTCAATAGGTTTCCCAAGAACGCGCTCTCCCGTGATTTTCTCTTATTTGTCTTTTTACCACGATAGCTACAGCCTCTGAGACAATATTTAACCGCACCGGATAGTTTACCAGCGATCGGTTAGGAAAACCAGATCTGTAATGGTATCTATATCTGGATCATACGACGCTTGCAGTCACTGAATCTCTTTCATGAGAGTGAGATGTAATTTCTATCTCAAGGCAAATGACAGCTATATTCTATAATTCATAATCTGCACTCATTATAACACATACATAAATCTCAGGACTCATGATAAGTCTTTTCACTCCTGAGATATAATAAAGTATATACACTCCATATGACATTATTAGAGTAGATTCGCAAATAAACCGTGTTGTCAAACTTCAATAATCTAACAGTGGGTCCTAAAACAATGTATGATAAATCCTTTTCGAACCCATGTGTCGGGCTGTTCTCTATGATCATTTTTAGCATATAGAACAACATGAAAATGATCTGAATTGTAATTATCAATAAAGACCAAAGCAAGATTTTGCATTACCCACTTGGACTATGGAAAGATTTACCTCAGCACTCTAATACTGTTCTCTTATATATCATAAATTGAGTGCCTATAGTATAATATGAAGATAATTTTTCCATTTACAAGTATTGGTGCAAGATTGAATGAAAAGTGTCGTGCCTGTTATGTTTGTCTCTTGATACCGTGAGCGCTCGAACCCGGAAGCTCCATATATGAGATACTATTTAACTAGACTTAAGCCTACTCGGGCTGTACGGCAAATTCTTCGTAACTCTACATCTGCTGGTGTGGCTCATACTCTATTCTCACACGGCCATGATGAATTGCTAGGACCTAATTGTAATCTGTAGAGTAGTTTTCTGACGAACAATAAAACATGTTGTAAAACAGCATGTAAGTGCTTATAATTACTTCACTGCTGTGAATTAAAGTTCTCATCTATGAGTTATTCATATTAATTAATTAATCTCAAGCATATTATAATTATCACACTTTATTCATAAATTTAATCTTTCTTACAAAAATTTAACATGCTTAGTTACAAGGTTATTCCTTCACCGCTGCATCTTCATTGTGTTTTCATGTGATCTCGCTGTCAGTATATCCCTTTTCATTGTTGGTTCCCAGATGTTTGTGACTTGGTAACCAGATTGAACAAACTGTAAGGTTTGTCTCCTGTGTGTTCTCATGTGTATCAAGACCCAAGACCACTCTGTGCTGTTGGGTAAATGTTGCCTATCCCGGCTGTGAAAGCATGTGAGGTTCATCCTCCACCGACAGTGGCAACTCGTCGCAGGGTTAACTTCTTATTCAATTTAATTTTCATTTAATTTAATTTATATTTAATTTTCTTTCATTCTATTTTATTTATTTTATTTATTTAGTTTACTTTTTATTATATATTATGTCTATGATATGTTAGTTAATTAGTGTTTAATAAATTTCTTTTATTTACATGTATATTTATTTTTATCTGAAAACTGTAATTATGTCTCCTGTGTGTTCTTATGTTTGTTCTAGTTAATAGTGATCTCTTAATTGTAGTGTATTATATGTTTTTTTATCTTATCAGATTTCCTTGATATTTATCTAACTTTACTCACAAAGATTTGATCAGCTATTTTAAAACACAAAACAGAAAACCATCAGTGAAACTCATGAAAATAACATGTTCAAAAGACTGACAATTAAATTGTACTAGAACAAATACTTTCTTTACGAAATGAAGCAACGGATAAGGTGTGTCGTCACACTAGAGATGCTTTTTCAGTAAACAATTCACGAGCTTGGATTGACTATCTTGACGAGTACCAAATTTCTTCACAAGAATAACATACAACAGTATTGGTTTTCTCCTGTGTCTCCAGTCTTCGATGCCTCAACTGAGAGACTACTCAGTTTCTGACACTAAATCGTGTTTACTCCAATAATTTAGATACAGTATATGTCCATTTTTCAAATCAGAATGCCAAAGTGAATGTCGCCATGTCTGATTATGACGCCGGTGCTGAATCGCATTTCTCTTCGTCTACGATTTAATCTTATTGTCGTTTTTGGGAAATTCCTCGTTCTCATGCATCCAGGTCTCATATTTAATACACACAATAATGGCACTGATGTTTTGCGTTTCCTCCGCTCACTTAGATCCTCGTAACATTCAGCAGTTAACCTAGAAACCTGTGACAACTTTGTCAAACAGGCAGTTCATCCTGTCTGTCTTTGTTGTTCAGCAGACTTGGTATTTGGAGTAAATTTTACTCTGTGATAACAGAGATCGTGAAGTAGTGATACACGTTGTAACAAGCTGTCAAGATGAGGTGGGCACCTGACTTTTTCTAACGTTTTGGTCCTTTCTGAATGGTATCGTACTCCACAGTTCTTTCTTTTTTCATCTTCCAAAAAACTCAGCTTCAAGATGCTCTGATGTTCTCTCCGCTCTCTTGCTCTTGGGGACTCAATCACTGTGTCTCTGACTTTTATACCGGCCTATAAATAACTCATATGTGTATTCCTACTTCTTATTTGCTCATTTAGTCTGTCGTTGTTAAGGTCAGTGAAACGTTCTTACTCAGTGTGATGTCTTTGTCAATAGCTGACATCCTACTGGAATTGGTATATAGATTGAAATAAACAATAATAAAGTATCAACAAAAACACTAACAGTCTGACCGAGAAGTTAAACATCAACACACATGGAGTAGTTTTCAGCCAGGGTTTCAGTGATAACGCCATCGAAGTTATGTCTGAACAAGTTAATACAATTCAATGAACAAAGATTGCATAACAAGTAACAATGCAGAATATCCTTTTGTGAAAGTTACCCACTAATGTATCCAAACCTGCTTCAAACCACAATGTTCTTGTGATCTACGCTATCCTATATGGACTCCAATAAACGCAAGTACACAACACAAAGTGAAAGAAAAGCACTACACATGACATGCGTACTCAGTGTGACACTGACCATGACAGCATGAACACTAGAACTATCACGAATACGAGGACACAGACACTGGCATCAGACAGACCAGACAATTAAGAACATCTACACATGAGCCAGGCACACGTTCGTTACTGTCATCTTACACTCAGGAACTCTTAGCCACCTCGCTACCCATCTATTGCCACAGACATTCTCTACCAACATGCATACAACACTTATGACACAGCCTCACAATTATGAACTTCATGGCGACAGATCATTCATTAGCACGACCACAACTAGAACAATTGACATCAAGACAGTGAGCACACCGACTACTTAGCGATTTGCGACACATCAACTAGAGCACACATAGAACTGTCTAGACCAATTGATGCTTAGCACATGTGATCATTTACACTTGAGCACAACTAAAAGCCAGAGACACCTCAGCACTATCACAGTATTACACCTTCAACAGACATTCCTACAACTGACGACTCACACTGGACAGTCTGACCAGACACTGACAAGACAGAGAACAAGTTACTGCATAGACATACCTGACACATTTACCATACTGAATAGCCACCTTCTGAACTGATCACGCTTGTACAACCATGACGATGAACATAATGAACAGTCACTGACATATGACATGAGTATGACGAAAAGATCATCTGTACACTGCGACAAGCACACTCAGATGGCTTACGAATTAAACACAGGCCACTGGACACTGTGACGATAATTTCGAAGAAAACACAGCATGACCATGACTACAAGCGAGTTACAAGTCTGACTGCAGTACTTTACACATGACTAATTTAACCGACACGAGACAGAGCTCTCTAGACTACACATAGACAGGTAGATACATCAAGAACACTATCTGACATTATCTGTAACAGACAACATAGACCACTGTTTTATATGGCACTAGACGAGCACCTCACCAATTTGACACATATACTAGTTGATCACAGACAGACTGAGTCACAAGCACTATCATTGACATTAACGTGACACTAGACCTCTGATTAGGCATCGCTGAGGTGTACCACACCGTATTCGCACTTGCATCATATCGACTTCTCTTCATACACCAGTACACTAGAACTATGAAACACAGCATCGAGGTGACAAGCTGACACAGACTGACACAGACTCTGACACAGCACTGACAGTAAATGACCGGTACATTATGTACTTTTCGCAGTGAGCTTTTACAGTTATAACAACAACAAAACAGCAGACACTGACACACACTAGCACGAACAGACACTGACACACACAGACACTGAACACAACAACAGACACTGACGCACACACAGACACTGACCGACGACACTGACACAGACACTGACAACGAGACAGATACGACACAGACCTCTGGACACACGGACACTGGCACTGACACGAGACACTGGACACACAAGACATAGACAGACAGCACAGACACAACACAGACACAGACAGACCCGACACAGAACACTGACACGACACTGACACACACCAACTGACACAGAGCCTCTCAGCTCATTTTTTTAGGTGAATTAATAGGTGCCAGGATTTCCCACTTTTAGCGTGCATGACCTCGGATTTACCTGCAAGCCTCTTCTCGTCAGCGCCGGACGCTGCTAAACCACAGTAAGACGGAACGTAGGGGAATGGCACGGCGGGGGGGATTTGTAAGAGGGGAGCGAAGGCCCATCAGAGGTGCAGAAAGCAAGGTCTGTGAGGCAAGAAAGGTCCAAAGGCAATATGAATCTCAACTACTACGCAGCCACTTCTGAACACCCTTGCGAGAAGCTATAATGTCCACTAGCAAAAAATCCTTCTCATCATGCCAAAAAGAGTGACCAGGCTTTGTAAACCTTTCCTACCACTGGACGGAGAGATTACACTGATCCTTTGAGAAGATCGTCGAGAGCAGACGGCGCTACGGCGGGGTTGTTTTTGTATTTCAGTTTATTAACTTAGACATTTTCATTCTCCAAATATGTTATTCATTATAATTGAGTTTAGTATGCTAACATTATTGGTATGGTGTGTAGAAACCGATACTAAGTCTTTATTTATCCCCTTTTCTTATTTTATTGGCTAATTTCCAAACTCCGTATTTCTGGGAGTAAAAGATGCAGACATTGTTTTACGAATTAATTGACTCAGGATACTGCATGTTAATATTTTAGGTCAACCATCAAATTAATGTCACAAAGAGGCAAATATCCTTCATACCCTTGTGTGAGATTAAACTGAATGCATTAGTCTGTTTTTGAGCCCATTTTTATCATGTCTTGTTAATTATAAAATAAGAAATATCACCAAAAACCTCAGCCCAATCTACAATTCAAGAGCCAATGCTACGCGATCGAATAAAGCATAAACAACATCCGCAAGTGTCTCAATAAATAATAGCCCGGGCGTCCCCACCATTCGAATGTCTCAAAGTCACGCTTCTGAATCCCTCTGAAACCGCTCTGTCTTGACCTCACTGCCTTCGTCGCTCCACACCACAGGGACAATGCTCGAGTTCACCTTCTGTAATGTGACTTTCTCTGCTGAACGACCGTATTTCCATGCTCTTCACTCGAGGACGCAAAACAGTAGAAATCAACTATGTTGTGAGAACGAGCTGGCACGAGACCGAGGAGCCTCAAGAACGTTTACCAACGACAGCAGAAATAAGGGCCAAGTGTTCCACCTGTCGCCCTCGAAACATAATCCCGACTGTGCAAGAACAATGTCAAAGCATTAAGTGTGGACGTCGAGCTGTTACAAGTCAGGTATGAATCATTTGACTGCTGTCTACGGCGTTCTTGTGTTCAACACATATGTCAGAGTCTCTAACAGAATGTGATGCAAAATGTTTTAAAGTCTCTTGTTGAGTTTATCAACAGACCAAATGTGAAAGTCTGAGAAATGAATCCCAAATGCAGAAATAATCACCATCATAACCCATAATACCTTTAAACATAACACAACAGCTCTTTTTATAGCAATTGTTCCATGCAGTTAGAAATCAAATGTCCAACTTTATATTTGATATAATTTGTATATTTGTTGTCCTCTGAATTTCATGGTACTTTATGTATATATTCTGCTGGTTGATGAATAAACTGATTATCAAAAGGAAAAACGTAATGTCTTTCCTTACACTAACAAGTCACTCAAAAGCCAAATTATGTAAGAAATAGACAATAGACAATAAATCCCATTGAGGAAACTGTGTCCTAGTATAGTTCTTGTCAATGTTTTAATACCAAATGTGTCTTATATGAGACATCAACATAATTAATTGTTGAAAATATGTATGTAGAGAATTCATTGAAAATCACACATATTTTCTCATTGTTTTTTCCCCCAGCCAAATGAGCAATGGCCTTATGACAGTTTTTGTCACTTACTGCATGTCAACCATCAACTCCAATCAAAATCTGATGTCAAAATTCAGCCCAAAAAAATAAATTTGATGTTTGTCCCAAAAGAGCAATTGGAGCCGTCGTTTCGGCTGCCCGCTCTGAACGAGAACGCGTGAGCTGAAGCTTCTCCACTCCTGCATTTAAAGGGAAGTCTGTCGTTTCCCCCCACAGTGTCATGATAATGATGAGTAAACAAACAGACGCCGGGCTGTCCTTGTTGTGTAATAGAAAGTTGATTTAAAATGTTGAAATCGGGTGCATTCTCATGTTATATGTATGGATGTGGCCAGTGGGAAGTGCAGTTATATTTAAATGAGGACGCAGAGGACGTAGCTAACCATTAGTGATGTTAATGAAACGTCAAGCCGACGGTGTTCATGATGGAGATTGTGTTTGGGGTAATAGTAAAAGGATTGATTCATACTGACAGTAAAGGCATGTTTCCACTGGCTCGGGTCCCCAACAGACTGGTCGTGTTGGAGCGTTCCGACTGGGTTCATGGCGGTTAGTGAGTCAGTTATTTTGAGCACTGCAGGGAAAAGAATCACGTAAAGTACAAGTTTCCATTCTGAGGGTCTGGATCCACACCGTGAGACGTCGCCCAGACATAAGACTTGTTTTCTTAATAATTCAACTTTTTAATCATATGACAGATCCTGCAATTAGCCAAACTAATGCTAAAGTTGTGTAGTTGTGAGACGTGGCTAAAGCTAAAGTAAACAAGAAACTACCTCTGGTTTCTCCTCAGCTTTTTCTGCATTTATTTCACTTCTCTGCACTTCTCTTGATGTAATGCATTGGCTCATATTAGAGGCATTTTGCACTGGAAATATAATATTTCCAACCTTAACGTGTTCCGTATAGATAAACAGGAAACAGCTGTTGCTAACGGCTGTCAGCGTCTGACGAGAAATGATTATCTTCTATTATTACCGTATCTGTTTCTAGCTACTTTTGGTCTTCTTGTTTTCAGTCTCTTTTGTCCAATCATCTCGCTCTGGTGTGCTGCCCCTGCGAATCGCTTTGGCAGCTTGACCTCATTGTGAAGTGGTTCGGATCACTTAAATGAGCCGGTACGGTTCACTCCTCTCCAACGCGAACCAGTGGAAACACAGCGACGAGTGAAAGTGAAACTAAAGCCTAGAAGTTGTGTGCGACTGAACCATTTCAAAAACACAAAGCAGTATGCATTGTAAATCATGCAGATTGGCCTTAACACAAACACGATTCGGCTGGTTGCACAACTGAACACTAACAATCCGAGACCTCAAAAGCAATGGGCAACAACCACTGACTTGCACTTTGGAGCCAATAAATCAAATGAAACCTTCAACCCCAATTGACCTTTTTGTGGAGATGCTTCAGTGGAAAAGCTTCTCCCGTCGTCTTTTACAGATGATCCTGCAGACCAAACATGTAAAAAACAAAACACTCTAGTATTGTGTGCCGCTGGATACACAAACATTAGAGGAGATATGACAGGGCGCGGGACAAGAAGACACAACCGTAAACGCTGTGATGTGATGTTAAATAAAGGACTTCGGGTAAATTACAGAGCGCGGGGGAAGAATGCGATGAGCAACAGGCGTCGCGCGTCTGAGCTGTTATCGAGAGGGAAACTCACCGAACACAGAGAAACAAGTGCGTTTGGGGTGTGCAGGCGTGAATTTGCCTCTCAAGTCCTCATTTGGTTTCATGTAGAGAGCGTTTTTTTAAATCCTAGTTCAGTTCTGAGTGTGGTGTCGTCCAGTTAAATCGCAGTTTCTCAGTTAAGTCCTGGTTTAGTCCTTGCTTGGTCCAAATCGTCGAAGTCCGTTCCCAGTTTGTGAGTTTTTGTTGACCGACAATGACAACGCGGCTTTTCTGATCCTGAATTGGCACGAGTTTAACCCTGGTTTAGTTCTGGTTTATCTTGATTCAGCCCTTTTCTGATTCCAATAATAATGACTTTGCTTTAGACCTGGGTTTAGTTCTGGTTCAGATCTGATTTAGATCTGCTTTAAACCCATGTTTATTCTGGTTCATCCTGGTTGAATCTCTTTGTAGACCTGATTTAGTCCTTGTTCAGTCCTGTTTGTTCCCGGCTTTGTCTCGATGTAAAAAGTATTCCTTATTTGTCCTCTAGCCATATTCATTCTCTATCTATTTTTAGACCTGGATTAGACCAGGTTTAGTTCTGGTTCAGACCTGTTTAGTTCTGGTTTAGTCTTCCTGTTTCGTCTTTTATCTATATTTATTTTTCATGTAATGCCTTGCTTTTTGGACCAGAGAGAGACCTTGTTTTGGCCTGCGTTGGTCCTGCTTTAAAACCCGGATTAGAAAGGGTTTAGTCCACGATAAACGTCCATGTTTTTTATCTCAATTAGTGCTGGTTTGATGCTTGGTAAGATCCGATTCAGTCCTATAATTGAGTCTTGTTCTAGTCCTAGTTTAGCCTCAGTTTTATAATTCACTTGTGCAATAAAAGATGAGGTCTACATTTTGCCTTCAGTAATATCACATTCACAGTGCAATGGGAGGAACCACTGTTAAACTGGGACAAAGTGTTACAAAGGAGACCAGACTAGACATGTAAATATCTGTAATTAACATAATCGAGACCTTCTTTTGGGGGGATAAAGGGGGGAAAAAAGCGCTATCTGCCACCTGTTTTAACGAAGCCACCCACATCCTGCAGGAGCAAAGGCCAAATTTACAATCCAAGTTGGTGCTAAATCAGAACTGCACGAAGAAATCTATTTTCATAAGAAGTGAAGCCTTTAAAAGTGGAAGTTTTGACATTTTATTGCTGATATTTTGCAGATTTTGGTGAATTCATTGGTTCGATTTCTGACATAATGAAACCTGACAGTGCAAATGTGAATTAAGAGCCGCTTTGCCTGTGTAATTATGTTGTCAGTGGCCGGTCAGAGGCGTAAACGGAACAGTAATGGACTAAGCAGACCAAGCAACGAGAGCAATAACGTAATGATGAGCTTTTTTTCTCTCGTTAAATCTTTATCTTCTGAAAGTTCCGCAGAATTCCAAACGATTCCGATATTGATTTCTTGAGCGCAAGTGGGCAACCATCAATTTCGACACAATTTAAGTTCACATCCTTGCGTCACACGTGATGTGGCAGGTGCATTTTGAAATCTAATGTTATTTTAATGGCAAACGCTCAATTTAAAGGACAAATATTATGCATCATTTCCATCGTTTTTTCATCTTTAAACATGCTCTTCCTTTAGTTTGGAAGAGTTTAAAAAAAAATTAAAAAAAATGCAGCAGAGGGCGAGCAGCTGTACTGTATCTGGTGATGATTCATGCACTTAAAAACAGCAGTTCAGATTCTCAGAGCCGCGTCACAGATCGATAAAACGTCACACGTCGGGGAAATTCAGAACGGAGTGTTTTTGTCGCTCAAAGGGGAGTGGATTCTCTAACCAACATCCATTAAACTAGCGTGAATGAAGCTCAAATGCTACTGCAGGAAGGCTCTTGATGAGGAACAATGAAAGAACATGGTCAATTCAGCAAATAACTTCAATGACGTTTGATTATTGTTTCCCATAGATTTCTTTGCGATAAGATCAAATCACTCTTATTTTTACGATTTTATCTCCTGTCATAACACATTTTGAAGTGCGATATATTGCTGCATCAAATGATCGCGAGTATGAAATCCCTAAAACCATGTAATTACTTGTTGTACATGTTTTTGAGACTATAATACAACAAAGTGTTATTGTGTTATGTCAATATAGTACAGGTTATTAGAGAAAAAGCACAATCACACGGCCAGTTTGTCAATCAAAACACTGCACGGCAAAGCTAAGTATGAACCAATTTCATGATAATCAGACTTACCAAATTAAATACAGAGATGGTCGATGTCGTGGAGAATCTAGTCGCACCGGAGAGAGCTCATAACGAAACTGAATATTGACAAGACAAGGCTTGACAGAAGCGCGTTACCTCAAGGTTAATGTGCACACAACAAACTCACTCCTTCTCTCCTTCCACGGAGGAGGATGTTAATGACATGCGGTTCGTGCTCATCAAACTGGTTGAACGTGAACTCAAAGACACCGCCAACTATGAGCTCACGATTGATCCGCACTTGGAAGGCGTCGACATCCGGGAGGTTTTCCATGCAGGGGATTTGACTTTTTCACTCGACCAACAAAACAGCGAAATGGTGAAACTGCACATATTTGCTGTAAAATCCCAAACGCACTCCAATCCAGTTCACAGAAGATATCCTAATGGAGTGCATGTTCCTTCATTGGCTACTTTGATTGCAGGAGTTGTATATTTCTACAGAAAATATCACGATAGATGTTAATATTGCAATACTTTACGCCACGGGCACATTAATCATAGTTTTCTTTTTCGTTTTGTTTGAATGTTTCTTGTTTAAAACACATATGGAGTTTGGAATTACAATAAAGTGCATCATATTACAACCCAGAAAGACAGGAAAGCAAAAAGGGAAGAATATTTACGTCTTGTTTTGTTCTGTTTTTAAATATAAAACACAGAACAGAAAAACAGAGCACGACCAGAGAAAGAGCAGGAAATACAAACAACATTTTAAAACGCGCAGCAAACGACATAAAAAGAAAATCATGGCTCATATTGCTCAAAGTAACTGGCATTTTCTTTGTACAATATCATTATAAAAACACAAGCTGCCACAAATAAACAGCAGACTTAAACATTTACTCGCAAGTAGTCAGCTGAAGTCATATTTATACGACCTGCTTCGGCTTAAAGAAATAACAAAGAATTTCCCAAAAATGTACACACAATAAATACTGAACCCTGAGATATATTGTTCTGTCCATCATTTACAGGATTAGTCACAAAACCTCTTCCAGACTGTTTCCAGTGCTCTCAAAACAAACAAACAAACAAACAAACACTGTTTTCTCAATGTCATCACGCCACCTTTAATTTCTTTAATAATAATTTTCTCATCTTTCTGTCTATTAGTTTTGCTCTAAATTCCTTAAACTATAGATTCAGTTTTTAAATGAGGATTTTGGGGCGCTCTAATTACGTAAACGACACATTATAGGATACTTGAGGAGGATACTTTGCACTCACGGCGCAATCTTCACATCGGCACATGTGCAAACCGTGGCTTTCTCTGCGCTTGTTTTGAAATGAAACACCTCTGTGATTCGAAACGAGACGCCGACGCTCCGCGGACAACTATCCAGGCTTATTTACCGTTTCACCACACTGAATGCCGGAAACGCAAAGGCACGGGACAGACACAGACCTCTGCTCATCCGCTCGATGATTGAAAACCTCCACGGCTTCACGTGCGCGTTGCCAAAGTGTCCTCTAAAGGCGCTGCACCGGCAGAATCCCCTCGATATCCCGGTCCGTCGTCAGGCTTCCCTCTTCAGCGTTATGATAGCCGGCAGTTTTAGCCGAGCGCGCGCGTGTGGACGACTGCTGGATGTGGCACAAATAATGACCTTTGCGGTGCAACGGTAATGGATTTCTCTACGACGATCGCACTTAGCGCTCCAGAGCAAGCATTTTACTGCACACGCAAACCTTGATATACTTCTGTTCCATTAGGAAGCGGGTCAATAAACAACAATAATAACAGGGTTGCTCGGATTGTGGGTCATTCCCCCTCAAAAAAAAGTGTACAAACACGCTCATTGTCTGTTACAGAAATGTACACAGTAGTAACCTATATTCAGCAGCTTGGACTTCCGCTCAAACACAGCACAGAAGTCTATAATGTGCCAACTTTAATTAGATCAATATGAGACCGAGTTCATACCTAAATTAATCTATTTTTTTTTTTATTTTATTAGATGATCAACCTACTTTACCTGCAGTTTTCTCGTGGACATGTAGGCCAAGCAGATTATCATCAGCCCATTATGAAGCAGGGATGGAACAATGTGCAATCATATCACGTCCCGGTGCAATATATGTAACGCAATATTGTGGAACTTTTACGACAAAAACAAGCCTAGGAGCGAGTCATATTCCAAGTAATTAAGATAAAAAGTGCTAAAAAACCGTCTGAAATGGAGCAAAGGATCATGGTCTATGTTGTTCCCTCGTTTTCCGCAGCAACAAACAGATGTAATAAACCAAAGGCAGTTGATTTGATAAGCCCACGATATTATTTTGAGAGGACACAATATCACAGTACTTTGGTTATTGTTGGATACCGATTATATGAATTTGCTCCCGACTCGAAAAACAACGACGGACAGTTGTCATAGCAATGGTGCACTTCAAATCAAAATCTCTTACAGTGTATCTTTTGAATGGGGAAAGGTCCTCACTAAATCCTTCCAATCAGGAGGGAAGCATTCTTCCTGCATGGCAACCACAATTCAGAATCACAAAAAGCTCAAATGTCATTATTAGTGACCAACATTCACCAAGTGCTGTCGGGTTTGTTTGGTTCTAAACGTTTAATTTAACCAGTCAAGACACTAAGAACAAATGCATTTTTACGATGTTTATGTTGTATTATTACGTGCAAAACATTATGATAGTAGTGCAAACATATAGCATATAATAATATCCATGTAAAATAAAACACCAAGGGCATCTGAGGCCGCAAACAAACTATATCCATGGGTTTCAGAGAGATGAAAATTAAGCAATTAACAGTTTGAAACTAAAAAAAAATGTTTTTTAAAGGGCAAAAGTCCTGAAATATCCATATAAACTGGCTTTAATGTGAACTGAAATGAGCCCAGAGCAGTGCAAACAAACCCGAGTGTTGTTGACGTGATGAGACGTTTACACTACTGTGGGTCGTTTCCAAAGTGCGCCCCCCAAAATGCGCAAACCTCTCTGCGCTCGGTGGGCTCCGTCTCCCGGGTTCATTGTGTCTGTGCGTGCCCCTGTACGTGCGCGCGCGCGCGACTGTGTGCGTGAGACGCGGAGAGCAGCAGCAGCAGCAGCAGCAGCCTCCAGCCCGTCTCCATGCAACAGGATGGCTTTAAAAAACGAGGCCGGTGTGTCTTTCACGTTCCCCCCGAAAAAGGAAAAAGAAAAAACAAGAAAAGCTCCAGTTTCACCCTCTTCTTTTTGTCTCGTTTCAACCACATCCTATTTACATGCGCGAAAGGAAACGCTCTGCTCCTTTTCCCTTTTCAGCCAAATGACAAAAACAACACACACACACACACACACACACACACGTAGTCGAAATTCCCACGGCCCCGGTGTAACGCAATGTTATCCCGCCGCGCCGTCCACAACCTTCAGCTCGCGGTAGCCCGTTCGTTGCCGCCGCCGCTGCGCGTAAAAACGAACCGGCGAGGACGCGAACTAAGCACATTATGCCCGAGATCAAGCTCCAATAACGTCCCCAGCAGTCGAAACGGACAAACAAATGACCTGTTTATGAAGTCAAAGTCGATACAATGTGAGAACAAATTGCATTTCAGCCTTGAACGCGCGGTAACTTACCCGCGTCGTTAAAATGCGACTTTTCCAGCCTCTCGCACGTCTCCAACGGGAAAATCCCTGACAAACTAGCTCTTAATTCCCGTCTCCGTCCTCCACGCGCTCCTCTCTCCCCTCGGCTTCAACGCGCGGCCGTGAATTCGCCGCAAAGCACCGACGGTCCAAGCCTCCGGCACGGGCACGCACCTCCGGCGGCAGCAGACGCACGGCCGGGGGGAGTTCCAGGTCCAGGAGCCGGCGCAGAGCGTTCGATGCGCGGGCAGATGAGGCTCGTGGGGTCCCGGTCACCTCGGCGCTCCGCTGCCTCTCTCTCCCTCGCGCTGGCTCCGTGTGTCTGAACGGCAGTGCGCGGGGAAAGTGCGATTGCTTCAGCCTCTCTCTCCCCGGCGTGAGAGCGGGTTCGCGCGCGCGCTGGAAGTGTTAAAGGGCCGGTTGATGCCCGCGTGTCGCCCGCAGTGGAGGTTGTGAGGCTGGGGGGTTTGTTGGCCAATGCTGACAGTCCAGTGACATCAGGACAGGGGGCTCAATGTACGTGTGTCTGGGGCTTTCCCACGTGGGTTTAAGGCTGTGACTAACGATTATTTTAGCATTCGATTAATTCTATTGACTTTTAAAATACAGTATCAACCAAATAGAAGTTGAAATGTGCTGACTGAAGGCTTCTAGATGGAGAATATGAATAAGTAAAGTGTACTATTGATTCAAATCTGATTTATTTTGATGGAATTATGCCGCAGTCTTTGTTATAAAAGGTGTCTCGTGTGTTTTAGTGTCTGTACAGTCCAGATAATGATGATGATGACAATACGGCGACGATCATTTTTTATAGTCGACTGGTCATGATGACTATTCCACAAGGACATTTAAATGATTTTAATTCGGGCAATGCGATATGGCAAACAATGAATCGTGCTATATTAAGTGATCTCAATTGTTTTATTTTATTTTTTTCATAAAACTAAAACTAAAAATGCCCAAACCACACACTTAGTGACAAGTCTCAATGAACAATGACGCAATAATAAGTCTTTGATTTTTTGAATACATTTGGGATTCATCTGAAGATCTGTCTGCTACGTTTATCCAGGCTGAGGAATGGCCCAAATAAGTGCACCTGTGATCCCTAATGTCAGAGGTTAGTCAAATGTAGGGCAGCTCATTCTTTACACGTCAAACATACAAGCATTCAACATTCAACTCCCTAAATCGCGGCATAATTGTTTGCTAATGTGCTGTTTACTGTATGTGACATGATTTGCTGAAAGGTTGGGTTGGTGCACTCACACACACACCGACAATCACCAATGCACCGGTTTATCCAGATTTCACGGCTGGCGCACCAGGCCGGCGTGTTGTCGAAGTGTGTCATTTGCCATTACAATAGTTCTCAATCTCATAGTCGTGAAGGGCAGGCTCGCCCCAGATTGAAAGTGCCATTCCACCTTCCGCAATCGCTCTTTCTGCGTTGATTCGCCGCTGTAATTCCTGAATTCAATATATCTATTGTTTGCACAAATAACCACTAAAGGCGGCTTGTCACATGCACTCTCTGCGTTGGGAGAAACTTTTGGAAGCACAAATGATTTACAGAGCGTCAAATATTGCGGTCCAAGGTCTAAAGTCTGCAGCTGTTTTGGCCCGTGCTTGTGAACGGTGACGTTTTGGTTGCATTTTTTGAACATAACGTGTTTTTTTTACTGGTGTAGCATCTGTTTGGCGCTACCCGTGAGTTTGTCGGTAGCTCTGGTTTAGTCCTCGGAAACGGTTTTACGTACATGGTCAAGCACGTCTTGTTTCTTCTTGTATACGCTGTAAAAGCACACGCACGCACACACACACACACAGTGATAATAAGCGATAGGGCTGACAATCACAGGGTTCTTCACGATTCGACACATATTGCGATTAATCGATGCGCCGCTCACGATATTCTACAGTGTGTCGCAGGTTTTTAAAGAGCACGATGCATTTTAACATGTTTTTTCTTTGTTAAACGCCAACATAACAGGAAATACACCCATTTTAATCATCAAAACTGTGACAAATGACAAATGTTTCGCACGAACACGTTTCCTCGGAAAGATTGGCTGCTATTTTTGTCATTTCACTCTTCTTTGGTTAATGTTTTGAGAAGTCATAATGTTCTCAACGTTCTCGAATCAAATAGAGCGATTTGTCGTGTCCGTTCTCGGATCAATCGTTTCTCCGAGCGGCTAAAGCGCGGTCGATACGGGAGCCTTTTGCGGTGACACTTTAATCACTGCTCATCTAACAGACGAACACTGTCCCGCATAAGTGCGTTCTGCAGTGACAGTAGTTTCTGTAACATTACGACAGATGTTACGATTGGCCGCGCTATTTCAATGTAACGCACTGTGTAATAACCTGTAGTAACATGTAATGACATCATACCGAGGTGGCAATGTTGAGTTATTACAGGTTATTACAGGTTATTACAGGTTATTACAGGTTATTACATGTTATTTCAGTACATTATGTTTCTTAAAATGAGTGTTGCGTAAAAAAAAAAAAAACTTTACTTAAAACATTTTAATAATTCAAACGTGATTTAGTTTTCCGAGTTCTTCTTCTACGTCTTGAAAAGTTGGCGTTGAAATAGTCGTGTTGATATTTACCGCTGTCCATTGGTTTTAGATTGGCTGAAGAAGTTAAAACTAAATATTGTATCTTTTGAATGGGATAAAGTTCTTGAAATGTTACACGTAACAGGAAGCTGAAACACGTGAAAGGAAGTCATCGGTTGATCAATTCGTGGGCTAATCTTAGTTTAAAGTGCAGTATGTAACATTCCTCTGCTTGTCACTGCAGATATGTCATTGCTTTGTCTGGAAAGTTCCACAGCTGGGCATTAAACTTGTCCTCAATTTGAGCGATGGTGTTTTATTGCTAAAAAAACCAAACAAACACGAAAAGGCATTATTGCTTGCAAATCGGACCTGGCTGTAAGTAACGCGGCCTTGTGGTGTCGCCCGCTCGTCTGCACGGAGATGGATACGTTAAATGCCATGCCGTGGAACATTCGAGGCCAAGCACGGTGCACCTTCAGGCTTCCATGTGCCCCTTACGCAATCCTTGAAAGATTTGAGTCGCAAAAATCCATCAGCGTATGTTCTCTTTTAACATTTGACCAACACACGGCCGGCTGATGAGGTTTGTGTGTTCATGTATTAAGATCTTTGAAGCCATGAACGACCAACACACGGCCGGCTGATGAGGTTTGTGTGTTCATGTATTAATAAACGACTAGTACATTACGGTAAATGACTGGTGCAGACGTTCACTTCCTTTGTCTGTCCTGCACCAGACTGTGAGCTGAAAGAGTCCACAGCCGCCGCCGCCGTCGCCGCGCGAAAAGCCCGGTTCAATAAATCAACGGCTCTGCCCTTCTCTAAAGGACACGTTCTTCATATCCAGCTTTCTTTTGAAAACGTGTGGTCAAAGTAAAATCAATTAAAACTTCTGAACCGGGAGGGACCATGACGGACAAAGGCAAACGAGTCCGTGCGATGAGCAATTTAAACTCTTGACGATGGTTTGTTTTGGGTTTGGTCCGGTTTATCACAGAGATACTCCTCAAAAGACCAGGGAACTTTTCAAAGGGGATCTGCCACGCACTTGTCTCCATGGAGATGTCGCCGCTTTTGCCTAGAATGTCCCACAGTACGGCATTTAACACTACGGCGAGTCCGTTCACAGTGAGAAGACATATTAGAGCGATACGAACAACTGCAATTGGAAAAGTGCAAGAGAAATATAAACTGTTCGTAGCATAACAACTCTTGGAAGGTTCGGTCTTGTTTCTAGTCCTGGTTCGGTCTTGTTCTATCCTGGTTCGGTCTTGTTCTAGTCCTGGCTCGGTCTGTGTTCTAGTCCTGGCTCGGTCTTGTTCTAGTCCTGGTTCGGTTTGTTCTAGTCCTGGTTCGGTCTTGTTTTAGTCCTGGTTCGTCCTGTTCTAGCCCTGTTCGGTCTTGTCTATTCCTGGTCGGTTGTCTTGTCCTGGTTCGGTCTTGTTTCTTGTCTTTCGGTCTGTTCTAGTCCTGGTTCGGTCTTGTTTTAGTCCTGTTTGGTCTGTCTTGTCCTGTTCGTCTTGTTCTAGTCTGTTCGGTCTTGTTCTTGTCCTGGTTCGGTCTTGTTCTGTCCGGTTGGTCTTGTTCTAGTCCTGGTTCGGTCTTGTCTAGTCCTGGTTCGGTCTTGTTTCTGTCCTGGTTGGTCTTGTTTAGTCCTGGTTCGGTTTGTTCTAGTCCTGTTCGTTTGTTCTATCCTGGTGTCTTTTCTGTCCTAACACAGGTTGAGAGCTCATTACTTACCAGTGTCAGTCAGTTACACAACAATTGACTGAGATTGACTTATTGACGTAACGTTTTACGTGTCGTCTTATTAATTAACCCATTTTCGTGCCTCTGTCCAGTTTTCCGTGTATCATTTATAACCTTAAAACGTTTGGTTGACGTGCCAAACATTACAAACAGTTTAGGGTCATGGTCGTTCTCTGTTGCTATGGCTCTTCTCACAAAAACAAGAGGCTCTTGAATAAAAGCTCCTGCTCTGGAACTGAGAGCGTCAGGGTCCGATCCGGTGATGTCCTGGATCAATAGCACATTATTGGACTCAGAAGATGAGGAGGAGTCTCAGAGGAACGACAAACGGAGAACAGAGGAGTGAAGATCTGAGAGAAGAGGATGTGAACCAAAAGAAGAAGAGGAAGAGAGAACGGAAGAAGAGGAAGAGAGAATAGAGAAGAAGAGGAAGAAGAGTGAAGGTGAAAGGAGAGAGAAAGGAAGAAGAGGAAGAGAAAGAAGAGAAAAAGGAAGAAGAGAGAGGAGAAAGGAAGAAGAGAAGAGAGAAGGAAAAGAGAGAAAGGAAGAAGAGGAAGAGAGAAAGGAAGAAGAGAAGAGGAATAGAAGAAGAGGAAGAGAGTGAAGGTGAAGGAAGAGAGAAAGGAAGAAGAGGAAGAGAGAAGGAAGAGGGAAAGGAAGAGAGAAGAAGGAAGAAGGGAGAGAGAAAGAAGAGAGAAAGGAAGAAGAGGAAGAGAGAAAGGAAGAGAGAAAGGAAGAAGAGGGAAGAGAGAAGAAGAGAGTGAAGGGAAAGGAAAAAGAGGAAGAGAGAAAGAAGAAGAGGAAGAGAGAAAGGAAGAAGAGGCAGAGAGAAGGAGAAGAGGAGGAGAGAAAGGAAGAAGAGGAAGAGAGAAAGGAAGAAAGTAAGAGAGAAAGGAAGAAGAGAAGAGAGAAAGGAAGAGGAGTGAAGGTGAAAGGAAAAAGGGGAAGAGAGAACAGGAAAGAAGAGGAAGAGAGAAAGGAAGAAGAGTGAAGGTGAAGAAGAAGAGGAAGAGAGAACAGCAAGAAGAGAAAGAGAAAGGAAGAAAGGAGAGAGAAAGAAGAAAGAGAGAGAAAGAAGAGGAGAAGAGAGAAAGGAAGAAGAGGAAGAGAGAAAGGAAAGAAGAGAGAGAGAAAGGACGATGAAGGTGAAAGGTGATGACTGATGAAGGGAACTGTAGAAGATGGAGGTTGTGTAATACAATCAATACATAAATGCAAGTAATATACCACAACAACATGTACTTTTTCAGTCGTTTGCCATGTGATAGAAGGTACAAAGTTCAAAAGTAAAGTATTAAACTTTAATCTGTAGGATACTTTTCACTTTTACTTCACTACATTTGAGAAAAGGTACGTGTATTTCTTTTGAACTGGACTAAAGTGTAATATATCATGTTTGAGCACACAAAATGTGGATAAATAAATGTGATGAGGCAAAGGAAACCAATACTTCTTTATCGCTTGCATATTTATAATTATTTTACATTTTACTCTTTCTTAAAGTAAAATTTTAACAGGTGTACATTCATACTTTTACCTCAGCAGATTGTTTTATGTGATACTTGTACTTATTTGTGAGTATTTGCTCTTAAAGTACATTTTTAAAGGTGTACATTCATACTTTTACCTCAGCAGATTCTTTTTATGTGATACTTTTACTTCTTGTGAGTATCTGTACTTTTACTTAAGTAACAAAATCAAAGAAGCCTGACAGGAGCTGCAGTTTTGGAGAAGATCTGACCTCTCCCTCTGGTTTTGGTCAGACTTTAAATTGCTGTCCATTTTACCTGCTTGGCCGAGTATAAGACTGAAACCAGAGACCGTCTAGTTCAAGGGTAAACGCTTGTTTCCAGAGCAACGCATTCGGAGTCAAAGCCGTCGTGTCCGGCGGCGGCGTAGCGACTGTTTGATTGGAGTCAAAACGTTTCCACTCGAATGAAATCCACTACTGCTTCTGACACCACTCTTCGGGCTTTAACACTCCTGCCACGGACTTGGTGAATGGATACCTTTGGAGCATACCATTGTAAAGAAAAGGATGACACAAACGGAACCAGCGATCAAGGACTCGACCGACGTTGTGATTGGCTTTCGTAAAATGAAAAAAGCGATTCGGACTCAACTTAAAAATTGACATATTTAAACAAATATTGGACAAAATTGGGCCAATTTATGCAGTTTTCTCTCTGTGTGTCGTGTTTTGTGTTTTATATTCTGTTTTTAAATTTTTAAATGTGCTAGAAATAAACAGAATTTGATAGTTTGGCTAAAGATACATAAGAATAACTGATGATGTGATAATCTAAGCATTGCATGGCTTTGGCTCCATCCAAAAGAATCGATTTACATCTAAATCTGAAAGCATCACATGATATTCATATCGCAGATGTCTGGACCGAGCTGATGCCAATGACGGCCCCTGAGTCCCAGAAGACAAAGCAACATTATGGAACATCTGGAGAGCACTTTCAGCTGCCCATCTGGAGTTTAGCCCACTTTTGTTCACAGTTTTAGTCATTTTACTTGCACAATCCAATCTTTATGACATACTTTAGAGAATTAGTCCGAGTTAAAGGGCAACGACCTGATTTTGGGTAAAAAAAAAACCCATGAAGGTTGAAGTTCTCAACCTGTGTCTGTTGGATAAAATTGTCTTGTCTCCAGTTCTTCCTTACGATTCCCGACCAAAATACAGCCTTTTAAAACTGTACACGCAAACTCATTCAATGGGATTTTGGGGAAGTCGATATGCTATGGTGCTCATGGTTCCAAAACGAAAGGCAAATGCTCTGATGTGAAATGTCAGAACTTTATATTTGATCTCAAAGGAACATCTGAAAGGGCAGTTTTAGGTATTAATCATTGAAACAGGGTGTATTATTGAGTTCAAGTTTTAATTTTAGCTCCAATCTCCTCATCCTTCAACTTGTTATATTCGCTCTGCTTCCTCTGAACGCGTCCAATCAAACTCAAACTTCAAACGTCAACTCCAAATTCGAAGACCACCTTTCCCAAACCTGTCCCTCCGCATTTTAACAAAGAAACCCGACACATCGAAAGGAGAGGACGCATTTTGGAGAGACTCCGCGCGCCTACGTCAATTCCTAATCACTTATTCATCCCTCCCCCACGTCCCGCCCGCCGCTCGTCCCGTCGAGGAGCGTCCCAAGGGGGGCGGGGGGGCAGAGTGAGAGGTGTGTCCCGGATAAGTGGCATCTGTGGAGGTCCTGACGGAGGAGACGAGGAGGGGGGGGTCGGTTTTTTCCCCTGTGGGACGGAGCCGAGGGGGAGGAGCGATTAGGGGCGACTCTGATGGAGAACATTAGAATACATTAACCTCGCAAAATGAATTAAAGTGGAGCGTATCTGCTTAAAATGTATTTTGTTTGACAACCAAGTAATGAGTGCGTTATGATTGGATGGTTTGTGTAATATTTGACTGTTGGGAATGTTAGAAAAGGTCACAATAACTTACAATAACGCACAATAACCTGCTTTGCCTCCAGTGCACGTGTCCGACCCGTCCACTGTTGTCGTGTCTCTTCAGGACTGAGCGTTTTGTGCATTGAGTGCATCACACGACTGTCAATCATTCAAACTATTCCTGGATGCATAAATAATAAAATACATAACTAAAGACCAGGGGTGTCCAAACTGTTTCACAGAGGGCCGCATTTTGAAACGTGTTCAGAGCGGATGGGCCACAGATGACATGACAATGAAGAGAATCATTCAAAATTATGCATTTGACGTAGTTTTGAGTCAACACAACTTTAACAATTCTTGGAAATTAAATGAAATTATGATGATATTTTTGCAGAAAAAAAAGCACCACTTTTTGTTCTTTGGACCAATTTAGCATGAAGCCTATGGGCCAACAAAAACGTTCCTGAAAACTATAATTTTGTCGTTTGTAGACCGCGCAGACGCATGGTTGTTGTTTATATGCTAATTACATTTGCCAACAAGTAATAACTATCATCATATCTAATTTCACTTACTTTGTGGTGCTTGGTCAAACTCATTTTCTTTCTTATTGTGGTCCTTTATGTTTTTGGTGCTTTATTGTCCAGAATAATGTTTTTGATTGATTTGATTGATTGATAGCACGTATGCTTATTTTGGCGCTAATCGCTAACGATAACAATCTACATGACGTTCTACAGGGGGTCCAGTTTTCTAGCTCTGCTCTGGCGTTACTCTTGTGTGGTCGAGGGGTTTTCAGTTGCCAAAAAGCCCTGGTTTTTCATAGTTTGTGATGTTTGGACGCATTTGGAACTGAAAATGCATTGGCGCTAACTCCTGGAATGGTATCAAGCTAATGGAACGTCGCGTGATGTTTACAAACACTGAAAGAGTCTATTCACCTTATTCCAGAAGTCCATCTGGGCGCCGACATCCTCCTTCCTCCTTACGGTTGTATTAGTGAACCAGGGCTGCCGACCTCCAGAGAAAATAAGTTCTACACAGACTAAAAAGCATCACGAGAACATTGGACATTTTACACAAATCAATCTATTTTATAGCATATTTTAGCAGCCAGACTTTTCCCTCCTTCTCAATTTAAACCAACGGAGTTCCCGCTCGACCGGAAGTGCCATTACAACCGGAGTACAACCGGAGTGCCATTACAAGAAGTGCGGAAGTGCATTACAACAGGAGTGCCATTACAACAGAAGTGCCATTACAACAGTGCCATTACAACGGGAGTGCCATACAACGAGAAGTGCCATTACAACAGGTGCCATTACAACAGAAGTGCATTCAAGAAGTGAGTGCATTACAACTGAGTGCCATTACAACAGAAGTGCCATTACAACATTACAACAGTGCCATTACAACAAGTGCCATTACAACAGTGCCATTAAACAGGAGTGCCATTCACAGAAGTGCCATTACAACAGTGCCATAAGTGCCATTACAACAGAGTGCCATTACAACAGGAGTGCCATTACACAACAGGAGTGCATTACAACAGAAGGCGAAGTGCCATTACAACTGGAGTGCCATTACAACAGAGTGCGAGTTGGCCATTACAACAGAAGTGCCATTACAACAGGAGTGCCATTACAACAGAAGTGCATTACAACAGGAGTGCCATTACAAAGGAGTGCATTACAACTGGAGTGCCATTACCACAATTACACAGGAGTGCCATTACACAGGAGTGCCTACAAGGGAGGCATTACAAACAGGAAGTGCATACAACAAGGAGTGCGATTAAAACGGAGTGTGCCTCAAACGGGAGTGCCATTACAACGGAGTGCCATTACAGACCAGGAGTGCGATTAAAACGGGAGTGTGACTACAACAGGAGTGCCATTACAACAGGAGTGCCATTATAAAAGGGAGTGGCATTACAACAGGAGTGCCATTACAACAGGAAGTGCGATTACAACGGGAGTCGACTACAGGAGTGCCATTACAACGGGAGTGCCATTACATACAGGAGTGCATTACAACAGGAGTGCGATTAAAACGGGAGTGTACAACAGGAGTGCCATTACAACAGGAGTGCCATTATAACAGGAGTGCCATTAACAACAGGAGTGCCATTACAACAGAGTGCGATTAAAACGGGAGTGCGACTACAACAGGAGTGCCATTACAACTGGAGTGCGATTACAACAGGAGTGCGACTAACAACAGGAGTGCGACTACAACAGAAGTGCCATTACAACAGAAGTTGGCCATTACAACAGGAGTGCCATTACAACAGAAGTGCCATTACAACAGGAGTGCCGATTACAACGGGAGTGCCATTACAACTGGAGCGCCATTACAACAGAAGTGCCATTACAACAGAAGTGCCATTACAACAGAAGTGCCATTACAACAGAAGTGCCATTACAACAGAAGTGCCATTACAACAGGAGTGCATTACAACGGAGTGCCATTACAACTGAGCGTCATTACAAAGAAGTGCATTACAACAGAAGTGCCATTACAACAGGAGTGCCATTACAAGAGGAGTGCCATTACAACAGGAGTGCCATTACAACAGGAGTGCCATTACAACAGGAGTCATGACAAAGGAGAGCGACTACAAGGAGTGCCATTACAACAGGAGTGCCATTACAACAGGAGTGCCATTACAACAGGAGTGCGACTACAACAGAAGTGCCATTACAACAGATACAATTACAACGAGAGTGCCATTACAACTGGAGCGCCATTACACAGAAAGTGCATACAACAGAAGTGCCTTTACAACAGAGTGCATACAACAGGAGTGCATTACAACAGGAGTGCCATTACAACGGGAGTGCGATTAAAACGGGAGTGCGACGACAACAGGAGTGCCATTACACAGGAGTGCCATTACAACTGGAGCGCCATTACAACGGAAGTGCCATTACAACGGAAGTGCCATTACAACAGGAGTGCAATTACAACAGAAGTGCCATTACAACAGAAGTGCCATTACAACAGAAGTGCCATTACAACAGAAGTGTGATTACAACAGAAGTGCCATTACAACAGGAGTGCCATTACAACAGAAGTGCGATTACAACAGAAGTGCCATTACAACAGGAGTGCCATTACAGCAGGAGTGCCATTAAACGGGAGTGCGATTAAAACGGGAGTGCGACTAACAACGGGAGTGCCGTTACAAACGAGAGTGCCATTACAACAGAAGTGTGATTACAACAGAAGTGCATTACAACAGGAGGTGCATTACAACAGAAGTGGCGATTACACAGAAGTGCCATTACCACAGGAGTGCCATTACAGCAGGAGTGACAATTAACGGGAGTAGCGATTAAAACGGGAGTGCGACTACAACGGGAGTGGCCGTTACAACGAGAGTGCCCGTTACAACAGGAGTGCGAATACAACAGGAGTGCCATTACAACGGGAGTGCCACCACTACGGGAGTGCGACTACTACGGGAGTGCCGATCATGGCAAAAAGAGGCAAAAGTGGGCGGGGCAGAATCAGGTGAATGCAGTACTGCAGACTCAGCTGCACTATAAAGTGACTGAGTTGGACAAAGTTGTGAGGAAACAAACAGCAGACTGAGTTTGTACCAACAGTGTGTAAAATACAGGTCCATATAAATAGTTCTAGTCTTTTCTAATTTAACTACAAATTGGGTTCGTCATTATATGTGTTTCACATGTCAGTTTGTATAAAAGTTGACTAAATATAAGTCACTGCACGCTTCTGTTCCGTAGCACGGCATTAAACATATCCATCTCCATGGAGATAAGCAGTTGACGCAGACAAAGTTACAGGTCAGATCAGTGGAGAGGCAAGAATGCAAGGCATTTACAGAGAAATAAAAACAACTGTTATTAAATAAATGCAGAATATTTCAGTTTAAAATGTCATACTGTGGAACATTCCAGGCAGAGCATTAACATGTGGCGAACTCCCACGAGAACTTTTTAATGTTCACACGATCACGTAAACTATTGTGAAAATGAATGTCATGCAGCGTATGAATGACTTTGTGCAGAATAAACACGTAAACACAGTGAGCTATAATGACGAGTATGTTGCATGACCGACATACGGACAGTTTTCTTCTGACACGTGAGGAGGTTTGCAAGAGCCTCTCCTCCTCCAGATGTGTCCTGTTGTTTCTGTCCCGGTGCAGAAGCGTCTGCGTCTTCACACGTGAGACTTAACGTGTTCATACTCTGCACATGTGCCCGTGGGTGTGAGGCATTTGCATATAAAACGAAGCAGGTAAAGATAAATCAATCAGGACAGTGGCCTGGGAATAACCGAGTAATCAAGCCGAGGGGGAGGGGCCTGACTCTGGGAGGGCTTTTCCTTTGTGTGATATGAATCTATAGGCGAACGTGACGGTAAAATGCCTCTTTATTTTGTCTGTTTAATAAGCTGTGTTAATGAAAAGTGAATTGACAGTGTAATATACAGACTTTGTTATAAAACCGTAATAGTAATGCTTACATAATCTTTTCTAAATGCTTATATTTAAGGATTTAAGCATTTAAGAGCTCACAATTGATTTATTATATTTTCGGACCACACTTCAGACACTTATCTCCTGTTCTAACTCTGATTCAAGTTCGCGACATCTTTGGTTGCCTTTCTTAACATCACTGTACCTTTGTTTTAAAACTTAATACTAAACAGCTTCCTTCTTCACTGTGGCAAGGGAAGCAGGCGTAGCTCCCTCTGCTGGTGTTTTAATGTTATGAAAACTCAAAGCTATTTCTCAATCTTTTGTTTTATTTTACATTAATTATCTTCATCGAATGCACAATGAAGAAAATATAGGAAATAGCTAAAACATTGAGATGTCACCAAGCCACAGTGGGAATGCAATTAAATATAGTTAAAATGAGTGTCAACTTCTTTGTAATTGTGATCGTTATCTGGGCAATACAAACTCTAAAACAAGGACAAAGACAGTGTAAGCAAAACATCGAAAGTAAAATAATAGTCAACGGGCTTGGTTCTGTAAATTCTTTGGTAATTCCTGTAGGCCTGAGGATGCAGACTTCGCCCTCCTCCAGACACTCCCTCTCGCGAACACGGAGGCGTTCCCGCTGTCTGCACAAAAGAGCACCTCAGCCAGTGTCGGCTCAGCATTTTTTCTTTGCGAGAGCCGCGTGTGGTCCGCAGACTGTAGACCACTGTAGCGCCACCTGTAAAGTCAAACAAACATGTGCAGAGAGGGCGAGAGGGGGGGAGAGAGGAGAGGGAAAGAGGGATTATAATGGAAAAAGGAGAAAGAGAATAGGAAAGAGAAAGAGGGGGGTGTAGGGAAGGAAGGAGAGAAGAGGGAGAAGAGAATATACACAAAACGGAGGATATTGGAAAAGAGGATGGAAGAGATGCGAGAGAAAGTGGAGGAGAGAGGAGGAGAGAGAGTAAGGTGAGCAAGAGAGAGAGAAAAGCAAAGGGAGGATGAAATGGAGAAAAGAATGAGTGAGAGAGACAAAGACAGAGAAAAAGTGGAGGGAGAGAAAGAGAAGAAAAGTAGGAGAAGGAGAAGGATGAGGGTAAGATACACACAAGGGAGAGAGGAAGAATCAGATAAAGAGCAAAAGACAGAGAAGGGGAAAAGACACGGAAAGATGAGAGGAGAGTGCAAAGAAAGAGAGAGAAAGAAACAGAGAGGAAACAGAAGAGAGCAAAGAGAGAGAAGAGAGAGAGAGCGAGAGAGAGTGCGAGAGAAGCGAGAGAGAGAGAGAAGAGAGAGAGAGCGAGAGAGAGAGAAGAGCGAGAGAGAAGCGAGAAGAGAGAGCGAGAGCAGAGAGAGAGAGCGAGAGAGAGACGAGAGAGAGAGCGAGAGGAGCGAGAGCGAGAGAGAGAGAGAGAGAGGAGCGAGAGAGCAGAGTGCGAGAGAGGAGAGAGAGAGCGAGAGGAGAGAGAGAGAGCAGAGCAGAGCGAGAGAGAGAGAGAGAGGAGAGACAGAGAGAGAGAGAGAGAGAGGCGAGAGACAGAGCGAGAGAGAGAGAGAGAGAGAGCAAGAGAGAGTCGAGAGAGAGAGCGAGAGAGAGAGAGAGCGAGAGAGAAGGAGAGAGAGAGAGAGACGAAAGCCTATTGAGAGACATGAGGCGAAGATGAGAGAGGGCGAGAGAGAGACGAGCAAGAGGGATAGAGCGGAGAGAGAGAGAAGAGAGGAGATGAGACGAGAGAGAGAGAGAGAGAGAGACGAGAGAGAGAGAGAGCAGAGAGAGCGAGAGAGAGAGAGCAGAGCGAGAGAGGAGAGCGAGAGAGAGAGAGAGAGAGGGAGGTAAGCGACGCATGAGAGAGAGCGAGAGAGAGCAGAGGAGAGAGGGAGAGTAAACGCGACGGCATGCAGAGAGAGAGAGAGAGAGGGAGAGAGAGAGAGAGAGAGAGGGAGAGTAAAGCGACGGCCATGAGAGAGAGCGACGAGAGAGAGAGAGAGGGGAAAGGAAGAAAAGAGAGAGGGAGAGAGAGGGGAGAGGGAGAGAGAGAGGAGAGAGGAGAGAGAGAGAGGGAGAGGAGAGAGAGGGGAGAAGAGAGGGAGAGAGAGGTGAAGAGAGGGGAAGAGAGGGAGAAGAGAGAGAGAGAGAGAGAGAGAGCGAGAGAGAGAGAGAAGAGAGAGAGGGGAGTAAGAGCGACGGCATGAGAGAGAGGAGAGAGAAGAGAGAGAGAGGGAGAGCTAAAGCGAGGCATGAAGAGAGAGAGAGAAGGAGAGAAGGGAGAAGAGAGCCGAGAGAGAGAGAGAGAGAAGAGAGAGCGAGAGAGAGAGAGAGAGAGAGAGCGAGAGAGAGATGAGAGAGCGAGAAGAGAGCGAGAGAGAGAGAGAGGAGAGAGGGCGAGTAAAGCGACGGCATGAGAGAGAGCGGAGAGAGAGAGAGGGAGAGTAAGCACGGCATGAGAGAGAGAGAGAGATGAGGGAGAGAGAGAGAGAGAGGAGGGAGAAGTAAGCGACCGGCATGAGAGAGGAGCGAGAGAGAGAGAGAGAGAGAGGAGAGAGAGAGCAGGGAGAGAAGGAAAGAGGAGAGGCGCGGAAGAGGGAGAGAGAGGTGCGTACGGTTTGGGGCTGTCTATTGTTTAAGTAAGTGCAAGGTTTAAGAGAAGTGCGTGGCGACGAGGAGGGAGTTGACGAGAGAAGAGCCCGTAGAGAGGAGGGGATACTGGGTGGAGGGTGAAAGGTGTACGGAGAGTTGGCCCACGTCTGGGGGTTTAGGGCATTTGGGAATTGTGAGAAGAAAATTCGCAGGGGAGAGGAGAGAGAAGAGGGAGGAGGGAGAGCAGAGGGAGGAGAGAGAAGGAGGAGAGGAAGAAGAGGAGAGAAGGAGAAGAGAGAGAAGCGAAGGAAGAGAGAGAGA
This sequence comes from Chaenogobius annularis, assembly GCA_015082035.1. Lineage (NCBI taxonomy): Eukaryota > Metazoa > Chordata > Actinopteri > Gobiiformes > Gobiidae > Chaenogobius > Chaenogobius annularis. The sequence goes on from BJKM01000772.1 coordinate 42,321, forward strand.
GAAAGGACGGCCATGAGAGAGAGAGAGAGAGAGAGAGAGAGTCGAGAGAGAGAGAGAGAGCGGATGAGGAGAGCTTGAGAGTAACAGCGACGGCATGAGAGAGAGAGAGAGAGAGAGATGAAAGAGAGAGAGAGAGGGCGATAAAACTGAGACTGGAGAGAGAAACGAGCTGCTGGTGACGTGCGGCATGAGAGAGAGAAAGTCCAAAGCGCTTCGATCCAGAGTTTAGCGCCGCATCGACATTCGACAAACACAGATGAGACTGTGAGAGGACGTTTTTGGAAAGGTTCAAACTGGAGTTCTTGCTTTCTTCCGTGCTGTTCCTTCTCGTCCCGATTCCTTGTTCTGGCTTGAGCTGGTTCTTTTTGTTTTTATTTTGATAACGTTTGGGCCTAATTGCCTTCGTCAGAGGTTGGGTTGCCATGGGGAAATAATCCAGAGCAATTTGACGGCGGAAATGCTCAGAATGAGTTTAACAAGGATTTATGACTTAAACACAGCTCAAGAGACCTCCAGGCTCTCTAAGTCACGACACAGGGACATTTGAAAGGGTCTGTTTTTTCTGAGGCACAGAGCCAGAGGAACAATGAAACAGATGAGAAGATGAATAAATCTAACTAGAGGTATACCATGGTTAAAGTCACGCGTAACACGTGTCCTTCAAGCGCCACATCGAGTGACCACTCTGAACGGACAATGTACAAAAACACGGTATCATATGTGTTTGTCATACGTTCTGTGTTCGCTCATGTCTCCTCCTCTCCACATTTGCGTGGCCTCTCCTCTCTATAACGAATGCTAATGTTCATTCGGGGCCCGCACAGGAGCCTGAGCCGCCGTGCTGCTAAGCGATGATGTCTTTACTCAAAGCGAGCGGCGCACTTCCTTTTTAGACCAAGATAAATGTTTGGATCCTGTCCAAAGATGTCCGCTCGCTGCCGGCTCCCTCCCGAGTGCCTCTGCCATTAGCTCCGCTAAACACTGCTCTAACGGTCATCATCATTTCACAAGACCTGCCATTTACAGACAGTTTACAGGTGATGTCATCCAAGAGAGACACGCCCACTGCAGCAACACACAGGAGTTCCCCAAAGATCCACTACTACTACTACTACTACTACTACTACTACTACTACTACTACTACTACTTTACTACTACTACTTACTACTACTACACTACTACTACTACTACTACTACTACTACTACTACTACTACTACTACTACTACTACAAAGAGTTGTGGACTTGTGAGCCGTGACTGGGACTCGAGACTGACTTGAGTCACTGTTGTGATCTGTTTGAACTAATCCTGGACTAAACCAGTGCTGAACCAGGACTAGAACATGGCCACTAAACTGGGCTCAAACCAGGTCCAAACAAGTGTGACTGAACCTCCCATTTACTGCCTTTTTCATCTGATGTCTGTTTTAGTCAGCGGATTCAGAACTATAAGGTTTAATTATACATAAAATTAAAATTATACATTTAAATATAAAATGCTTTTTGATGGTTGAAGTAAATAAAAATAAAAACGTTACCAATGAACAGGGCTTTAATGTAATGAAGGTGATAAATGAAATGCTATATGTTTAATGCCATATTGTGGAACATGGAGTGAGAACATGCATGGAAACAAGCAGGACGCATGCCATCAGGAAGGTTACGCAGTGCACCTTTAACACAGGTGCCAAAAGTCCAAAAGTGCCATTTGTTTTCCCAATCAAGCAAAGCAAATGACGTTTGTTTGACTGTTGCCATAGTTTCCGTGGCTGCCATGTGACCTGGCCTTTGGCTCACATTTGTACCTCTCTCAGCGCTGCTCACAGATGGCATTCTCAGCTGCCATTTTGGAAAGGTCAGTGTTTTGTTTTGCAGCAGTGTTTTCAGCTCTTGGTCCAGGCGTGAACACGGGACGCAGGTGTAAGCGCTCAGCTCCTCCCCTTTGTCCGCTCCGCGCGGCCTCTTTTGGGCAGGACATTCCCACGGACACTGCACCAGGTCGTGCCCCTTTCTATCGAGCGGTAATGCATGCTAATTAGTCGTCGGGGCAACACTAATTTACATGCAGAGGAAGCGGTCTTGATGTGTGTGGCGCCTGAAATACAAAAAACACATAAATTACTTCACTTCAGGATTCAAACTGACTTTATTTGTACCAACACATAAGTTTGTCACTTACTGCCAATAGTTTTGTCATCTTATAATTTATCCTATACCACTGTTTCCCAACCAGGGGTACGAGGACCGAGCATTTTTACTTTGAATGAATTTTTACTTACTTTGAATTTTTACTTAAATGATTTCAGATTTAAAAGAAAGGAGTTTTGAATATCTGAATATAACATTCTCTTTGCAGTACATTTTGCATCCGTAATAACGCTTCTGGAGGATTATTTTGAACTTAATATCATTAAAACAAGAAAATACAATAGTTATAATTGGGATAGTACTAGTTATTGGCACCAAAACAAGCTGCACATTAGAAAGGCCTCGTCTACTGTGTTAGGTCTCTTTTTAAAACGCACTTATTCACTTTTGACACAAAGTATTGACATTATTTCAGACTTTTATTTGTGTGTTTTAATTTTAATTTTTGTATTCTATTTGGTTTGGTTTTATTTAGTGTGTTTTAGTATTGTATTATTGTTCTAACATTGTTTTTAAAGACCGTCCACCGCTTCCACCAAATACATTTTCCATTAATTTTCACATAAATAATATTAAAATAAATGTATATTAAATGTTTGAAAGCTCTGCGGTAAATAATGAGCACAAGATTTACAATTGTATTTTTGAAAAAATTCTGAAACTTTATAAACTGCTTCTTAATTAAAACGTTACGCCAAATTTTAAGCTTTAAATGTGTTTTTTGGACTGGAAACAGCTGCGTTAGTTGCACATCACAGAGCTGCTTAGCCTTGATTGAGTTTCCATGGCGAACGCAAATTGGGCGGGACTATTGACGGGATACTACTGTAAACATCTAATCATTACAACCTTGTGCATTTTAAACAGTGCACGACACAAAGTAAACAAAACCTCCCGAAGCGTTCTTTAACAAAAGAGCATGTCAATTCTGTGGGTTTGAAACGTGAATAGTGCAAATATGTTTCAAATCCATCACTTTTCCCTCACGACATGAACGTTCACACAGTTCTCAGAGCACTTTCATTACTGCCTTTGGGCAAAACACGTCCAATGTCACGTTCATTTGGGGCCTGGGATTTCCCTCGAGACCTTCTGAATCCCAGTGAAACCTTTCTGGTGAAACACACCACCAGATCTAGTCCCTGTTAGACCTGATCTAGTCCTGTTTAGACTGATCTATCCCTGTTAGACCTGATTCTAGTCCCTTTATGACCTGATCTAGTCCCTGTTTAGTCCAGATCTAGTCCCTGTTTAGTCCTGATCTAGTCCCTGTTTAGACCTGATCTAGTCCCTGTTAGTCCAGATCTAGTCCCTGTTTAGACCTGATCTAGTCCCTGTTTAGACTGATCTAGTCCCTGTTTAGTCCTATCTTGTCCCTGTTTAGACCAGATCTAAGTCCTTGTTTAGACCAGATCTAGTCCTTGTTTAGCCCAGATCTAGTCCCTGTTTTAGTCCCAGTGTTCCTGGTGAAACACTCGTTTAATTCACAGATTCTACAAAAGCGTCTTTTTTAGCCTCGACTTTTGAAAACGTCCTTGAACCTCAGGTTAACTCTTCAGGTGAAAGTCTCCAACACGTTCTGAGTCAAAGTTATCATTTTGGTGCTAATTTTCCTCCAATTTTGGAGCCCGACGAACCCCACGTTTCAGAGTGAAGTGTCCAATTGGTGCTTCATATCCAGCTCCGCCGTGTCCTCATCACGTTGAAGCGCAGGTGCCACGGAAAAAACACCAATTTACTGCCGTCATTTCCAGCCCTGAATCACTTTCAAGTTTTCGGAGCCGCTTGAAAGCCGCTCTGAAGCCGCTCTGAAGCCGCTCTGAAGCCGCTCTGAAGCCGCGCTGAAGCCGCGCTGAAGCCGCTCTGAAGCTCTGAAGCCGCTCTGAAGCCGCTCTGAAGCCACTGAAGCCGCTCTGAAGCCGCTCTGAAGCCACTCTGAAGCCGCTCTGAAGCCGCTCTGAAGCTCTGAAGCCGCTCTGAAGCCGCTCTGAAGGCTCTGAAGCCGCTCTGAAGCCGCTCTGAAGCCGCTCTGAAGCCGCGCTGAAGCCGCGCTGAAGCCGCTCTGAAGCCGCTCTGAAGCGCTCTGAAGCCACTGAAAGCCGCTCTGAAGCCGCTCTGAAGCCGCTCTGAAGCCGCGCTGAAGCCGCGCTGAAGCCGCTCTGAAGCTCTGAAGCCCGCTCTGAAGCCGCTCTGAAGCCACTGAAGCCGCTCTGAAGCCGCTCTGAAGCCACTCTGAAGCGCTCTGAAGCTCCGAAGCTCGAGCCGCTCTGAAGCTCTAAGCGCTCTGAGCCGCTCTGAAGCCGCTCTGAAGCCTCTGAGCCGCGCTAAGCCGCTGAAGCCGCTTGAAGCGGCTCTGAAGCCGCTCTGAAAGCCTACTGAGCCGCTCTGAAGCCGCTCTGAAGCCGCTCTGAAGCTCGCTCTGAAGCCGCTCTGAAGCTCTGAAGCCGTCTGAAGCCGCTCTGAAGCCGCTCTGAAGCGCTCTGAAGCCGCTCTGAAGCCGCTCTAAGCCGCTCTGAAGCCGCTCTGAAAGCCGCTCTGAACACCGGCTCTGAGCCGCTCTGAAGCCGCTCTGAAGCCGCTCTGAAGCTCTGAGCCGCTGCTTGAATTCCAGCTCCGCCGTGTCCTCATCACGTTGAAGCGCAGGTGCCACGGAAAAACACCAATTTACTGGCCGTCATTACTAGGCCCTGAATCACTTTCAAGTTTTTCGGAGCCGCTCTGAAGCCGCTCTGAACCTCTGAAGCCGCGCTGAAGCCGCGCTGAGCCGCTCTGAAGCTCTGAAGCCGCTCTGAAAGCCGCTCTGAAGCCACTGAAGCCGCTCTGAAGCCGCTCTGAAGCCGCTCTGAAGCCGCTCTGAAGCCGATCTTGAAGCCGATCTGAAGCCGCTCTGACCGGACGAAGTGTCGCAAAGTCTAATCGTCACGTTTGCCCTGATGATATAACGATTGTGCTAATGACGGTGTAGATAAGCTAATGAGGCTGACCCCACCGTCGCCTCTCTCCCTGTCTCATCACATCTACATCAAACAGGGCGAATATTAAGTGGCATAAATAATGACACATGTGCTAATTGGATGGGCTAATAAAGTGTGAGTGAAAAGCCTCTGCAGATATCTGGCGTAAAGTGTTGAAAACATACGTTCACTTTTTTGCTCAGTGTCAAGTCATTCAATTGTTGCTTAGTAAATGTGCAGCTCCAAGACCCCATCTACTGGCTCAAAGTGGTACGACCAATGGAAGAGGACTCGATTTCTCCTTCTTCAAGTCAAACATTTAATCAATATTAGGGTTTTTTTTAATTCCTGAACTAGTCCTTGTTGAGTCCTGATCTAGTCCTTGTTCAGACCTGATCTAGTCCTTGTTTTGTGTCCTGATCTAGTCCTGGTTTAGTCTCGATCTAGGTCTTTGTTTTAGTCCTCATCAAGTCCTGATCTAGTCTGTGTTTAGTCCTCATCTAGTCCTGATCTAGTCCTGGTTTAGTCCTGATCTAGTCCTGGTTTTAGTCCTGATCCAGTCCTAGTTAAGTCCTGATCTAGTCTGGTTTAGTCCTGATCCAGTCCTGTTAAGTCCTGATATAGTCCTGGTTTAGTCCTGATCTAGTCCTTGTTTAGTGCTGATCCATTCCTCGTTTAGTTCCTGATCTAGTCCTGATCCAGTCCTGATTTAGTCCTGATTCAGCCCTTGTTAAGTCCTGATCCAGTCCTAGTTTAGTGTTCTGATCTAATCCTGGTTAGTCCTGATCCCGTCCTAGTTTAGTCCTGATCTTAGTCTGCGTTTAGTCCTGATCCAGACCTCGTTTAGTCCTGATCCCGTCCTAGTTGTTAGTTCTGATCTAGTCCTCGTTTAGTCCTGATCTAGTCAAGGTTTAGTCCTGATCCAGTCCTTGTTAAGTCTTGATCCAGTCCTCGTTTAGTCCTGATCTAGTCCTGATCTAGTCCTGATTTAATCCTGATCCAGCCCTTGTTAAATCCTGATCCAGTCCTAGTTTAGTTCTGATCTAATCCTGGTTTAGTCCTGATCCAGTCCTAGTTTAGTTCTGATCTAATCCTGGTTTAGTCCTGATCCAGTCCTCGTTTAGTCCTGATCTAGTCCTGATCTAGTCCTGATTTAGTCCTGATCCAGCCCTTGTTAAGTCCTGATCCAGTCCTAGTTTAGTCCTGATCCCGTCCTGGTTTAGTCCTGATCCAGTCCTTGTTAAGTCCTGATATAGTCCTGGTTTAGTCCTGATCTAGTCCTTGTTTAGTGCTGATCCATTCCTCGTTTTAGTCCTGATCTAGTCCTGATCCAGTCCTCCTGATTTAGTCCTGATCCAGCCCTTGTTAAGTCCTGATCCAGTCCTAGTTTAGTTCTGATCTAATCCTGGTTTAGTCCTGATCCCGTCCTAGTTTAGTCCTGATCTAGTCCTGGTTTAGTCCTGATCCAGACCTCGTTTAGTCTGATCCCCGTCCTAGTTTAGTTCTGATCTAGTCTCCGTTTAGTCCTGATCTAGTCAAGGTTTAGTCCTGATCCAGTCCTTGTTAAGTCTTGATCCAGTCCTCGTTTAGTCCTGATTCTAGTCCTGATCTAGTCCTGATTTAATCCTGATCCAGCCCTTGTTAATCCTGATCCAGTCCTAGTTTAGTTCTGATCTAATCCTGGTTTAGTCCTGATCCCGTCCTAGTTTAGTCCTGATCTAGTCCTGGTTTAGTCCTGATCCAGACCTTGTTAAGTCCTGAACCAGTCCTAGTTTAGTCCTGATCCCGTCCTGGTTTAGTCCTGATCCGCCTGGTTTAGTCTGATCCAGTCCTGGTTTAGTCCTGATCCGTCCTGGTTTAGTCCTGATCCAGTCCTGGTTTAGTCCTGATCAGTCCTAGTTTAGTCCTGATCCCGTCCTGGTTTAGTCCTGATCCCGTCCTGGTTTAGTCCTGGTTTAGTCCCAGTTTTTGATGTGGTGAAAGTGCTTCTCTGAAAAGTACCAGGTGAGGCATGAAAACTGCTCATGTTTAAGCCGAGCTCTTTAAATCTCATTATGCAAAGTAGATGCAAATACCAATCAGCTAACACTTTGCACATGTCGGAATGGTGTTACTAAGACCACCCACGTCCGTCTCACTCCCTCCAGCTCCACTCTTCTCTCTCCAAACCACACACACACCTCGTCATCTCCAGTTCAGGCTAATGTCTTTCCCCTCAGAGCAGTGTGTTAGCGAGATTAAACATTAGCATTCAAATTAGCATTAAACATTAGCATTAGCATTACACGTTAGCATTAAACGTATGGCGAGCCAGGACTTGTCGAAAACAATGTGAATGCAAACGAAGGCTTCATGTAACAGAGAAAATGCCAAAAATACTGTTTTAATTTGCTGATTTATCAAAGATTTTTAAACCAAATTCAATTATCTCCTTTTACTTTTTCTACGTGAGGAACTTTACTGTCTTCGGAAAAACGACTATTTTCAGGTTAATACATATTTTATTTAACCGTAATTATTTAGAAAAATATTTTTTTATTTTTTTATTTTTATTTTTTTTATTTATATTATGTATTTATGTATTTATTATTTACTTATTTATTTACTTATTTATTTATTTATTTTTTTATTTTTTTATTTATTTATTTACTTACTTACTTACTTACTTACTTACTTATTTATTTATTTATTTATTTTACTTACTCATTTACTTATATTAATTATTTATTTATTTATTAATTAATTTACTTACTTACTTTATTTATTGACTTACTTATTTATTTGACTAAGGATCATGGTGTCAGCAGCAGCTTCATCATAACTCTGCCGGCGATTGCACAATAGCTGCATTTCACTTGTCGTCAGGTAAAAGCGTAAAAGCACTAAACGTTCGATTAAACAACGACAGAAAACTTAAGTTGACATTTCCAGACATCAAACATTAACAGACTCACAGTATGTCGACATATCTGAGGCGTTACACAGAAAACAGATTATTTACAGGAAAAACAACAGTGAAAAAAGCATAAGTGGCTTGTTTTCAGCCAGTTTTTAAGAGCGGTTTTGCCGTTTGAGTCGTTGCCACGGCGTCTGATTTGCTCTGGCAGTGAGCTCATTTTGTGCCTCTGATAGACGCCACCGTTTGGCTAAATTTAGTGCTGCGTCTCTGTGCGTTGCCGTCTCCTCGAGCAAATGCTCTGGTGTATATTCCTGTGTTAAAATCCAAAAAAGGGGTGGCCCATTTAAAACTTTACTGCTGTCATAACATGAATAATGCATGTTTTTTTTGTCACACAGACCTAAAACAAAAGTTTCAGGCTCATTAAAGGTGTGGTGGCTCATATGCCTCATGCGAAATGGTTATTGATTCGTCTCATTGATTCACCTCCTTCCGTTCATGTTTCAAAATGTGGCCCTGAACATGCCATATTTTCATTTCAAGGATGTTGTTTGGGCCTAAAATCTCCCGGCGACTCTACATTTGGACCCAGGGAATGACGTGTAGTGCACATGAGACATTAATGCCACTAAACGTGTCATATATAACTTTTCTTTTGAGACGTTGTCATGTCGACTCTCCACGCGGCATTGAACACATTTCACTAAAACGCAGTCAACACAATTATAGTTCAGATTTGACTAAACATATTTATTTGTCCCCAGTTTGACCATTTTTGTTAAGTTTATCATTGGTTGAACATGAGCAGCAAATATGACATAGGTAGAGGTAATTCCACAACTGTTACCAAGCAACCATACAGTAAACAAGAGCCTAAAATCCATATAAATTACACAACAGTTATGGTTTGACAAACAATAACACCACACAACACCTTAATCTTGTTGAATGACTATTTAAACTGACAGAAGATGTGTCAGTTAAGTGTAAACTGTCTCTGTTTTCAATGGCACGTCGCACATTGATGACATCACAGAGCTCTACTTCCTGTCATTTAAGACTCTTATTTTTCAAAATGTCTTCACAAGCTGCAACTTTACGGAAGTAAAACTCTGTTAAATATTTACCCCACGTGTTATACCACCAGAATAAGTATTAATTAGAAAAACTTTAACTGCACAGTGTAACCATGGAAACTACTATGTCCTTCCCGGCATTAGTCTTAATTTACCAGGGAAACTGTCCGATAAAAAGATGCCAGGTGAAGTCCCAGGTCGGACTGCATGTGTTAAAGGGGCTTTAGTATGAGCAGACTCGCCTCTCCACAGATCTGACCTGTAACTTGGCTTGGTCACCTGCTTTCCCCCCCCCCCCATTGAGATAGACAAGTTAAAAAGTATACTGAAGAACATTCCAGGAAAAGCAATATTGGAAGGAACCACTCGGCAGAACGAAAAGCTGGATAGAGCAGCTTTAAATATGATTATAATTATCTTTATGAGTTCAAGTACGTGAAGTATAAACGCAGTCTTTCCTGTCACATGTTCGTTCAGCGCAACACGTCTGAAAAGCAACACGAGACCTCTCTTTTGTCATATAATCTTGTGAAATTGCATTATGGGAAATGCAGGTTATTGTTTGGCCTGGATTTAACAGGAATCACGCTCAGCGTCTGCAATAACACAAAGACAATCACATTCCGTGACCTTTGACTCCAGGACAGAAACACTCCAGACCAGCAACACTCGATAAGTCATTACTATCTGAGACAAATCTGCACAATCTATACTTTTAATCCATACGTGTGATCTATAAATGTGATCTTTGCCGCTCGGATCGTTATTATTGGCATTTGGAGCACTTTGTTCCTCGACAACAAAGAGTGCGTTTTCCCGTTGTGTAAAAGAAACAAGCGAACTGTGTTATTATCAAACAATTCTGAGATACAAAGTCGAACTCCAATGTGTAACGACCAGTTTGACCCTAAAGATGATGGGAAAACGTGGACAACATAGGTCCAACAAGTAAAGACCAATAAACCAAACAAAAGTGAGTCAAAAAATGATAAACACTCACTATTCTTTTTTTTTTTTTTTTCTTTTTTTTTTAATCTTTGTGTGTTTTCCTGGATATGACTTATTATTATTATTTATTTATATATATAATATTTTTAGTAAGATTTATTTTTCAAATGTTTAAAGAACGATGCACAAAAAATTATAGAAATACATAAATAAACAATAAACAAAACAAGATCAGAGAGAGAACAACAGATACACATTAACAGACAAACAAAACAAAACAATAGAAAATAAGAATAAAAATAATAATCAAAAAGACTTACTAATTATATTAAAGATAAATGGGGAAGAGAGGGTCATTTTGTTTTGACTGATGAAGAATGGGAAAATATATGTAGCGCTCAACAGAGGGCCACAAAATCACATGTTTAGAAAGAATTCTGTTCTGTTCTGTTCTGTTCTGTTCACAAGGCTGATTATTGTGGTTGCCAGGTGGAAAACCATTATCATGTTTTTTGTCCTGTTGCTCAGAAATATTGGACCGAAATCCACAAAGAGCTACAGAGTGTTTTTGATTCGGAGCATACTTTTGGCGGCAGGGAAAAGGCCATCCCAAAAGGTGGACACACAGAAAATGAAAACAAATGAATAATAAAATCATCTCATTTGGACTCAATTTGGAACCGGACAACTTGAATCAGAATCAGAATCAGAAAGGGTTTATTGCCATTGTCAATGAACAAAATTCACAAACATAGGAACTTGTCTCGGCCTTAAGGTGCGACATAAAACACTGAGCAATAATAAAACAACATATAGTCAATCAAAAAGGGCATGCATTAAGAAACAATTTAAAATGACTTTAAAAATGACTATAAAATAAAAATAGTAGTAGTAGCAGTAGATACAGCAGACACATTTGGACCAGGTTGGACCCATATTTGATTTTTAATGTGCCGTGATTCTGTTTCTGTAAATGTTCTGTCTTTTGTTATTTTTATCTTGTCTGTTGCTCTCTCTGGTCTTGTTCTATTATTACAATTTCTATAATTAACTTAAAAAAACAAACTAAAAAAAACAAAAACAAAAAAACTCTGACTTTTGGCCGAGCATGCTCTACACACCAACTGTCCAGCAGAGGGCGCCGTTCACCGTGACTCACAGCCGATGCGCTCGTGCGTCGCGTTCTCCACGTGAGTCACGATCACACACTCGATCTGTGTTTTCCCCGCAGGCCGGAGCTTGAGACACTTCAGGTAAAAGTCAAAGATAAGGTTTGTGTGGAAATGATATCCTTGTTCCGTGAAGCTCCGGCTTTCTCCTTCCTCTTTTGGGAAATGACAAAAACTAACACGGGAAAGTATTTCTATTAACAAGGCACGAGCACGTGTTACTACCTTAGTACTGCTCTGTATCGTGTAGAAATATGAGTACTATAGAAGAAGAAGTAGTTGTAGGATCAATATAAGCAGTGAAAGTAGTAGTAGTAGAACCAGCAGCAGTAGAAATAATAGTACCAGCAGTAGTAGTAGTAGTAGTCTTTAAGTTGTAGTAGTTGTAGTATGACTTGCAGTTATAGTAGCAGTAGTAGTAGTAGTAGTAGTACTAGTAGAACCAGCAGTAGTAGTAGTCTTTAAGTTGTAGTAGTTTGTTAGATGACTTGCTATTATAAGTAGCCGCTAAGTAAGTAGTAGTAGTAGTAGTAGTACTAGTAGAACCAGTAGTAGTTAGTAGTCTTTAAGTTGGTAGTAGTTGTAGTATAACTTCAGTTATAGTAGCAGTAGTTAAGTAGTAGCTAGTACTAGTAGAACAGCAGTAGTTAGTAGTTCTTTTAAGTTGTAGTAGTTATTAGTAGACTTGCAGTTATAGGTAGCAGTAGTAGTAGTCAGTAGTAAGTCTAGTAGAACCAGCAGTAGTAGTAGTAGTAGCTCGTCTTTAAGTTGCTAATAGTTGTAGTATGACCAGTAGTAGTAGTAATAGTTGTAGTAACCAATAGGGAGTAGTAGTAGTAGTAGTTGGTAGCAGTAGTCAGTATAAGTAGTTAGTAGCAACCGAGTAAAGTATAGTCGTACCAGTAGTAGTAGCTATAGTAGTTAGTACAGTAGTAGTAAGTAGTAGTATAGGTAGCGAGTACCTATAGTAGTAGTATGTACGTAGAGTAAGTAAGTAGTAGTTACTTACCAGTGGTAGTAGTAGTAGAGTAGTAGCAGTACCACCACAGGTAGTAAGTAGTAGTAGTAGTAGTAGTAGTAGTAGTATAGTACAGTAGCAATAACCAGTAATAGTAGTAGTTACAGATAGTATGTTAGTTAGTAGTGGTAGGTAGTAGTAGTAGTAGCAGTACCAGTAGTAGTAGTAGTAGTTTAGTCAGTAGAGTAGTAGTAACAGTACCAGTACTAGCTAGTAGGTATAGTATACAAGTAGCAAATACAGTAATAGTAGTAGTACCAGTAGTGTAGCTAGTAGTAGTAGCTATAGTAGTAGTAGTAGTAGTAGTAGTAAGTATAGTAGTACTAAACCAGTAAATAGTAGTAGTAGCCAGTACACAGTAAACCAGAGTATATGTAGTTAGTAGTAGTAGTAAGTAGTAGTAGCATACCAGTAATAGTAGTAGTAGTCAGTAGCAGTACCACGTAGTAGTAGAAAGTACTAGTCTTTAAGTTGTATGAGTCCAAAAACCACTGCTGCGTGAGAGTTGAGTGTTGTCAGTAGTTGTAGTAGTTGTAGTAGTTGTAGTAGTTGTAGTAGTTGTAGTATTTAGTAGTTGTAGTAGTTGTTGTAGTGTTGTAGTAGTTGTACTTGTAGGAAGTGTCTTGGGTGAAACAAACTCATATATTTTACAATCAAACTACTATGAATGTTGTGGATTCAATCACTTCTTTTCGCCTGAACGTGAAATCAGATATTAATCCAGACTAAAACTTGTATCTAAACAAAATACTCATCTGAGCAAGTATAGATACTGAAAAGTATCACTGAAACTGTGCAAAATGAGACCTTTCCTGAACAGTTTTAGAAATGTACTTTTTTAAAACCACATGGAAACATAAATATAATTCTATTATTTTGCTTTGTCTAAAAAGTAGCCCTTTTTTATCATCATTGTGGTGTTGACATCGTTGACAACACTATTCCTGTCACAACGAATACTGTAATGACCATAATATAATATTCTGAATGCGGCTTTGCATCATCTACACAACATTCACGCGATGTTTTCACAAAGCGTCACAAACGTGTTCGTGAATGTCTTGGTTTGAGGTCTCAGGCGCCGCACAAACCTCAAAATGAACCAGGAGAGCAGAAATGTCACTTTTATACAGACGTTTCTGTTCGTTTCATGTCATCAGTTCTAGACGAGACAAATCAATGTTTTAATTTACCACAATTCTGTCAAAACGACGGCATTAATGTCCCTTTTTTTGACATATCTCCCACGTTTATGCCAAAATGCAGCGTTCAATTAATGCGAAATGAACAAGATCTCGCTTTGGTTCAGCATTCATTGTCTTTTAATTGGTTTTCCGTGGTACATTTAACTTCTTCTCAAGAGTTTCGAGACTCTCCTGCTCAAAACGATTGCACGACCGCACGTTTACCCCGACAGGCCTCACCGCGCGCGCGTGTCGCTTTAAAACAGCAGTGAACTCTGTGTGGTGGTCCGGAGCCGGGAGGAAACGGCCTTCAGACAAAAGACACGAAGATCTTTCAAACAGGTCATAAAGCGCTCATAAAATGCAAACGTAAAGCGCGACACGACGATGATCAGTGCGGCTAACGATGACTAATTCAGCGCGATCAATAAGGCGTGTCTTTAGTCCAAAACCTGGAGCTGGGGCCAGGATTATGTGGTGGAATTGGCTCAGATTTACGGTCCCGCGAAACAAAAACCTGGCACAAGGTTCAATGTCGTATCTGTCCACGTAAATACATTTTAAAAAAGTGACATTTTGTTAGCTTCAGAAAGTGTTCGTTGAAAGGATTTAAAGCGACAGTATTGATATTTATGGATATTTCTTTTTTTAAAAAGCGGCGAATCAGAGGCAGAGAAACATTGCGAAATGGTCAGTGACCGCACGCCGTGCCTGAGTCGAGTCCAGTACACTTTGAGTTTCAAGTCCTAATGCAAATACAAGCGTCGGGTGTGTTTGGACTTTTGCAATGCCGGGTCCGAGGTACTTCTTTCCTTCGCTTACGGCTGTGGAGGGAAAAGCAAGATTTCCAGTCACATAAATTGCGGTTTTATAACGCTAGAATGTGACGATCCACTTTCCCCCGTCGACATTGTGTTTTCATGAGAAGTATCCTACAGGAAAAGCCACCCAGGCTGAACGTGTTTGTTTCTATAAGTGATAAAACTCTTATAAACCCTGATAAAACAGCATAGTACTGACCGATCAACATTAAGATACAGTCATATATATATGCCGTTATACAAACACAGACATAGTCAAAATGAAAGTCATCAATTTGGAGTTCAAGTCAAGTCTGGTCAGGTGACATCACACACATTCAAATGTAACTTAATCTGCACCATAAAACTCAAATTAAATATTGACCTTTTTGAATATTGACCTATGTTTATGTATTCATTCATTCATTCATTCATTTATTTATTTTGTTTATTTTGTTTATTTTTTATTTTTTATTATTATTATTTTTTTAATTTTTTAATTTTTTTAATAATTTTTTTAAAAGTTAGTTATTTACTTATTTAATATATATATATATATATATATATATATATATATATATATATATATATATATATATATTTTTTTTTTATTTTTAATGTATTTTTATTTGATTTTTTTTAATTTATTTAAAGCCCATTATTTTCACTGTCCTTATCTTGTACTGACTAAAGCGTTTTGCGTTTAAAAAAAAATCACTGTCATCAAAATATATTATCGTACTAGTTATAAATTGTAAAAAGTGCCTCATATTAAAGATTACCAAAGTCTAAAAACAGGCTTTAAATATCAGGTATGTCATCTTTTTCCAAGTTTTAAGTTAAATACAGATATAGAAGAACATGGCATCATATATTTACATGATGTTAACATTTCCTTCGTCTGGACTGGAATGAAACGAGACAAAACAAATGCGTCTTTATCCCTTAAACGCCGGCGTAAATATTCTGAAAAGTGACTTCATAGTACAGTTTATGCCTGTGTCAGAGCGGCGTTGTGAAGTGGAGCAAACCTGCGGCGCGTTGACCTGAAACTGGACACAGACAAACAGAAACTCATGCTGAGCAACGATGAAGTCATGGATGAGCAGAAACCTGAACACCAGCTATTTCACAACCAACGCCTGCGTCAAAACAGCGCGAGCTAACAATCCAAGAGTCGTTCACATTTGGGCTTTCCCCACGTTTTAAAACAAGTATTTCTAAAGCTGCATTTGGTATTTATTTTATTTTTAGGTCCTGCACTGCCGGATGAGTCACTGTCATTTCTTCAGTTCACGTCACACAAGTAATAGAGTATTTTAAGGTGGTTTATTGGTATGAAAATGACACGTTATTTTGAATGTTAGTTTTCTGAATAAAGATGTAGCTCCAGTTTTGTCACGTCTATCGACCAGACAATGTTTGATGTCACAGTATAAGGTATTGTGAAAAGAAACAGAACTTTTTATTCGTGATTATTGACACCGTGAACAAAACATAAAACATTGGCTGATTCTGTCCGTTTAGTTTGTGGTGATTTTTACTAAATCAAACTGAATGATAAAGTTAATGTGACGTAAACAAACAGATAACAGGATATTTTTTGGACTGTATAATAAATTGAAATGACAGTTTTGCTTTTAAAATGGTCACAAGAATTATTGAATGTATAATTGAATGTATTTATTTAATTATTTAATTGAATGTATTTATTTTATTTTATTGTATTATTTTTTTTATTATTATTATTATTAATTTAATTGTATTTAATTGTATTTAATTGTATTTAATTTTATTTCATTTTATTTCATTTTATTTCATTTTATTTCATTTTATTTCATTTTATTTCATTTTATTTCATTTTATTTATTTGACTCATTCAAAAATGTAATCTTGTTCCACTTACATATTTTATGTTAAATTGATACATATATATTTTAGTCAGACAATTATAAAATCGAACTCATTTGAAAAAAAATCACGACCAAAACAATAAAATCCTAAATATTCGTCTTCTTTTTTTGTGATCATTTGATTTCCGTGTGAGCTGAGCGTTCCCGATCAGGACGTTCCTCCTGCCCGTGTACCAGTGTTTTCCAGTTCCATGCCCGACTCTGCACAGATCATGTGATTGACACAAACGCTCCATTGCTTTGTCACTCTCAGCTCAGAAACACTCCCGTCAGTGCTCAGACCGGGGTCCGACCCCGCGTCACTGGAAACAGCCGTGGAACGAGGTCGTCACAAGCCCGGTTCAAGACTGGAGAACGTCGCGGACTTCCTCCGTCTAAATTTAGATTGGACTGATTGATGGACGTCACTTCTGTCAAGATCATCGCTCGGACGTGATGACGACTGTGGAGCTAAATAAAGGAATATATTTGTTGCTTTTAATGCGATAAACTGGCATTATTGGCGACATTTTATAAGAATTACACTCATTCCATGAACAAAGACAAAGAAATATAGACCAAAAACTGACTCTGGAACTTTGTACATTTGTGTAGCTTGTGTTTTCCCACCAAACTGGAGCTGAACTGAACCACAACAGCGTTTATTCCTTTGTTTGGGTCAATGTTTACATCATAAACAACTCCTGTGACTGGCATCAAGCACAACAGTGTTTTTGCAATAAATAATAATGTTGTCTCTTTATAATGACGAAGAAGAAGAGAAAATGGACACGATATCAAACATGAGATAATATTGTTAATGTTGTTTTGAAGAAATGCTAAATTTGAATATTGAGCTTGAAATGCTACAAAAAGAGCTGCTTGAAAACAAAAGTGTTGTAAACTTTCATTTACGGCGATATTTCTGCACTTTTGTGATCATTCAACTTCAACCAACACGTTTAAAGACACGTTTTTTACACTTTTCTGTTGGATCGACATAATATTGTTTGAATGTCAATATTACAATAAGCACTTTGACATAAATAACTAGTGCTTATTAACGCCTTATAAATAGTTTATATAATCCAATCCCATGTTTTAAGTACATTTTATACTAAATACAAAGACAAGGTACAACTTTATAATAACAAAGCTAGATTCAGGCTTCGAACTACTTAATTAAGGTTAAGGTTAAGGTTATTATTAGTTAAGTAGTTACAAAAGTTGAATCATTCTTAATAAACTATTTGTTCACTATGAATTAAGTCTTTGTTCGTGGAATAAGTGTAATTGTTATAAAATGTTCCCGAAGACAGTTTCCAAAGTCCTGGATTATTGTACTAAAGCCACAAATATATTCCCGTGTTTGGCTGGCCGATGATCCCCGGTGTCGTGTCCGAGAACATACCAGACTTTCATCTGAAGTGGACCACCGTCTGAAGTTTGCCCATTGAAATAGAACATCTTTACTGCCAGGTCTTTTCTTGTTTTTCTCGTTAAACTTAGAAACTCCAGCGCTCTTTGTGAATAGCTGCTGAAATGCAAATGCAGAGGAGGAATGTGGCAGTGTGGGAATGATGTAAGCACGTGTGCTGAAAGTATGTGTTCAGAATACTCATTCAGAGTTACTGTTTTCAGGTACTCAGAGTACAGTTACTTTGCTAGTTAGATGAATATATTGTGGTCCTACGATTTAGGCTTCAAACTGAGAAACCATTGAGAAAAATAGAAAACACACGATTTTTCCTTATTTCAGTGGTCATTCCATTAGTGATGAATAAATACCTGACGCCGCGATGAACATAAAGCTGTTTGGGACCCATCCAAACGAAGCTGTAAAACAAGCTGCAGTACATCCCAGAACGCTGCTGCTCGGGTCCTGACTAGAACCAGGAAGTACGATCACATTAGTCCTGTGCTCAGGTCTCTGCACTGCCCCCTGTGGCTCAGAGAGAGACTTATAAAGCAGCTCTGCTTGTATACAAGTCTCTCCATGGCCTAGCACCAAAATACATCTCGGACATGTTAGTGCCATATGACCATCTCGGACTCTGAGGACCTCAGGGACCGGCCTCGCTGCTGGTGCCCAGAGTCCTGGACTAAACATGGACCAACCTCCTGCTGGTGCCCAGAGTCAGGACTAAACATGGACCGGCCTCCTGCTGGTGCCAGAGTAAAAGGACTAAACATGGACCGGCCTCCTGCTGGTGCCCAGAGTCAGGACTAAACATGGACGGCCTCCTGCTGGTGGCAGAGTAAAGGGACTAAACATGGACCGGCCTCCTGCTGGGTGGTGCCTCAGAAGTCAGGACTAACATGGACGCGCCTCGCTGCTGGTGCCCAGAGTCAGGACTAAAACATGACCGGCCTCCTGCTGTGTGCCAGAGTCAGGACTAAACATGGCCGGCCTCCTGCGTGGTGCCAGAGTAAGGACTAAACATGGACCGGCCTCCTGCTGGTGCCAGAAGTCAGGACATAAACATGGACCGGGCCCTCCTGCTGGTGCCGCAGAGTCAGGACTAAACATGGACCGGCCTCCTGCTGGTGCCCAGAGTCAGGACTAAACATGGACCGGCCTCCTGCTGGTGGCCCCAGAGTCAGGACTAAACATGGGGAATCTGCGTTTCAGTTTTATGCAGCTAAAAATCTAGAAACAGTCTTCCTGAGGATGTGAGACAGGTTCTGCTCTGGCATTGTTCAAATCTAAGCTAAAACAGTTTGTTTAGCAGAGCTTGTGACTGAAACATGATTTCTTTGCACTCTTCTCTTTTTATGTCTTAAACTTTTTTGTGATTTCTGTCATGTCTTTTGTGATTTTAATGCATTTTTTCCTGTTGTGTGAAGCACTTTGAATTGCCTTGTGTAAAATTGTGCTCTACAAATAAAACTTGCCTAAGTATTTGGTATTAGATTAGACTTTATTGTCCTCCTGGGGCAATTTGGGCAGTTCTATGTGTTTAATATCTTTATATTTGTACTGGCGTGTAATCTATTTGTATTCAAAACGATCCTAAATGTATTTGTTATTGCTACAACCTTTAAAAGACATTTACAGACTCAAAGACATGGAATAGAAATAAAGTGGTGCAATGGTACAAACGTGTATAGTCATCCTGAATACTACGGTAGCTGCGGGCTAAAATTGCTATCTGCAGCGATGCTAACCCCGCTGCCCGCTGTAACTTTCACATCTACAGAAAATCCGTTGACTTTTCTGTGGAAATATCATGGCAGCAGCTTTCCATTAAGACTCAACTGTGACTCAACTTGAATTAGTTTGGCTTCAAAAATACACCATAATTTGCAAGAAAATGCATTAGAAGAGGGAAAGAGTTGCATTTATTGAATCGACCGGAGAGTTTTTAGCATTTGGATGGAATCATCACTGCCCTCTGTTAAAACGAGGAACGTGGCGATGTGGGGAGACTCGGAGACTTTCCTGACCCAAGACCAGTCCCAGATTCCCAGCAGCGATTTCTTCATGGGGACTTTTAATCCACTGGAACCATCCTCCTTTTCTAAATGAAAGGGTGACTTCTATTCTGAGTAATTTCCTCACTAACCCTTTGAGCCAGTCGAATCCTTTCTGTTCTTCTTCTGGTGAACTCCCTCGCGCAACAAAAGCAACCGTGCCACTTTTCTCTTTTCAAAGTGTGTCGAGTCAACAACCTGTTTTGACGGAAAAATGCCGGGAAGCCTCGGATGTCCCGCTCCCTTCCCGCTCCTTCCGCACATGTGTGGTTCAGATTCAGACTCGGATTCACTTCCTTTCAGGAACAGGAGGCGCGCTGACAGAAGGAGCGGCCGTTTCTACTGAAGTGTGGGCTGAAAGATAATATCGAGCAAAGAGAATGAACCCGCGCAGTCTTTATAACGGGCACTTCCTGCGTGAACAGAAGTGGAAAATCCGTCATGCTGGACCCTTTATGCCTTTGTGTTGCCCGTGATAATGTAAGCACGCGTTCTTTTTTGCTCTGTTTCTTTCTGACTACAGATTCTTGTACAAGTTCATCTGGTCGTATTTCAGCCTTTTCTCAAATATGAATGCTTCTTGAAGTTGTTTGAAAAGTGCACTACAACTTCCTCAAAACTGTTCGCAAAAAAACGATTCAACTTAAGTCGCAAAACGCTCTTGTAAAAAGGACATTTTGTGGTTAAAATATAGACAAAATAATCCCATTTATGAATTTATCCGACCGTCATCCGTAGACGCAAACCCCAGGACAACACTTTTAAACGTGTGTGAGAGAGATTTAGAGCCAATGACACACTGTTTCTGTGGTTAGAGATCGGGTTAGCATCGTTTATAACCGCTCTGCTGAATGATCTGAAAGAGGCAGAGGGAAGAGGAGTAGAGTTTGGAGAAAGAGCTGAACACTTGCAAGGAGGAGAAGGTCCAAGGTGAAATGAGCATGGGAGGAGCGAGGAAGGAGATCACCGCTCTGCAAGATGAGCAGAAAGAGATAGCAATCGGACGGTAACAAAGAGAGCTCAGGAGGCAGACTCAGAAGGACGAGTTTAGTATCAAAAGTAAACCAGAAAAGATAAGTCCAGCGTAAAAACATTTGTCTGGTTGAAGGACAGATTACGTGTTAAGGAGCAGTAATGGAGAGGTTAATATTGATCATAAGAAGAGGTAAAACTTCAAGTGGAGAAGAAAATTTAACGCAACGAAGATAGCAAACTTTCACAGACAGCTGAAAGTGATGGAAGGATATGATAAATATATAATCAGCTTGGTATAGAAGATAAGATAATTTACTACGGATAAAAACCAAAAAGATGCCAATAACAGTAGACGCAAGAATTTACTCAAAACGATAGATGTAATGCAGGGAGCAAAGGGAGGAATTCGGCAGCTGCAGGAGGACGTGAGACTCCCGAACATGTGGAACAGGTGGGATCCTCGCCAAAGGTTTCAGGCAAGCAAGTCCTCGGGAGATGTGGCGAGGAGAAATGATGAAATGCAGGGCTTCAGAAACGGAGCTGACAAGAGGAAACGCCATGAGAAACCAGGACCTGCAGGACAACATCTGCCACTACAAACATGTGCAGCAGGATATGAGAAAAATAGGTACTTGACCAATGTAAGGGCACAAATAATGAAACCGTGCAGGTGGTCTGTGGAGGAGGCTGAGAGAAACCTGGAGGAGCTGAGGAATGAGCTTCACCCGAAGACTCTGGAGGAGCAGAGGAGCAAACACCAGGAGGAGCTGCAGAGCCTGAAGGAAGGTCTGAGGAGCTGCAGAAACCTTTGAACCCAGACCACATTTGTACTGAGACCATATTTTTTATTCTTTTTTTAAATTCTTGTTTTTCTCACATATTGATTGTCAGAATATATAAACTTTACAAATTGTTGCTCTTTTAGTGTATTGGTTGCATTTATTAACCTTTCTTCAACCAGTTTACAAGTTGCAAAGACATTTTACATAAGAGACACACAACAAGGAGCAGTGCGTACAGAGCGGTTACTGAGTTTATAGTAATTTACGTATATAAGTGGGGAAAACCATGAAATACTTAAGTTTATCCTTCTGGAATCTCGAAAATCTGTAGTAGTTGGCAGTGTTTGCTTGTATTATTATTACACATCAGACCAGGCTGGATCCTGCTTGTTATTATATCAAACTTATATTTTATGTGGTAAAAATAAATGGGAAAACCTGTAATCAATCCTAAATTAGAGACGGCGCACCTTTTTTATTTTTTAATTCATTTGTTGTTGCACTGTTAAACCCCCCAAATAACCAGCGCAATAATCACCCGTTCTGTTTGCCGTCACCGGGCTCTGACAAACAAACGCGGGCCCTGTTCTCAAATCCCCCCAAAGTATGAAGTTACGCGCGCAGGCCACGATCTCAACATGTGTAACAGACTCGTGCTGTTTGCTCGTAGCGCGACGGGAACCCGGGGACGCGCGCGGAGGCAGGGGGGAGGGAGAGAGAGAGAGAGAGAGAGAGAGGGAGAGTGTGAGAGAGAGAAAGGTAGAGAGAGAGAGATGAGAGAGAGAGAGGAGGAGAGAGAGAGGGAAGGGAGAGAGGAGGAGAGCGAGAGAGAGGAGAGGTAGAGAGAGAGAAGGTAGAGAGGGAGGAGAGGGAGAGAGAGAGGGAGGAGGAGAGGTAGAGAGAGAGGAGAGGGAGTAGAGAGAGTAGAGGGAGAGAGGAGAGAGAGGAGAGGAGAGTAGAAGAGAGAGAGCGGAGAGAGAGAGAGGAGAGAGAAGAGAGAGAGAGGTGGAGAGAGGT
This sequence comes from Chaenogobius annularis, assembly GCA_015082035.1. NCBI lineage: Eukaryota > Metazoa > Chordata > Actinopteri > Gobiiformes > Gobiidae > Chaenogobius > Chaenogobius annularis. The sequence goes on from BJKM01000772.1 coordinate 64,657, forward strand.
GATGAGAGGGAGAGAGGGAGGGAGGTCGAGGAGTAGAGAGAGGAGAGAGACGAGAGCGGGGGGAGGAAGAGAGGAGAGAGAGAGAGGGGGGAGAGAGGTAGAGAGGGAGAGGGGAGAGAGAGAAGAGGGAGAGAGTAGAGAGGGAGAGAGAGAGAGGTGAGAGAGAGAGAGAGAGAGGTAGAGAGAGGAGGAGAAGAGAGGAGAGAAGAAGAGAGGGGAGGTAGGGAGAGGAGAAGAGAGGAAGAGGAGAGGGAGGGGAGAGGAGGAGGGGAGAGGAGAGGGTAATGAGAGGGGATTAGAAGGTAGAGAGAGAGAGGGAGGGAGGGAGAGAAGAGGGAGGAGAGAGAGGGAGAGAGAGAGAGGGAGAGAGGTAGAGAGAGAGAGGGCGAGAGGGAGAGAGAGAGACGGAAGAGAGAGAGGAGAGAGGTAGATGAGAGGGGAAGGGGAGAGAGAGGAGAGGGAGAAGGGAGAGAAGGTTTAGAGAGAGAGGGGAGAGAGAGAGGGAGGGAGGTAGAGAGAGAGAGGGAGAGAAGAGGAGAGGGGGAAGAGAGAGAGAGGGAGAGAGAGAGGGAGGGGAGAGAGAGGGAGAGAGAGAGAGAGAGAGAGGAGAGGTAAGAGAGAGGAGGAGAAGAGAGGGGAGAGAGGAGGGTAGAGAGGGAGAGAGAGAGGAGAGAGTGGAGAGAGAGATGAGGTAGAGAGGCGTGGAGGGCTGGCGCTGAGAGGGCATGGAGAGAGAGAGATGGGAGACGTAGGTAGAGGAGGAGAGAGAGAGATGGAGAGAGGGAGAGAGAGAGTAGATAGAGAGGGAGAGAGAGAAGAGATGAGGTAGAGTAGATGAGAGAGGGGGATGGAAGGGAGGGAGAGAGAGGGAGGGAGAGAGAGGGAGGGAGAGGGAGGGAGAGACAATGCCGTGATGCCGGTCCAGCCCACCTCTACGAGACTACAAATGCGCGCAGACGAGCCGTGGCCGCACACAATTACGCGCTCATTACGCATCAGCAAAACCGAGCCTTTTACGCGCGGCCGCCGCAGCGCACGGGAACTCGCCGTTTCGTCCACTGTTTCCGCTTCATTCTCGGTAAGTTCCGTCACCCTCTGCCTCGTTGTGCCGCGCCGCGCCGCTCCTCCGTTTGCTTGAGTGGCCACGGCCCCGCGCGCGCGTCCGGGTTCTCATCCAATTTATCGCTCGAATCAAGCGCCGCGTCGCCGTGAAATGACCTGTTTCTGTGCCAGTCTGTCGGGTCAAACTGTGCCCTCTCTCAGTATGCCGGGCACGCGGGCTTCATGGGATGTGACAGAGGGAGAGTTGGAGGGGCTGCAGTGATAATCAAGAGGGGGGGAAAGTATTTGCAGGCACGAGGAGGGTTTGGTTGGCACGTGCGGGTCCAAAACAAAAGCTTATCACGCTTCTCCAAATAAACTGTATTTTTAAAGGAGACATATTATTCTAAATCAACTTGTTATCAGCTTTTAAAGGAGACATCTTGAGTTATTATAACTTAAGTAGATCGTCATTTTACATTTTCTTCACTGTAAACCGCAATATTCATTTAAAGCGGCTTAATTGTAGAAACTGGTCCATTGACTTCCTGTTAAACCGCAGAACTGATAAGCCCCGCCTCCTCCCAGCGACATTTCATTGTGACAAGCAGCACACTGTCATCGACGTGTTCTATTCTTGAAAAAGCTGTGCACGTGGCGTTTCAGAGCGGTACATGCGTCACTCAGAGTTCATTTTTCAAACAATCACTAATCGGTACGGAGAAGTGGGCGGGGATAGGGGGTAGGTGAAAACAGGATTAACAAACATGCAGTGAAAATAGAACTTTGAGTGAATCAATGATGAGGAGGCGCTGTTGTGACATTGTGAAAAGCTCATTAAAGTTGATTCAGTATTGTAATAAGTGTCATTAAACCCGTCGTGATGATGTTCCGTACCTTTAGTTTCCCTCGTCTCAGAAGCTTCGATGCTTCGTCCTGCAGTTGGTCCAGACGTTACAGTGAGAGTTTTGCTAAAAGCCCGTACACTCTGACCCAAATGTGTCATACAGTCTCCGCGCGGGCCTCGGTTCTGCTCAGAGGCCCCCCCTTTTGCCGTGTTTGTCCAGGGAGGGCTTGTCTTTGTCTTTCTTCTCCTTCTGGTAACAGGTGCAGGGCCATAAATAACTCGAGATGAATGGGAACGATCTGATGTCGCGCTCCGAAGTACAAACAACCGGGACATAGTTGAGCGCAGTAAACGTTTGCAGTGGGTCATTGTTATTTTCCCTTGACGAACAGCGGCGCGCTTCACTGTTCCTGAGTGGGGGCTCCTCTGAGTGGGGGCTCCTCTGAGTGGGGGCTCCTCTGAGTGGGGGCTCCTCTGAGTGCCCACCATCACAGCGATTAGCCTTTTCAAATCTCGGCTTGAAACCTGTTTTATTCAGACTGCAGTAACACTTTATTTTGTACTGTTAGTTTTTACTTTGTTTTATGCTTTGTTTCTTTATTGTGAAGCTCTTGAGTCTCCTCCAGTGCCGTACAGGGCTCTATGAATAAAGGCTGATTGATTGATCGATTGATTGATTGATTGATTGCGCCACGACACAGAAACGCCTGTCTGGGATCGTCTTGTGCTTGCGTTTCCACGTTCTGTCTCTTCTCTTTGTGGAGGAGAATGCGTTCGCCACATGATCCGAGACGTAAAGGACATTTAACTATAAACTACTTCCTCGTAAGGCAGCGTTTGTCTGCAGAGAGAGTTCGAGCTGAGCGATATTGGGGTTTGATTTCTCGTATTGATCTATCTCGATTTGTGCCATTTAACACAAATAATATTCAAATTTCTTCCTCACAAAGTCTGACCTCGGCTCAAAACCGCATGCTTTACTGCCAGAGCGACTCCTCATTCAAAAACCCCCCGAATAACGGACGATTTCACATTATTTGGGTGAAATCCGTCTCGATTTGGCCTTTCAAGAAGCGACTGTGTATTTAGTAACACGATAAGAGCAACTGTGTCAGATTTTCAGTTTAATTCAATTGTACGAACTAAAAGTAATAACCAATCGGGACAATTTTAGAAGCAAAATTCAATGCATTGTCCAAATAACACAACGAAATGTAAATTACCTGGACGTTTTTGTCACATTAATTTGTTAAAATTTATTTTCCGTAAAACTGGTCACAAACAACTTGGGAATGAAAGTTAACGAAAGACCCCCCCGCCCGCGTATCTCAGTGATCGTCGAGTCGCCCCCTGTTGTCGTCATAAACAAACAGTTAAATTTGACGTCGTTTGCGGCGAAACACGAGCAAGAGCAGATTCATTCATTCATTCATTCACTCATTCATTCGAGAACAGCAGAAAAGGCACACTTCCCCCGTCCGGTAGAACCCCTTATCGCCGCCGGTGACCGCTCCGCCCGACAACGGTTCGCTCTGTTAATATTTAGTGTAACGCGAGATTCAAAAAACAGCGGCCACTCCTCTTTCTGAGGCCGGTCTCCATTTACTCGCAGGTTCACGAGCCCCTCCTCCGCAGACCCGCCTCGTGGCTTATCTCTCCGGCAAACAACTGGTTTCGATAGGAAATGTTTAGCGCGCGTGCAGTTTCAGGTGGACTCGGAGCTGGTATGTGCCGCCGGGCGCTTAGTTACAGTAGATGTGGTTGTTGTTGTTGTTGTTGTTGTTGTTGTTGGTTTTCTGCACGTTTTAGTGGAGCTGAAGCTGAAGGACAAACGTAAGAGCAGTTGTGAAAGTCGTTAAAAGCAGATAAATGTGGAAAAGATGTTGAATTTGAAGCATTATCGTGAATGTTGTTACAAAATGTGACGATTCGTTTTGATTACGAATTAAAAATGCTGCCAAAACGTGCTGCTGGAACCCAAAAATGAGGGGGTTACGGGGGTATTTCTGCACTTTTGTGATTGGGTTTTCACAGATATTTCCCCTTTGTGTGATCATCAAACCTCACCTTCCGTTTAAGTGCCTCTTAAACGCAGTTAACATAAATATATCTAAAGATTTGCTACAAAACATGCACATTTTGTCCCAGAAACGCAGTATTTTTGAGGTTCATCATTTTACTTTTCGTTTGTAATCGATGACATCGCACTAGGAAATTACCTAGCAACCACTTTTCTTTTAATTTGACATGTAAAATCAAACGAGAGCGCCTTTATTCTGTTGATTTAAAGTTTAGAGTTGTTTCTTTTTGTGTAAATGATGCATAAACGTTGGATAAATGAGTGTAATCTTCGAACAGATTTGTCCACAACGGCGGCTCGGTCGGTGTAAAAGTATCATTTATATTCACTACAGGTACAAATACACCAAATACAGTCCACATACGCACTTTGAATTGTCATAGAAACAAAAGTGTCCAAGCTGGTCGCGTGGACAACGTCTTAAAAACCTTCGATTCTTTTCTTTATTTCTGTAGAATTGACATTGTCTGACAGTCGTTGTCGGGATAAAAGAAATATCAAGATTCTTTTTCGTCGATATCACCCGGCCCTAGCAACAGAAGCTCGCGGTATTTCGTGCATTCGTTTTGTCGTTGTTAAGTGTCGTTGTGGTTGTTTGGGGACTGCGACTGCTGGAACCTTCAGCAGGCTTGAAGTATCGTAGTAGTTGTAGTTTTTTATCGTTAGTAGCAGCAATAGTGCGAGTATTTTATTAGATACGAGGGTTTTGAGGTGGGTTGTGGACAGATACGAGGGTTTTGAGGTGGGTTGTGGACAGATACGAGGGTTTTGAGGTCGGTTGTGCGCGTTGGTGGACAGATACCGAGGTTTCAGTGGTGGACAGATACCGAGGTTTTGAGGTGCGTTGTGGACAGATACGAGGTTTTTGTATGGTTGTGGCAAGATACGCAGTTTGAGGTGGGTGTGGCAGATACGAGGGTTTTGAGGCGGTGTGGACAGACACGAGGGTTTTGAGTCGGTTGTGCCGATAGATACGAGGGTTTTGAGGTCGTTTGAACATGATACAGTTGAAGTGGGTTGTGGACAGATACGAGGGTTTTGAGGTGTTGTGGACAGAAGAGATACCAGGGTTTTGAGGCAGGTCCTGTGACAGATACGAGGGTTTGTGAGGTGTTGTGTGCGTGATACGAGGTTTTTGAGGTGGGTTGTGACAAGATACAGGGTTTGAGGTTGGGTTGTGGACAGATACCGAGGGTTTTAAGGTGGGTTGCGGCAGATATGAGGGTTTTGAGGGGGTTGGTGGACATGAGAGGGGTAACGAACAAGGTTTTGAGGTGGGTTGTGGCAGAAACGAGGGTTTTGAGTCGGTTGTGGGCAGACAACAGTGGAGGTGGGTTGTAAATACGAGTGAGGTCGGTTGTGGACAGTATACGAGAACTTGTTTGAGGTGGGTTTGTGGACAGATACGGGTTTTTGAGGTCGTTGGGAGACCAGGTTGAGTGTTGTGCAGATAGAGGGTTTTGAGTGGTGTGGGACGATACAGGTTGGAGTGGGCTGTAGATGAGGTAAATGAACGTCCAGTCATTGACATAAGAAATCACAGGGTTTTTCCGAGGTTCCCCCTGTCTGTGGATCTTAATATAAGAGCGGGTTACAGCTGGGGTTAGACAGTAATTATCAAAATTCACTAGTAATTCCAAATCTCGTACTATTGACCATAAGAAAATCTCGTCGTCTTCAAGTAATCTTTTATTCGCTTATATGTGGGCTGAGACTGTAAAGTTAATACACTGATCATTTATCGATCCTCGTTTGAGCTTCCATGTTCAATTACTTTATGGTTTAATGTGTTTAGTCCTGTTTAGTCTGGTTTAGGTCCTGGTTTGTCCTGTTTAGTCATGTTTAGTCCTGCGTTTTATCCCTGGTTTAAGGTCCTGTTTAGTCTGTTTTAGTCACTGGTTTAGTCCTGGTTTAGTCCTAGTTTAGTCCTGGTTTAGTCTGTTTAGGGTCCTTTTAGTCTGTTTAGTCCTTTGTCTGTTTAGTCCTGTTTTAGTCCTGGTTTAGTCCTGGTTTAGTCCTGTTTAGTCCTGTTTATCCTGTTTAGTTCTGTTAGTCTTGTTTAGTCCTGGTTTAGTCCTGTTATCCTGGTTAGTCCTGGTTTAGTCCTGTTAGTCCTGGTTTAGTCCTGGTTTAATCTTGGTTAGTGGTTTAGTCCTGTTATCCTGTTTAGTCCTGTTTAGTCCCGGTTTAGTTCTGGTTTAGTCTGGTTAGTCCTGTTTAGTCCTGGTGTTAATCCTGTTTAGTCCCGGTATTAGTCCCCGGTTTAGTCTGTTAGTCCTCTGGTTTAGTGTACTTACGCCTGTTTAGTGCTGTTAGCAGAGTCTGGTTTGTCCTGGTTTTGAGTCCGTTTAGTCCTGTGTTATATCCTGCGTTTCAGTCCTGTTTAAGCCTGTTTTTCTGTCTAGATCCTGTTAGTCCGTTTATTGTCCTGGTTTAGTCCTTTCTGGTTGTCCTGGTTTAGTCTGGTTAGTTCTGTTTATCCTGTTTTAGTCCTGTTTATCCTGTTTGTCCTGTTTAGTCCTGGTTAGTCCTGTTTAGTCCTGTTTAGTCCTGGTTTAACTTGTTTAGGTTGGTTTGTCCTGTCGTTAGTCCTGTTTAGTCCCGGTTTAGTCCCGGTTTAGTCCTGGTTTAGTCCTGTTTATTGTTCATCCGTGTTTAATCTGTAGTCCCTGGTTATCTGTTTAGTCCCGGTTAGTATCTGTATTAAGTTCCTGTTTAGAGTCCTGTGTTGTCCTGTTTAGTCTGGTTTAGTCCTGGTTTAGTCCTGTTTAGTCCTGCTTTAGTCCTGTTGTTTAGTCCTGGTTGTTGGTTTAGTCCTGTTTAGTCCTGTTTAGTCCTGTTTAGTCCTGTTAGGTCCTGGTTTAGTCCTGTTTAGTTCCTGGTTTTAGTCCTTGGTTTAATCTTGTTTAGTGGTTTAGTCCTGTTTAGTCCTGTTTTAGCCTGTATTAGTCCTGTTTAGTCCGGTTTTGTCCTGGTTTAGCCCGTGTTAGTCCTGTTTAGTCCCGCGTTAATCCTGTTAGTCTCCGGTTTTAGCCTGTTTGTCCTGTTAGTCTGTTAGTCCTGGTTCGTCCTGGTTTAGTCCACGTTTAGTCCGGTAGTCTGTTCATTGCTCTTTCCATGGTTTCAGTCCTGTGTCCTGTTAAGTTCCTGGGTTTAGTCCTGGTTAGTCCTGTTAGTCCTGGAGCCTTTAGTCCTGTTAGTCCTGGTTTATCCGGTTTAGTCCGGTTTAGTCCTGGTTTAGTCCTGGTTTAGTCCTGTTTAGTCCTGGTTTTAGTCCGGTTTTAGTCTTTTTATCCGTTTGTTCTGGTTTATCCTGTTTAGTCCTGTTTAGTCCTGTTTAGTCCTGTTTAGTCCTTTTAGTCCTGTTAGTCCTGTTTAGTCTGTTTATCCTGGTTTAGTTCGTTAGTCCGTCTAGTCCTGGTTTATCCTGTTTTAGTCCTTTTGTCTTTTAGTCTGGTTTGTCAGTTTATCTCGTGGTTTATTGTTTAGTCTGTTATCTGAGTGTCCTGTAGTCTTTTAGTTCTGTTTTAGTCCGGTTTGAGTCCTGGTTTAGTCCTGTTAGTGTCTGTGTCTTGTCCTGTTTAGTCTGGTTTAGTCCTGTTTAGTCCTGGTAGTCCTATTGTCCTGTGTCCTTTAGTCCTGGTTTAGTCCTGGCTTAGTTGTCTTTAGATCATTACTCTGTCGTTTATCATTACAAGTCAGCTTTATTTGCGGATGTCAAGATTTTCAGGTTAATTCGATAATCAAATGATTATTTAGGTCACAATAAAACATATGAATTTGATGACATTTTTAGAATTTCTTTAAGAAAAATACAAAATTAATTGATTGAAAGTGACAATTACAAACTGAATTAAGTTTGTTCATCACTAAAGTAAAGGTCTTTCTTGTAACTTGATGAATCATTTCATAAACTGGTAACGCAGGGCGCAGACTGAGGAGCGATAATCTGTGACGTTCATGATCCATTGGTGGTTTAATAAGCGTGAACATTAAATGACATGTGTGAGGTTTTGGTGGACGCTCGGTTAGTTGACATTATCTTTGCTTGACTCTCCTCTGGACGCTGAAACGAGACGTGCTTCTGTTTGAATGAAGCGGTTCTTTCAGCACGTTCTCGGTTGTTTAGCTTTCATGACGTTCTCGGTTCTTAGTCACACTTCTCGGTTCTTCTTCAGCACGTTCTCGGTTCTTTTCAGCACGTTCTCGGTTCTTTTCAGCACGTTCTCGGTTCTTTTCAGCACGTTCGTTCTTTTCAGCACGTTTCTCAGTTCATGTTCCGCTGCGTGGGCAAACAAAGACACGCCCGTTGCACACCGCCCAGTGACCAAGATACAGCTCTGTTGCTTTAAATTCACCACGTTTCACTTGCTTTAACGGCTCACACGGCCTGAACGCCTGAAACGCTCAAACGCCTGAGCGCCTCAAACGCCAAACGGCCTCAATCGGCTCAAACGGTTTTTGTTTCGTGAAGCGCTCAAACCGGCCTGAACGGCTCAAACGGGTGACGGCCTCAAACGGCCCACGTCATGAAGGTCGAGCGGCTCCAAACGGCCTGAACGCTCCCCAAACGGTTGTTAGTTTGAGCGCTCATTTAAACGCTCAAACTGGCCTCAAGTCCATGTGTGAAGCGCCCTGAAACGGCTCAAGTGTTGTTGAAGCGGCTCAAACGGCCTGAAACGGCCCCTCAAACGTGTGTGAAGCGCGCCAACCTACGGCCATGTGTTGATGACAGTGGCTCAAACGTGTTTTGTGATTTGAAGCGGCTAACCCTAGAAACGCTCAAATGTGCGGTCACGTAACGGCTCAAACGGCGAAAGGTCACGTGAAACAGCTCGAACGGTTGAAACGGCTCGAACGGCTGAAACTGCCTGAGCCTCAAGCGCCTCAAAGCCTGAAGCGGCTCAAACGGCCTGAGCGCTCAAACGCCTTGAAGCGCCCTCCAAACGGCCTGAACGGCTCAGCAACGGCCTACGGCCTGAACGGCTCAAACGGCCAACGCCCAAACGCCTCAAAGGCCTGGATAGCCTCAAACGCCTGAAGCGGCTACGCAAACGCCTTGAAGCGCTCAAACGCCCCAACGGCTCAAATGGCTCAACAGCTCAAACGCCTGAAGCCAGCCCGAACGGCATCGAAGCGGCTCAAACGGCCCCAAACGGCCTGAAACGGCTCAAACGGCCTGAAACGGCCCCAAACGGCCTGAAACGGCCCCAAACGGCCTGAAACAGCACTTTTCACTCTGAAAGTACCATTTTATGGACTTTTACTTCATGTGCTGCGTTTACTTTTACTTGAGTACTTCTTCCTCATTTATCTGTATTTTTACTTAAGTATATTCTTAATGTGCTGCTTTTACATTTACTTGAGTACTTTTTCCTCATTTATCTGTATTTTTACTACAAGCCGAGTACTTCCTCGGCTGGTTGCATGTACAGTAGAAAAAGTGACTCTGCGTTTGAATATCAGGCGATTCGATGTTTCTTTTGGTACTTTTTTATAGTACGCTGAAACTATAAGAAGTTGCGTTTCGCCTCGTTTCCATGGGCAACTGCAACCACTGGAGCGTATATATACTTCGTACATCTGCGTTCAATTCTCGTCCGACCCGTTTCCCGGGACGTCCCAGCGAGGGATCAGTTACACAACGCGGCTTTTTGATTAATGCAATTGGCCGAGTGTCCCTCCGTCCCGCTCCGCTGCAGAGCGCGGGGACAATGCGGCCGGTAATGAGCCGTACCTCTTTTATTCTCCTCCCCCAGACGACAAAAGAGCGAGGTCCAGCCGCTGCGGAGGATCAGGTGCCGCGGACGACTCCGAGAAACAAGCGGGGGGGAAAAAAAGCCACTCTGCGCCTGGACAAAAGCGTTTGGTAGGTTTACATGCACGAGTACGTGAGTAAAACGGCCCCCCGGTGAGAGATCGGGTTACAAACTGTGGACACACACCCTGGATTTGTTAAACAGACTGTAACGGATGTAACGGAGCTGCAGCAGTAACGCGGCGCCAAAGGTCTCTCATTATAAAAACAGAGGAAACTGCAAAGACCATGATCCTTTGCTCCGTCTCAAACATGAGGACGTCACCGTTATAAGTTCAAAAGTGATGGAATTAAGTTGTATTCACCTCGATTTACGTGAATTTTGACTTTCTTAGAATAAGATTTGCCAATAGAACAAGCAAATGTTGATATTATTTCAAGTGTAGTAGCATTTCTTTTTCTAATTTCAAGCACGAAAATGCTGGTCTTTTCTTATTTTCAGTCAAACAAGATATTTTTAGACGATCTTACTTCAAGGCAGTCGAAATGTCCTCAAAACAAGATGAATACTACTTATTTCAGGCACTTTTATGTGTGACTGCATCCCATATTTTAGGACGAAACAATGACTGAAACTGAACCGGGATTAAACCAGGTCGAGAGTGAAACAAAACCAGGATTAGACCAAGAATTTAAACCAGGTTTCGGGATTAATCGGGACTAAATCAAGGGCTGAACAGGATTTTTGTTTCGAGTCTTGGACCAAACCGTGACTAAATCAAAACTCAAACCGGGACTAAACGTCAGACAAAAGGACCCAGATTCTAGACACCAGACCTCAAGTTAGAGGTGCACTGCCCCTTTTCCGGAATGTTCCACAGCGGCATCAAGGTCGCCTCTCCACAGATCTGACTTGTTCCTTGGCCTGGGCGCGTCACCTGTGTAATACGGTGACTGAAGGCTTCTAAACAGAACATAATTATAAGAATAAAGTGTATTTTTGTATGAAAATTACAAACGCGTCACTCTTTTTTGCCATTTTGATTGAATAATTCCGCTGTTTTTGGAATGAAACATCTTTGTGCGTGTGTTTGTGAGTCCATATTATGATTATTCACACTGCATTAAAACATTGCCGTACTGCGGAACATTCTGGGCTGTGTGTATGTTTTGTCTGTTTTATCACAACAGCGTATTACAAGTATTTACTCTGATTTACGCTGATTTTGTTGCTTCACGTTACAAATAAAAGCTGCATATTGACCGCACGTGTTCCTTCTCCGTTAGGCCTCAAACCCGTCCCCAAACCCGTCCCCAAACCCGTCCCCAAACCCGTCCCCAAACCCGTCCCCAAAACATCTTGGTGGGCTCGCTGCCGCGGACGGAGGCAGGATGCTGGCCAAGTCCTGGGACATGTGGGTGGACCCCGGACGTCCTGGAGGCCCTGAGCGAGGAGCAGAAGCGGGTTCTGTTCGTGAAGATGAGGGAGGAGCAGGTTGCGCGCTGGAGGGCGAGGGAAGAGGAGGAGCAGAGGACGGGTCGGAGCAGCGCCACCCAGCCACCGCACAGGTCTGCAGCCGGAGTGGGGGGGGAGAAACCAGTCGCAAACCTCTCAGACACAGGGTTTAGACCGTTTACTCTTGTGTTTTGCATTATTTGTTTATTTAAAAGAGATTATTAAAGATTATTTGCATTTTAGATGAAAGCACATTCCTGATTTTTACTCACGTTGCCCACGATAGTTTTTAATTTTATCTGCAGATCTATTCCACACTTACACGCATTATAAAGACTGATAATCATTACTGTTTGATGTAAGTTAATCATTGAAAGTGTCTTATTGTCTGCTTCATTACTTGTTCCTACTTGTTCTTACTTGTTACTCGTCCTACGGCACATTCAACTTTTTTTAATTTAAAAACAGCATATATTGTTGCTTCAATGTGTAAGTTTACAGCTGTTTGTGGTTTGGCTTCAATTTATGACTGAGATGGCAGAAAACTGATGTAAAACTGTCTCATTCCATCGTTACATATAGTTTACTACTTTACTACTACTACTGCTACTATACTATACTAACTACTATACTACTTCTACTTTACTACTACTCTACTTACTACTGCTACTACTCACTTACTGCTACTACTGCTACTACTACTACTACTTCACTACCTACTGTACTACTACTACTACTTTACTATATCTACTACTACTACTATCTACTACTGCTACTACTCTACTACTACTGCTTACTCTGACTACTATACTTACTGCTACTACTGCTACTACTGCTACTACTACTACTGCTCTACTGACACTCTACGTGCTCTATACTACTGCTACTACTACTACTACTACTGCTACTACTACTACTCTATTACCTATCTACTACTTACTACTGCTACTATTACTGTACTCTACTACTCTACTACTACTACTCTACTCTACTACTACTACTATACTACTTACTACTACTACTACTACTGCTACTACTACTACTACATTACTACTGCTACTGCTACTACTGCTACTACTGCTACTAACTACTACTACTACTACTACTGCTACTTGTTCTACTACTGCTTACTACTATACTGCTACTACTGACTACTACTACTACTGCTACTCTACTATACTATTACTACTGTTACTTACTACTGCTACTACTGCTCTACTATCTACTGTAACTACTGCTACTAATAACTTACTTGCCTACTACTGCTATACTGCTCTACTGTCTCTACTACTACTACTGTACTACTACTGCTACTACTACTACTCTGCTACTACTCTGCTCTACTACTACTACTGCTACTACTACTACTACTACTACTACTACTCTACTACACTACTGCTACTACTGTCTTACTACTACTAGCTACTACTTACTGCACTACTACTACTACTACTACTGCTATCTTAACTCTACTACTACTGCTACCTACTACTGCTAACTACTGCTACTACATACTACCTACTTTCTACTACTACGCTATACATACTACTGCCTACTACTTACTCTTTACTACTGCTATATACTACTACTATACTTGCTACTACTGCTACTACTACTAGTGCTACGTCGTGCTACTTAACTAGCTCTCACTGTTACTCTCTGTACTCTGCTATTTATTATCTTACTGTTCTTATTATTCTCTACTACTACTGCTACTACTAGCTACTATGCTACTACTGCTACTACTACTGCTACTATACTATACTACTACTACTACTATACTACTGATACTACTAACTCTGCTACTACTGCTAATACTATACTGCTACTCCTCCTACTACTACTCACTTACTATGCTCTCTGACTGGTACTACTTACTACTACTACTACTACTAAATCACACTTTTGGTGCATCAAGACTGCATTTACACTTGTTCCTGGTTTGTCCTGTTTGGTCTGGTTGGTCCTGGGTTTTGTCTGGGTTGGTCCTGGGTTAGTGGTCCTGGTTTGGTAATGGGTTGGTCCTGGTTTGGTCCTGGGTTGGTCCTGGGTTGGTCCTGGGTTGGTCCTGGGTTTGGTCCTGGGTTGGTCCTGGGTTGGTCCTGGTTTGGGTGCTGGGTTTGGTCCTGGTTTGGTACTGGGTTGGTCCTGGGTTTGATCCTGGTTTTGTAACGTTCTAATCCTTATTTATTCCTGGTCCAGTTCAGGTTTAGTCCTGGCTTTAGGATGGATTCACGCTTGGACTTGTTTAGTCCTGGTTTGAGCACAGTTTAGTCCTGATGTAGACTGGGTTTGGTCCTGTTCTAGTCTTGGTTTAGCTCTATTTGGAAGTTGGTTAAGGTCATTACAAAATCAGAGAAACCGACCGTTGCCGAGAACATCGAGCACTTTCTAACTTTATCATCTGAAACATCTGAAACATCTGAAACATCTGAAACATCTGAAACATCTCAAACATCTCAAACATCTCAAACATCTCAAACATCTCAAACATCTCAAACATCTCTCAGTCTTTGAGGTGAAGCAGGTCCAAGATCCTGGTCGAACTGGTTCAGACCGAAAAGGAAGACCCAAGGCTAAAAAAACCCCAAACCCCAGAACAAACTGGAGCAAAGCCTTATGGGAAATGCGCATCTGCGGTTGCATTTTGAGAAACCGAACAATGACAAGAATGAGGACTATTTTTAGAACGATTAAAACGATTCCAGGAAGGAACTCTTATACAACTACAAAACTAACGTGACCTTATTATATAACTCTAAATGAACATTACGTTTTTCACATTCCATACTTTACTGACAGAACATGACCCCATTCGTGACATGTTTGCGGGTGCTGACAACTCGATTGAAGCTGCTGGTAATTAATGACTGTTTAGTTTGACCTTTTTAAACGTGCTTTTGTTCAATTTGGCGTTTGTATTTCATGTTTTATCATTTTATACCAACAGTTTGAAAAGCAAAATCCGTATTTCCAAGTGACTAGATTTGGGTTAGCGCGCCCTCTGCTGACTGCACCAGGCATTAACCCTTCAAAAAAAGCCTTTTAGCAGCAGTTTTACAAAGAGACGTTCATACGGAACTATTTTTAAAGACAATTAACATTACATACATTAATAAAGATGAATAAAACTAAATGACTAAAAAAATATAAAAATAAAAATAAATAAAAATGCTATTATTTTTGCATGCTTTTTTACAGAATTTGACAGTTAAAATAGCTTCAAACGAGTTGAGTGGGGGGTTTATGGATGTTAAAACTGAGCAGGAAGTGAAACAACAACAACAACAACAACGACAACAACAAAACAGAAAACGCAACAAATTAAGCAAAGTACAACACGGATTTGTACTTTTGAACACGCTCTAAAGTACTCCGTGTCCCTTTGCGTGGCTCTAATTACATATTATGTGTCAAACTGGTTCAGGAGCAATTAAATGACAGCTATTATTAAGAACACTCGCGACTCCGCCCAGAATGATGGACAAAAACCAGGACTAAAATGGCTACTCCAGTCTCCGGGTCTTCTAGAAACCTGGGATTAAACCGAGCACGTTACCAAGGGACCAGACCAGGGAGCAAACCAGGACCAGACAAAGGTCTGAGCCAAAGACGAGAGCAAGCACCAGAGTGTGAAAACAAGGACTAAAACTGAACCTGGATCAAACCAATGACTAAAGCAGAGCTAAAACAGGACTCTCCCAAGAACTAAACCAGGTCTAGTCCAGGGATTAAACAGGTCTGAGACTACTAGAACATGTCTTGGACCAAACCATGACTAAAGGTGCGTTAAAACTTGCCCCTTCACCACATCAGACAAGAACTAAATCTGAAACTACACTTGGACTAGATCAGGATTAAACAAGGACCAGAACAGAACCAAACCAAGTGAATTAAACGTTTTCGCAGACCAGACCGTGACTAAACCTCGGACTTAACCAAGCCTGACTCGGGGTAATGATTCCTATTGTTGACCATCCTTTGTTGTCGTGGCGTTTATAGTAGTGCACCAGCTGGTTCTCTCCTTTCTGTCCCATTGTGTCGTCTGTAACTTCAGCTTTGGCTTTCAATGACTCGATCTGTGTGTTTGACAGTCCCAGTGTCAACCAGGACTAAACAGGACTAAACAGGACTAAACCAGGACTAAACCAGGACTAAACAGGACTAAACAGGACTAAACCAGGACTAAACCAGGATTAAACAGGACTAAAAAGGACTAAACAGGACTAAACCAGGACTAAACAGGATTAAACAGGACTAAACCAGGACTAAACAGGACGAAACAGGACGAAACAGGACGGAACAGGACGAAACAGGACTAAACCAGGACTAAACAGGACTAAACCAGGACTAAACCAGGACAACACAGGACAGGACAAACAGGACTAAACTAAACAGGACTAAACCAGGACTAAACCAGGACTAAACAGGACTAAACAGACTAAACAGGAGACTAAACAGGACTAAACAGGACTAAACAAGACTAAACCAGGACTAAACAGGACTAAACCAGGACTAAACCAGAATTAAACAGGACTAACAGGACGAAACAGGAAACCAGGACTAAACCAGACTAACAGGACTAACCAGACTAAACAGGACTAAACCAGGACAACCAGGACTAACCAGGACTAAAGGACAATAACAGAAAACCAGGATAACAGGACTTAAACAGGACTAGGACTAATCAGGACTAACAGGATAAACAAAGGACGAAAAGACTAAACCAGGACTAAACAGGACAAAACCAGATTAACCGACTAAACAGACTAAACCGGACTAAACAGACGAAACAGGACAAACAGACTAAACCAGTGACTAAACAGGATAAACAGGACTAACAGGCTAAACTAGGATAATACAGGACTAAACAGACTAAAAATGGACTAAACAGGAACTAAACCAGAACTTAACCAGGACTAAAGCGGAATATAACCAGGACTAACAGGATTAAAACAGGACTCAAACAGACTAAACAGGACTAAACAGGAATAAACAGGAAAAATGGACTAAAAGGACTAAACAGGACTAAACCAGGATAAACCGATAAACCGACAAACAGGATAAACCGACTAAACCAGGACTAAGATAAACAGGACTAAACAGACTAAACAGACTAAACAGGTATAAACAGATAAAAGGACTAACAGGACTAAACCATGACTAAACAGGATAACAGGACTAAACAGGAAAAACAGGAAACAGGACGAAACGGGACAACCGATAAAAGGACAAACGGACTAAACCAGGACGAAACAGGACAAAAGGACTAACAGGACTAAACAGGACTAAAGCCAGACAAACGGACGAAACAGGAAAACCAGGACTAAACCAGGAAAAAGCTAAACAGGACTAACAGGACAAACCAAGGACTAACAGGACTAAATCAGGACTAACCAGGATAGGTAAACAGGACAACCGCAGAAGGACTAAAACCGGACTAACCAGGACGCTAAGACCAGGACTAACAGGACTAACAGGACTAAACAGGATAACAGGATTAACAGACTAAACAGGACTAAAAAGGACTAAACCAGGACTAAACGGACTAAACCAGGATTAAACCGGACTAACGGACTAAACGGACTAAACCAGGACTAAACCAGGACTAAACAGGACTAAAGTGGGCTAAAGCAGGACAAAGTAGGGCTAAAGTAGGGCTAAAGTAGGGCTAATGTAGGAGTAAACCAGGACTAACCAGGGCTAAAATAGGACAAAACAGGACTAAAACCAGGCTAAACCAGTACTAAAGCGGACTAAAGCAGGACTAAGCAGGACTAAAGCAGGACTAACCCTGACTAAAGCAGGACTAAACCAGGTACTAGTAGCAGTAGCAGTAGCAGTAGTAGTAGTAGCAGTAGCAGTAGTAGCAGTAGCAGTCAGTAATAGCAGTAGTAGTAGTAGCAGTAGTAGCAGTAGCAAGTAGTAGTAGTAGTAGTAAGTAGTAGTAGTAGTAGTAGTAGCAGCAGCAGCAGCAGCAGTAGTAGTAGCAGTAAAGTAGTAGTAGTAGCAGCAGCAGCAGTAGTAGTAGCAGTAGTAGCAGTAGTAGTAGTAGTAGCAGTAGTAGTAGTAGTAGTAGTAGTAGTAGTAGCAGTAGTAGCAGTAGTAGCAGTGTAGTAGCAGTAGTAGCAGTAGTAGTAGCAGTAGCAGTAGCAGTACAGTAGTAGCAGTAGTAGCAGTAGTAGCAGTAGTATAGCAGTAGCAGCAGCAGTAACAGTAGAGTAGTAGCAGAGTAGCATAGTAGCAGAGTAGCAGCAGTAACAGTAACCAGTAGCAGCAGTAGTAGCCAGTAGTAGCAGCAGTAGCAGTAGTAGCAGTAGTAGCAGTAGTAGCAGTAGCAGCAGCAGTAGCAGTAGCAGTAGCAGTAGTATAGTAGTAGTAGTAGTAGTAGTAGAGTAACAGTAGCAGTAGTAGCAAGCAGTAGCAGTAGCAGTAGTAGTAGTAGCGTAGCATAGCAGTAGCGTAGTAGTAGTAGCGTAAGTAGCAGTAGTAGCAGTAGTACGAGTGGACCAGTAGCAGTAGCAGAGTTGACATACGACTGGTGTAATCCGACATGTGAACTGTAACTCCAGACGGTGTAAAGCTCAGGCTCCATTACAATCAGGTGGAAAAAGAGACGTCTGTAACTAACACGACCTGCTCCTGACTCTTATCCTCCTTCCTTCCTCCTCTCCTCCCTGCTCCCTCTGTCTCCACTCTTCTCCCCTCCCTCCTCCTCCTCTCTCTCTCTCCCTGCTCCTGCCACTCTTCTCCTCCTCCCTGCTCCTCTCTCTTCTCCTCCCCTCTCTCCTCCTTGCCTCCTCCCTTCTCCTCCTCCTCCTCCTTCCTTCTCCTCTCCTGCTCCTCCTCCCTTCTCCTCCCCTTCTCCTCCTCCCTGCTCCTCCTCTTCTCCTCCTCCCTTCCTCCCTGCCTCCTTCTCCTCCTCCCTCTCTCCTTCCTTCCCTCTGCTCCTCCCTTCCTCCTTCCTCTTCCTCTCCTCCCTTCCTCCTTGTTCCCTCCTCTCCCTTCCCTCTCCCCCTCTCCCCCTCCTCCTCCTCCTTCTCCCTCCTCCTCTCTCCTTCCCTCCTTCCTCTTCCTCTCTCCCTCTCTCTTTCCTCCTTCCTCCTTCCTTCTCCTCCTCTCTCCTCCTCCCTCTTCTTCCTCCTCTTCTTCTCCTCTTCTCCCTTCCCCCTCCTCCTTCTCCTTCCCTTCTCCTCCTCTCCTCTTCCCTTCCTCTTCCCTTCTCCTCCTCCCTCTCCTCCTCCTTCCCCTCTTCCCCCCTCCCCTTCTCCTCTCCTCCTCCCCCTTCCCTCTCTTCTCCTTCCCTCTTCCCTTCTCCTCCTTCCTTCCTCCTTCCTCCCTTTTCCCTTCCCCTCCTTCCTTCTCCTCCTTCCTTCCTCTCCTCCTCCCTTCTCCTCCCCCTTCTCCTCCTCCCTGCTTCCTCTTTCCCTTCCCCTTCTTCCCTTCCCCTCTTCCCTTCCCTCTTCCCTCCCCCTCCCTTCCTCTCCTACACTTTCATCCTACTTCCCTTCCCTCTTCCCTTCCCCTGCCTCCCTTCTCCCCTTCCTTCTCTCCCTCCCTTCTCCTCCTCCCTTACCTTCTTCCCTTTCCCCTCCTCCCTGGTGCGCGCGGCCTCCCCTTTCTCCTGCCTCCTTCTCCTCCTCCTGCCTCCTACTTCCCTTCCCTACTTCCCTTCCCCTTCCTCCCTCCCCTCCCTCCCTTTCTCTCCTCCCTGTCTCCTCCTTCCCTGCTCCTTTTCCCTTCCTCTTTCCCTTCCCCTCCTCCTTCCCCTCCTCCCTCATCCTCCCTCCCTTCCCCCCTCCCTGCTCCTCTTCCCTTCCCCTCTTCCCTTCCCTCCCTCCCTTCGTCCTCTTCCTTCTCCTCCCTCCCTGCTCTCCCTCCCCTTTCCTCCTCCCTTCTCCTCCTCCCTGCTCCTCCTCCCTGCTCCTCCTCCCTTCTCCTCCTCCCTTTTCCTCCTCCCTGCTCCTCCTCCCTTCCCCTCCCTGTAATGTACTTCACAGGATATGACAGCGTGTAATCTTAACCTTAGTTTAATAAGTAATAGAGAGAAGCAGTTGAAACGTAACAAATAACAATGGAGCCAGTTTCCTAATCCTTGATCAGATTTAAGAAGAGGTTGTTTAGTGAAGCTGATCATTAACCCAGATGCCCTGTCAGATTGAAACTCATTTGGACATCAGAGAAAATAAAACTCAATGGAGCTCTTTGTCCCAGAGACTGAAGCCCGCTGAAGGCTAAACCAAACCAGGCCTAAACCAGGACTAAACCAGGGCTAAACCAGGACTAAACCAGGGCTAAACCACAGCTAAACTATGGATAAACCAAGACTAAATCAGTGTGTCACTAAACCAGGGCTATACCTCGGCTAAACCAAGACTGAACCAGGACTAAATCAGCACTAAACCAGGACTAAACCAAGACTAAACCAAGACCAATTCCGGGGCGAAACTAGGACTAAACCAAGCCAAAACCAGTGCTAAACCAGGACTAAACAAGGACTAGACCAGGACTAGACTAGGGCTAAACCACGGGTAAACCAAGACTAAACCACGGCTAAACCAAGACTAAACCAGGACTAAACCAGAGCTAAACCTGGGCTAAACCTGGACTAAACCTTTATTAAACCAGGATTAAACCAAGACCTAACCAGGGCTAAACCAGGACCAAACCAAGCCAAAACCAGTGCTAAACCAGGATTAAACCAAGACTGAACCTAGACTAAACCAGGACTAAACCAAGACAAAACCATGGTTAAACCAAGACTAAATCAGGTCTTAATTAGGACTAAACAAGGACTAAACCAAGAATAAACCTGGTCTTAATCAGGACTAAACAAGGACTAAACCAGGACTAGCCCAAAACCAAACCAAGACCAAACCAGGGCTAAACTCAGACTAAACCAAGACCAAATCAGGGCTAAACTAGGACTAAACCAAAACGAAACCTGGACTAAACTAGGATTAAACTAAGACTGAACCTAGACTAAACCAGGACTAAACCAAGACACAACACCGAGACTAATAGGGTTTAATCAGGACTAAACCAGCGACCAAAACCAAGACTAACGCCAAGCCCAAACCAAGACCAAACCAGGGCTGCACCAAAACTAAAACCAGGGCTAAACCTGGACTAAACGGGACCAAACCAAGACTAAACCCTAAGACTAAACCAGACTAAAACCAAGACCCAAACCAGGACTAAACCAGCTGCTAAACCAGGACTAAATCAGGGTTAATCAGACTAAACCAGGACAAACAAGGCTAAATCAGGTTCTTAATTAGGACTAAACCAGGACTAAACCAGGACTAACCCAAGCCCAAACCAAGACCAAACCAAACCAGGGCTGCACCAAAACTAGAACCAGGCTAAACCTGGACTAAACGAGGACCAAACCAAGACTAAACCAAGACTAAACCAGACTAAACCTAAGACCAAACCAGGACTAAACCAGTGCTAAACACTAGGACTAAACCAGACTAAACCAGACTAAACCAGGACTAACCAAGATTAAACCAGAGCCTAAAACCAGGCCTAAACCAGGCCTAGGCCTAAACCAGGACTAGAGAATGCAGCCATAAAACCAAGCAGTGAGGTCCAGCAGCGTTGGCCCGTCGCTTGTTTCACAGCGCCATCTTGTGGCCGCACAGCCGCACTTCCCTCTATGACTCAGCTGCTGCGTGTCTCATGAACAATGACTGTGGTTTTAAACTCGTGTTGTTGTTGTTTTTCCGTGTCTTTCAGTCAAGTCCAAGCAGGTGAGCTGGCTCCTGGGTCGAGACGGCGACGTGAGCGCGATTGTGATCGGGGAAACGGACGAGTTCAGAGGCTGCAAACTGCTGAAAAACATCAACAACAGGTAACAGCAAACAACAACAAAAACGACAACAACAGCTATGTTTTTACACTATTTATCATAATTTAGTACCAGTCTGTTTTATCAATTATTATAACTTTAGTAAAATAATCTTGATCAGAAATGTTCTCAAAAATCCACTTATATGACCTCTTTTAAACTATTAGCTTATTATTTGTTTAGTCAAAGTTGTATTTAGATTGATTCCTGCATGTTTGAATGATCTTGTACTGTCCTATATTTGATGCCAGAGTGCTCAGAAAATCCCTGTTTTCACCTACCCACTATCCCCGCCCACATCCTGGACTGATTTTTTTTTTTAAATAAAAGATTCTGAGTGAAACATGTGGGTTCTACGACGTCTCAAATGCCCCTTTTTGCAAACAAAAACATGTAAACGACAACCTGCAGCTTGTTACAGTGGAATGTCACCGTGAAGAGGCGGGGCTTAACAGTTCTGCAGATCTGAACAGGAAATCAATGGACCTGTTTCTGTTATCACGACGTTTTAGATCAATACTGCGGTTTACGATGAACAAAATATAAAATAAAGATCAAATTAGGTTACAGTTCAATGCTAAGTACCTGGAAAAAGTATGATAAATCTTCGTTGACAACGTACATTTTTCGTATGTAACTTATCTGGCAACACAATCGCTTTTCCATGGCGACAACTTTGCGGCAGACCCCCCCAACAGAAAGAAAAATAAAAGCACAAGCACTGTTAATATTTCCTCTATTGTACAGTTTGGACCAGGTTTATTGGTCACCAGAGGGCAGCAGAGTGCAGTTCCAACATTCACCTTCTACTTAAGTTGTTAAATAAATAAATAAATAAATAAATAAAACAAGAGTGGTTCAAGCTTCTATAACGGAGTGGTTCCTTTTTCCGAGTCAGTAAACTTTTTGTTGAGCCCCTTTACGCCAGAAATAAATCAAGATGTTGTGAACGTCTGTCCTTTCTTCTCAGTTCAACACAATTGCACAAAGTTAATTGGCGTTGCTAAGGAGCTCCTCTTTGGCCCGACATGTGACTGTCATCTCCTTGTCTTTCAAAAACCCCGAGGCCTTTTGTTTATTAGTCTGATGTCCAGATAACCGCGCCGCCGCCTCCGTCTCCAGGCCCCCCGATCGGTTGACACGCGCCTGGTCTCAGCAAAATGACAACTAATCTAAAAGTACAAGTGTCGCGGGAGCTGCAACTTAAGACCAGTCAAACCAGTATTTCTCTTGTACGTGGGACCTTTAAAATATAGTTTTTATACCACATAAAGGTTGAAATATGGCAACTCGATTGAGAATATTTACAAATAAAGTGTATTATTGATGAAAATGTGAAATTGTTTATTCTGTTTTAAAAAATTTGTCTTAATAATGCTGCTGTTTTTGTTATAAAAAGGTCTTTTTGCATGTGTTTTAGAGTCTGTACAGTCTTTTTTTTTTTATTAGTTGTGATTATTTTGAGGCGAAACATCACGAGTAGTGCTTAGATTATGGAACATTATATATAGTCAGTGATGCTGCTTTAATAGTTTGTACGTTAAAATGAGGAAAATGCGTAGTATGGCTTTCCAAAAACAAAATTCTTTCACTGTTGATTCCACGAACACAAACAAGCCTTTTAACTATCGCAATTTAACGTGACTTTAATCTCTCCAAAGCCAAAACTGCTTCAAACCTCATCCTTTTCGACAGAAGATTGGCTGTAAACTTAAGCGCGTAATTATCGACGATACACCCTAAAACATCGAGCGGGACAGTTACACTCCGTCTACAATGGACGAACTGGCGCGTTGGTGACGTGCGTTGGTGGTTTTGCGGTGGTTTTAAAAGGGTTCTTTGTTCGCAGGCTGCTGAGTGATAATCTGAATGGCATCCAGACACAGACGCAGAGTCCAGGAAACGACGCGGAGGAACCGGGATTTAAGCCGGAGGAGCGGACGCACGCCACAGATGTGAGTGTCGCCAGCGCGATTCGCAGGGTTTTCACCTTTTGGGCCGGTTCGGAAGTGGAAAAAAAAAAAAAAAAAAAAAGGCACAGAAAAACACACAGAGACTTTCTATTAAATGAGATTTGGAGTCAAGTTTTTGTATTGGATTGTAGCAGTTTTTTAGTGCATTCTTGTCTTGGTTTGAGCCCGGTTTAGTCCAGAAGAAGACTCGTTTCGGTCCTGTTTTGGTCCTGTTTCAGTCCCATTTGTGTGTTTTGCCCTTGCCTTTTATATTCCTGCTGTCACTGTAGCGTGGCCTTTTTAGAACTGTGATTTCTCCTTTTTTTTGGGTTTTTTTGTTTTGCCCGATCCGAATGCAAACACACAGGAAACAATTCTCACAAGATAATTTCCCGCACATGTGCACAATCTTGGGGCAATTCTATCTCGCGAGAGCCACATCGTCAGTACGGAGCCTCGTTTTAGTCCGAAATAAATCATCCTCGGCGCGTGAAACATCCCTCAGCCAGTTACCGCAGTCGCATTATCTTCCCCGTGGTCAGAAAACATGTCTTGGAGCTAAATAACCCGACATTAAAGTGTGTGTTTTGCCCAAGGACACGACAACACTATATTAAAGCACTGGTATGATGCAAAACTATTATGACTGTTTGGAGCGTTTAACCATGCATAACATTGTTCCCACATCAAAAACATACCTGGAGTTGTGTTTGGCTTCTGTCACGCGTGTTTGATGAACCCTCCGGAAGTCCTCTCCCTCTGAGCCTCAGAAAACGCTCACATTTTTTTTTTTTGCGACATTTGTGTGACGTCAAAGGTCGAGCTCAATGTCACACAAAAGTCCATAAATCATCTCCAGACTCGTTCGGAGCATTTCTGCCGTCAAATTGCAGTCGTTACAGCCAGCTTTTGTTTACTTCCCCATGGCAAGTCCCTCTGCTGCCAGTAGATGGAGTTCTAACACAAATCCGGACGAGCCTGACCGATGGAAAGTACTGTTTTAAAGGAATCAAACTTAAACTTAAACATTCAAATGTGTCTAACTCGTTCCCAGCTCTGACAAACTCTTTGGCCCATCGTTAATATTCACACGCATTACTCTCAGATGGCAAAGTGAAACTGGGGTGGTCCGCCCAAGCACAGCCAATCAGAGCGCTGCTTTCGGCCTTTACTTCCTGGTTGACGAGCGATCCAACGCTGGCTGCTCTTTGGTGGAAAACACAGCGTTAATAATTGAGTGCGTTGATATTGGATGACAAACTATGGACTAATTTTTACTAAACTATTTGAAAAGCGCTTATTTAAATGGCGTCCCACCTTTATTCATAGATCACTGGAAACTTGCCATCTTAAATGAGACAATAAGTTAAAACGTGATTGAACGTATTTATCTTGATCAGTGTTTATTTTGACTTTCTTTAACTAAGATTTGCCAATAAAACCAATAAGTTTAGTTATTACTTCAAGCGCAGTAGCATTTTTGTTTATTTCAAGTGAGAAAATACTATACTTAAATACTTAAACAAGATACTTTATGCTTGTTCCATTGGCAATCTTATTTAAATATGCTCAAAATAAGATAAATACTTCCTTTTTCTCATGATCTTATCTTCGAGGTCCTGTTGTTCAAGTGTGCGTCATAAAAAAGCGTGATGAAAGTGTTCGGCGTGAAGTTAAACGTGTCCGGCCTCGTCCGTGCAGGACTCGTCCCCCGTGGCGTCGTCAGAGGAGGACATGGACCTGAAGGAGACGGACAGCAGCGACAGCGACTCGGGCAGTGGCTCCGAGGCGCTGGCAGACTGGGCTCCTCCTCCGCTCTACAGGCCACACCCACGGCTCCGCCACAGCGAGGGCACGCGGGGGCACGAGGACGCAGGTGAGGACGCACGCGCCAACGTACACTAACGGCAGGGCCAAAAGAAAAAAACTGTAAATACGGTAACCGCGGGCAGGTTTGCGGTTCAGTTCTCGATGCACGTTTTGAACATGCCCGGGAGCATTAAAGGGCATGTGACAGATGCTCATGTTTTTACAATCATGACTTAGTTTGGTGGGATAGAACCTGTGGTACATATTTATCAGTTTGTGAAGAAAGGGGAAAAAAGAGTTTCAAATAGAGGTTTAAAATAGGACGTGCTCCACATGTAGGACGTTCCACATGTATGACGCGTTCCACATGTAGGACGCGTTCCACAATGCAGGACAAGTTCCACTGAGGACGCGTTCCACATGCATGGAACGCGTTCACATACCGCACAGGTCCGTTCCACATGTGGACGCGTTACACATGCATGAGTCTTCACTTATGACGTGTTCCACATGTCAGTGACGTGTTCCACATGTAAAGTTTCGACAGTATTGTTCACATGTAAGGACGTGTTCCACATGCATGGACGTTCCATACGGACGCTTCACACATGCATGAACGTGTTCCACATGAGACACGTTCACATGTAGACCGTTCCACATGTAGGACGCGTTCCACAGCATGGACGTGTTCCACATGCAGGACGCGCTCCACATGCATGCACGCTGTTCCACATGTATGAAGTGTTCCACAATGTAGGACGTGTTCCACATGCATGACGCGTTCACAGCGAGTGCCAATGTTGACGCGTTCCCACATGCAGGCACGTGTTCCACATGATGACGCGTTCCACATGCATGAACGTGTTCCACATGTAGGACGCGTTCCACAATGCATGACCGTTCCACACCAGGACGTGTTCCACATGCAGGACGTGTTCCACATGCATGACGCGTTCCACATGTAGGACGTGTTCCACATGTAGGACGCGTTCCACATGCATGACGCGTCCACATGCAGCGAGTTTCCACATGTAGGACGCGGTTCCACATGCTAGGACGCGTTCCACATGTAGCGACGTGTTTCCACATGCATGACGTGTTCCACATGTATTACACGATTCCACATGTAGGACATGTTCCACATGTAGACGTGTTCCACATGCATGACGCGTTCCACATGGTAGGACGCGTTCCACATGCGACGCGTCCACTGTAGGACGTCGTTCCACATGTAGGACGCGTTCCACATGCAGACGCGTTCCACATGCAGGACGCGTTCCACATGCAGGAGCGTTCCACATGCAGGACACGTTCTACATCTGTATGACGCGTTCCACATGTAGGACGCGTTCCACATGCATGACGCGTTCCACATGTAGGACGCGTTCCACATTAGGACGTGTTCCACATGTATGAAGTGTTCCCACATGTATGACGTGTTCCACAAGCTAGGACGCGTTCCACATGCATGACGCGTTCCACATGCATGACGTGTTCCCACATGCATACGGTTCCACATTTGTTTAGGACGCGTTCCACATTTAGGACGCGTTTCACATGCATGGACGCGTTTCCACATTGGCATGACGCGTTCCACATGTAGGAACGTGTTCCACATTGCTAGGACACGTTCCACATGTATGACGCGTATCCACTATGCATGACGCGTTTCCACATGTAGACGCGTTCACATGCATGACCCGTTCCACACGGCAGGACGTTGTTTCCACATGCAGGACGTAGTTCCACATGCATGAGCGTCCAATGTAGGACGTTGTTCACATGTTAGACGCGTTCCACATTGGATTAGACGCGTTCCACATGGCATGACGCGTTCCACATGTAGGACGCTGTTCCACATGTAGGACGCGTTCACGATGTTAGGACGCGTTCCCACAACGCCAGGACGTGTTTCCACCATGCATGACGTGGTTCCACATGCCAGACGTGTTCCCACATGCATGACTGTTCCACATGCATGACGTGTTCCACATGGTATGACATGTTCCACATGTAGGACGTGTTCCACATGCATGACGCGTTCCAACATGTAGACGCGTTCCACATGCATGACGCGTTCACACATGTAGGACGTGTTCCACAATTAGGACGGTTTCACACGTAGGACGCGTTTCCACACGGCAGGACGTGTTCCACATGCAGGACGTGTTCCACATGCATGACCGTTTGTTCCCACATGCATGACGTGTTCCACATGTATGACCACGTTCCACATTGTAGGAGCAGTGTTCACATGCATGACCGCGAATCTAGCGTTCCACCATAGTAGGACGCGTTCCCTTTTTTTTCACCCATTTTTATTTTTTTTTACTTGTTATTCCGATGTCCACACTTGATATCAGCAAAAGACTACATAATGATTATGCCTATCTTAGAAACATAAAGACATGTTGACTGTCACAAGTATTGAACAGATACGCTATCCAACGATCGTTAACGTAGTAAACCATGTAAAATTTAGGATTATCATGTATCTGCATGACGCGTTCCACATGTATGACGCGTTCCACATGCATGACGCGTTCCACATGCATGACGGCGTTCCACATGCAGACGCGTTCCACATGCATTGACGCGTCCACATGCAGGACGTTGCTCCACATGTATTGACGCGTTCCACAATGTAGGACGTGTTCCACATGCATGACGTTTCCACATGTATGACGCGTTTCCACATGTAGACGTGTTCCAAATGCATTTGACGTTAATCGTTCCACATGTATGACACGTTCCACATGCATGAAGCGTTCCACATGGCATGTGAACGCGTTCCCAAACATGCAGGACGTTTGTTCCACATGTATGACGCGTTCCATATGTATGACGCGTTCCCACATGCAGACGCGTTCCCATGCAGGACACGTTTCACATGTATGTGACTGCGTCTCACATGCATTGAGCGTGTCCACATGCATGGAACGTTTACACACTGAGCTCATCATGAGCGCTCCACTGCATGACGTGTTTCCACATGCAGACGTGATTCCACATTGTCATGACGCTGTCCACAATTACGCTTCCAACATAGGCACGTGTTCACAGCATGCACCACGTCCAGTAGACGCGTTCACACATGCTAGGACGTGTTCCACATGCAGAACGTTCCACCATGTCAGGACCGTTTCCACAAGATGGCTTCCTACATGCAGGCCGTGTTCCACATGAGTGACGCGTTCCACATGATGGACGTGTTCCACATTCATGACGTGTTCCCACATGTTTAGGACATGTGTTCCACAGAGGAGCCGCGCCATGCATGACGCGTCTCCCACCATGTCATGACGCGTTCCACATGTTAGGACCGTGTTCCACATGCAACACGCCCATGTAGGACGCGTTCCACCTGCGGACGTGTCTCGAGCTTCCACATATGTGACACGTTCCACATGCATGACGCGTTCCACATGCAGACGTCGTTCCACATGTAGACGTGTATCCACATGTCAGGACGCGTTCCACATGATAGCGTCCACACAGCGTGTTCCACATGCATGACGTCGCTCCACATGCATGACCGGTTTCCACATGCATGACGTTCTGCAAGCATGTTCAATGAGACGTTCCACATGTAGGACGGTTCCACATGCATGGACACGTTCCACGTTGTAGCTCACGTGTCAGACTTTCCACATTGATAGCGTCGGCACATGCATGACGCGTTCCCACATGCAGGGAGGTGTTCCACATATACGTCAATGCAGGATCACGTATGCCGTTCCACATGCTATGTCAATGTCGGCGTTCCCATGCAGGACCACGTTCCATATGTATGACGCGTTTCCACATGCATGACGTGTTCCACATAGTAGACGGTCGGTATGGAATCGTCCACTCTGCCACATAATATATTTGGAGCTATTTGCCGCTCAGACTTTGGTGGTCTCTTGCGCTGCGTTAGACTTTGGATGTGCGTCTCGATTCTTCACTTATAGAAAATGAAGTGAAGCATTTCATGCTGATCTAACGTTACCTATATTTCCTGTCTTTATCCAGATGTTTTGCCCGTGGAGAACGCGCCGTCGCTGCAGAGGCCGAGTAGGGCAGCTCAGAAAAACACTTTTACGCCCGGAAAACTCCGCTCCCCGTCGTCCTGTTCCAAACCTTCCAGTCCCGACCAAACCTCTGCACCTGCAAAGACAGACGTGCAATCCACTAATCGTAGCCCCGTCTAGACCCGCTCTAGCCCGCTCTAAACCCGCTCTAGCCCCCCTAGACCCTCTAGACCCGCTTCTAGGACCCGCTCTAGACGTTACCCGCTCTAGACCCGCTCTAGACCCGCCTCCTGACCGCTTACGTCAGCCGCTCTAGCCCCGCTTACGTACCTCTACCGCTCTAGCCCCTCGCTCCTTTAGACCCGCTCTAGACCCTAGACCCGCTCTAGACCCGCTCTAGCCCGCTCCCGCTTTAGCCCCGCTCTAGTCTAGACCGCTCTAGTCCCGCTTTAGCCCCGCTCTAGCCCCGCTTTAGACCCGCTTCAGATCTGGCTTTACCCCGCTCTAACCTGTTAAAGACCTGTTTCACTCTGGACTTGGATGGAGAGACTTCAAACACTGTAAGAAAGTGTATCTACGTTAGTTTCAAAGGACTGAGTCTGATGTGAATATTCCGGAGTGGAGGAGGAGCCAAACATTTTACAAAAAGCTTTTCCTCAAGTCGAAGTAGAAGTACAATGTCTGAAAATAACTCACAGAAGTACAATTTAAGAACTAGCCACTTCTACTACTTCAAAAACAGAATACTGACCTTGATTTGAGCAGTTTAGGCTCCTGTCTTCCCTTGCACATTTTTTATTGAAATTGTAAAATAATGTATCCAAACTAGTCAGACTGTAAAAATGTACAATCTTAAATAAGACATTAAGTGAACAAGTGGCCCAATTAACTCCTATTTATCTTGATTTGAGAATAGATTTGCCAATAGAGCAAGTAAGTTTTGTTTTTATTTCAAGCGTAGTTGCATTGTTTTCTCATTTCAAGTGAGAAAACGCTCGTCTCTTTCTTATTTTAAGTAAAACAAGATATTTTATGCTTGTTCCCGTAGCAATCTTACGCTAAGGCAGTCAAAATATACCCAAAACAAGAGAAATACGACTTATTTCAAGCACTTTTTAACTTATTATCTTATTTTAGATCCAAAAGGCAACTGAATCCAGGTCGTTTAAAGTATTGTGGATGTCTCTTTTTAGCAGCGAGCAGGGAGACTAAGGGGGGTAGGAGACGGAGGCAGAGAAAAAAACTTGAAATATTTGGAACAGAAGTTGAGCTGAATGATAAAACGAGGAGACTTTGATGTTGGTGGATCCAGAGGAGAGACGAGTCCCAGGAGATCTTCACCTCCGAGGGTCCAACAGCACACGAAATATTACCTTTTCAGACGCCTTCAGCACAAACGCGCCCTCTCTCTATGTATATACCCTTATTTTTGTACTATTTTTGTGTTTTACGGTCCGTTTTCATGCCGTCATCGGAGTCAAACCGGTTTAAACGTGCAAAAATGAGAATGCAGTCTTTACTTTTTAATTAAAACCTGGATGTAAGTCATATTCCTCATCGATCTGAGCACATTTCGACTGGCTCAAAATAGGATTTGCCAGTGGAACGAGCATGAAACGTCTTGCTTTACTTTAAAAAGAAGACACATTTTCTCACTTGAAATGAGGAAATAAAAAGCTACTGCACTTGAAATATTGAAAAAAACACTTGCAAATATTCTCAATGTAAGATAAATGCGACTTAATCCAAGCTATTAATCACAAATGATCTTCTTTAAGTCATTTTTTTTCCCACCAGAGGCTCAAATTGCACTCATTTTTTCAATTTTTCTAATCCACTGCCATCAATTTTCACACATTTTACTTGAGTCAAAACGACGTATATCAGTGAAAATGTAGCACGAATAAAAAGGATAAGGAGCGCTGCGTGGGTGCATATAAGTGTCCGCGTTATAGACTTGTACAAAGATGATAATAAACGTGGGCCCAGTCGGAGAAAACAGCGCTTCTTTACGAGAAAAAAACAAATCTATTTGGGGCGAAAACGAGCCGCAAAATGTAGGTTAACTCTTCCCCAAAAGATGAAAATGAATTGCGCTTTTTGAGTTTAGAAAGTTTAAAAGCTTTTATTACGGCATGTTATTGACTTAAAACGTGCAGCAAACGCCTTTTTGACACGCAAATACAATCTAAAGCAGTGAATGTGTGTGCCCGAGAGCCAAGTGAAACAAACTTACAGCAAAAACAAATCGCTTTCACGTTCTTCCAAGCTGCAAGAATAAAGAAATGTACATCTTTTAAGCCTGGGAATTCAGTAGCTTTTAAGTTCACGAAGAAAAGTGCAGGTTGCGGTTATAATGTCAAATGTTTATAGCACGCAATTGATAAAAGCACATCTATTTCAGTTGTATTAGACCCATAAAGAATTAAAATGAGTCTGGGTTGAATATAGTAGAGGTTATGCACAGTTGTCTTTGGAGGCCTCTAGTGGTAAGAAACTAAACTGTACCTTTTCACAAATCAAGACTATTAAACCATAAAAGAACAGAGTAAAGACTGTAGCAGGTCAAATTGTCATCTTCACTGTAGAAATGTAAAATAATAATAATAGTAACAATAATAATAATAATCTTGTTTTCTCTCACTATTTTAAACAAAACTGCAGTTCCTTTTGTCGCCACTAGAGCCTTGAGAATCAAAAAAAACCTTGTACAATTTTATATTCATGGCGTCTGTTTGTTTTGTGTAAATATGAAGTGCAGAATTGTGTATCTACAGTTTTGGGAGACAGTTTAGTGTCTGTAAAATGTTGTCTATAATGTAAATACAAAGTTGAATGCTAAAATGTTCAAATGATCTTTTTGTAAACAATGTTAAAATGTGAATATCGTGTTGTTTTACATGCAATAAAATGTTTTTGGATCTCACAAGAGTCTTTAGTCGTTTCAGTATAATAATGTGTGTCTTGGATTTGCAGGGGACAGTCCAAGACCTGGTTTAGTCCTGCTTTAGTCCTCAAAGTTTGTTCATATTTAGGTCACACTTGTTATTTGGTCCTAAATTGAGCGCATTTTTGCCCAAATGTGGCCTTCGTTTGGTCCTGTACTAGTCCAGGTTGAGTTTTGCGTTTTGTCCTGGTTTAGTCCGCGTTCAGTCCGCGTTTAGTTTCATGTTTAGTCCTGGTTTAGTCCCAGTTTTGCCGTGGTGCGTGCACAAATGTGAACGCACACTTTAGTCTTTGTCTTTTAGTCCCAGGTCAGAATTGGTTTAGTCCTGGTTTCTTTCTGGTTCAAATATTCTCCTAGTTTACACATTCTTTAGTCTTTATATATCTGTTTTAGTCTGAAGTGATTATTTTGTCCTCGTTGAATAAAACTTAGGTTTAGAAGTCAACTTCTGTGGGAATTTGAAAAAGTGTAATTTAACTTAAGCAGCATTTTGTCCTGTTTGGTTCTGGTTTGGTCCTAGTCTGGTCCTGGTTTGAGCCCATGTTTAGTCCTGATGTAGACTTGGTTTGGTCATGTTCTTGGTCCTGGTTTGGCCCTGGTTTGGTCCTGGTTTGATCCCATGTTTAGTCCTGATGTAAACTTGGTTTGGTTCTGGTTTGGTCCTGGTTTGGTCCTGGTATGGTCCTGGTTTGGTCCTGGTTTGGTCCTGGTTTGGTCCTGGTTTAAGCCCAAGTGTAATCTTGATGTAGACTTGGTTTGGTCCTGGTTTGGACCTGGTTTGAGCCCATGTGTCGCCCTGATGTAGACTTGGTTTGGTCATGTTCTTGGTCCTGGTTTGGCCCTGGTTTGGTCCTGGTTTGGTCCTGGTTTGAGCCCATGTGTCGTCCTGATGTAGACTTGGTTTGGTCATGTTCTTGGTCCTGGTTTGGCCCTGGTTTGGACCTGGTTTGGACCTGGTTTGAGCCCATGTTTAGTCCTGATGTAGACTTGGTTTGGTCATGTTCTTGGTCCTGGTTTGGCCCTGGTTTGGACCTGGTTTGAGCCCATGTGTCGCCCTGATGTAGACTTGGTTTGGTCATGTTCTTGGTCCTGGTTTGGCCCTGGTTTGGACCTGGTTTGAGCCCATGTTTAGTCCTGATGTAGACTTGGTTTGGTCATGTTCTTGGTCCTTCGTCCTGATCCAGTCCAGGTTAAGTTCCAGGTTTAGTCCCAGTTTGATATTGTGTTGTATTGTACTGCATTGATCTACACTGGGAAAGTAAAGAGTAGTTCATGTACGGCTCAGAAATACTGACACATTAATCATCGAAATGAAAGAAAATATTTAATAATTGAAGAGACAAACTGTAAAATAATTCAGAACTTTGCACTTTTTGTTTCCCTTCGTAGATGATCGATCCAGACAAGCCTCTTTTTGAAGTCTCAGTCTCACTAGTCTTTCTGCTCGTTTGTGCCGTTTGCTCTGGTCTGGGGCAGGAGTCACATGACGAGCCGCACTGAGGTCAGCTGACTCACGCTGTCAACACTTAAAAAAACCACTCACGCCAGAGCGAATGGAGAGAAACATGTTTTGTCTGCGGTCGTCACGCTTTTTCATTTTTCTAAGTTATAGAGCACTTAAAGGTCTTGGCTACAACAACAATAACTGCTACTACTATTAAAAGACTGTTTTAAAGCTGCTGTAAACAAAATCATTCTGAATTCCTGAATGGAGCAAATGTGAAGTGGAACGTGATGTTATTTCAATGGCAAAACTTCATTTATAAACATGAAAGTCACAAAGCGCTTTACGCGGTACAATTAAAAGACAACAAAGACAAATTACAGCAAAGAATAAAGACAACCACAAAATATCACAAACTATCAAACATAGATGTGGTTTTGTCACGTGAAAATCAGTGGGCTGGGCCTACTCAGAGTAGAATAAATATCTGAGTTCCCAAACTCGATCCACAGATTGAAAATGACTCTTGGGCGAGAATCGAAACGTCCACATGAAACCTTTGGGGGAACAACTTCTGATCGCTGACATCACTTCCGGGTAAGTGTACGCTATCTGGAGAGTCGCTCGCTCGCTTCTTTTTATTGTTAATCCAGAAATTAAACAAATACTCTTTTAGCTTCCTATAGAAAGAGCAGTGTAGTGGAGCTTTGGAAGCCAGGGTGACGGAGTTAGAAGCACGGATCCGCTGTTTGGAGGAGCTTAAGTCTAGCTATAGCCAGGTTGTATCATCAGGCTTACCAGACCGTGCGTCAGGACGCAGCGTTAGCATTAGCAGCGCTAGCAAGGCTAAGACTAGCCCCTCAGTGCCTCTCGCGCAGCCGAGACTAGACCAGGAAAAAAATAGGGACCAATTTGTGACAGTTCGGAGGGAACGAGGCGCTAAACGCCGGCCTGTCGTGCGCCGTGAGCTTCCCGTCTACAATACGTTTGCTCCCCTCAGTGGTCACACTCGTGATACACTGGAAATAGGAAGTTTTATAGTCAGAGACGTGAAGCTACCAGCGTCAAGTGTTAGATGTTCACCAGGGGCCAGAATGGGTGACATCGAAGGAAACCTTAGGCTTTTAAAGCAGAGTAGACAGAGGCTCCGCCGAATCGTGATTCACGCAGGCGGTGACGACGCCCGGCGGAGACAATCAGAGGGGCTCAAATTACAAGTAGGTGCGGTGTGTGAATTGGCAAAGACGATGTCAGATACCGTAGTATTTTCTGGTCCCCTGCCCAATCGGATCAATGCTGAACTGTACAGCCGCTGTTCAGCATTCAATTGCTGGTTATCTACTTGGTGCCCTCAAAACAATGTAGTCTTGTTGAAAATTGGAGTGCGTTTTTGGGAAAGCCCTGGCTCATACGCAGGGATGGCATCCATCTGACTTCGGAGGGTACCTCCCTTTTAGTTCGGAATTTGACCGATAGCCTTAGTCGTCTAAAGTGACCACCCAGGGATGAGCCCTGGACGCAGAGCAGGGTAGAGACTGTGTGTGTCCCTCGTAAGATAATGCCAAAAAGTCAAAGCTCAGAAAAGCTATTTCAGGCGTCAGACCAAAGAACTTAATAAAAATAACACTCACAAATGATACAAATAAACCAATAAATGAGCATATAAAATGTACTGCTAAACATTAGGTCAATTTCCTTTCGCTTTTAGTTAATGAATTAATTAGTGATTATAAAATAGATCTTCTAGCTCCAACTGAAACTTGGCTTCAACAAGATGATTATGTCAGACTAAATGAGCCATCCCACCCACTCATGTTAACTTTCAGACTGCCAGGAGCACAGGCCGAGGTGGTGGTGTGGCAATGATCTCACACTCAAGCCTACTCTTGAGTCCTAAAATGAACAATGCATTTCGCTCATTTGAAAGCCTCATGCTATCAATCACATGTCCAAATTGGAGTAACCAAAAAGGAGTCTTGTTCGTGGTTCTCTACTGACCTCCTGGTCCCTATTCAGAGTTTTTAACAGAGTTCTCAGACTTTATATCAAACTTGGTGTTAGACTGGGATAAAGTATTGATAGCTGGAGACTTCAACATCCACGTGAACGTGAACAATAACTCTCTCAGCAATTATTTTCAACGTTAGATAGCATTGGTTTTGCTCAAAATGTAAATAAACCGACTCACAGTCACAAGCACACTCTAGATCTTGTTCTAACATATGGAATAGAGATTAGTGACCTCATTGTTTTACCTCCAAACTCTATACTGTCAGATCATTTCCTAATCACCGTTCAGTTTGTTCTTAAAAATTATCCAGCCCCACAGAATAAAGCCATAATGAAAAGGACAATATCAGAAAAATCTATCTCAAAGTTCCAAGAAATAATAGAGACAATATTCAGCAACATATCATGTGATCATGTCATGTGATCCTGCTGAGAACGGCCTTAGTCCCAGTGTAAGTGATCAATTTGTCGACTTGACTAAGAATTCTCTGAAGTCCGCTCTTGATGTTGCAGCTCCGCTAAAGAAGCAGAAGGTCATTAGGCCAAAACGTGCCTCCCCATGGTACAATGAAGAACTGCGTTCACATAAACAAAGAGATTAGACAAACAAAATTATCAAAAATGTAAAGACCATTTCGTCGCTCCCATACGGAGGAATCCCTAAAAGCATGGAAAATCTGCCTACTGTCCTGTAAGCAGGCTCTGCGTGAGGCCCAAACCAGATACTATTCAAATTGAATAGAAATCAACAAAAATAACACTAGATGTCTTTTCAGCGCGGTAGCCAGGCTAACAAACTGTCACAGCGCAGTAGAGCCGTCACTCCCTGCTACTCTCAGCTCTAATGATTTTTTTCTATTCTTTAACAATAAAATAAAAACAATCAGAGATAAATTAGATGAAACTACTCCCACTATTAGCCCTAGGAACAAGCCCAAGCTGTAAAACTAGTGTCCATATAAATCCATCAGTAGCACTAGAAAGGTTCACTGCTGTTGATCAGCAGAGAGACCGCACTTATGTCCTCTAAAACGTCATCTTGTTTTCCAGACCCGATTCCAAGCAGACTCCTCAAGAGTGTTCTCTTACTCATAGATTATATTCTTACTATAATAATACTTCATTAGAAGTGGTTATGTTCCACAAGTCCTTCAAACATGCAGTCATTAAACCGCTTCTGAAAAGCCTAATTGATCCTGACCAGTTTGATAACTACAGACCTATTTCCAATACCCCCTTTGTCTCTAAAATCCTTGAAAGAGTTGTAGTTAAACAGCTTTGTCGTCCTGTTTCTATTGGCTCAGTGAAAGCGTTCGACACCATCGAACCACAACATTCTACTGCAGCGTTTAGAATGTGATGTAGGTGTCAGAGGCCCCGCCCTCAGCTGGTTTAAATCCTACTTATCGGACAGGAACCAGTTTGTTAATGTAAACCAGAGCTCCTCACCCTGTTCTAAAGTAACCTACGGGGTGCACAGGGTTCAGTTCTCGTCCAATTCTGTTTACTCTTTATATGCTGCCGTTAGGTAAACATTATCAGAAAGCATAGCATTAACTTCCACTGCTCTGGCAGTTGCACACAGCTGTATTTATCAATGAAACCAATACGACCGACAGACTTGGTGCTTGTGTGAAGGATATAAAAACCTGGATGACACTTAATTATCTGCTTCATAACCCTGAAAAAACCAAGGTCATCGTACTAGGCCCTAATCATCTACGAGATGCTTTATCTGCAGCAGATAGTCACACTAGACAACGTAAGTGTAGCCTCACAGCTCCACTGTAGAGAAACCTTTGGAGTCTTATTTGACCAAGAGCTCTCAGTCAAAGCACAACATAAATCAAGCCTGTAAACAGCCTATTTCATCTGCGTTATTAACAAATATCAGAAAAATCTTGCCTAAAAGTGATGCTGAAAAACTTGTCCATGCGTTTGTAACATAAATAATTAAAAAAGCTAACAACTGGTTCAAAATGCAGCAGCAAGATTACTAACAGGAACTAAAAGAAAGAGAGCACATTACGCCTGGTGCCTGAGTCTCTTCACTGGCTCCTGTCGAGTTTAGAATCAAATTCAAAATCCTCCTCCTGATTTACAAAGCCATAAATGACCTGGCCCATCCTACGTCAAAGATGCTATAGAACCTTATCATCCAAACAGAGCACTTCGCTCTCAAATGCTGGACTTCTGGTGGTCCAAAGAGTCTCTAAAAGCACAGTAGGAGGTAGAGCGTTTAGCTACCAAGCACCTGTGTTGTGGAATCAGCTTCCTGTCCATGTTAAAGAGGCTGACACAGTCTCTTCATTTAAGACCAGGCTTAAAACGTTCCTCTTTGAAATCGCTTATGGTCAGGCCAGTTAGGAACACAAATAAAAACCTCGTTCCCAGCTATGCTGCCCGAGGAGCAACTTTGTGGGGGAAGTATGTCCTCTGCTTCTTGCTACTTTTCTATCAAAACAATATTTAATATTTAATTTTCACTTGCAACCCGTTCATCGATTTTCCTTCTTTTTCTCCCACTTCCCGACAGGAGTGGAGCAGGCACACTCGAGGACCGTGGATCCAGATGCTCCTCAACTGCCTGGAGAAACGGTCTCTACTCCATATGAACGGTTCTTCATGCTCTCAGAATTGGTTCTCCCTCCTGAGTGGGTCCAGCTCCACCGTGTATCTGCAAATTGAGGCGCGTCCGCCTGTCCGTCCGAGGGAGTCGGATCTCTCCTTCACTGTGGAACTCCTACAGGTTTGGTAGTTTTTCCTGGCCGAGAAGGAGGGTCTAAGGACAGGGGAGCTTGGGACATCTTTCTCAGGACACGGGACGCTGGGACATTACCAAGTCCCTATGAACATTGTTTATTCTGTTTTGATTCTGTTTTTTCCACTGTCGCCCCTCGAGGCAACCGGTGTTGTGATTTTGGGCGTTACAAAAATAAATTGCGGTGAATTGAAACAACTGAAGCTTTTCTACAATCTGTAAAATCTGTAACATTTCAGTAATGTCTTAAATATAATGATCTTAAATGTGTTAGTATGGACTTAAATGTCCATACTAAACTTTGACTCCATTACCAGTGTGAGCTCAGCCCCCTCATCAGTCAGGCCCACCAGAGGATGTACTTCCTGCGGCAGCCGAGGAAAGCCAAGCTCCAGATGATGGTGCAGTTCTAATTTCTAGTGTGTAAATTTTGTTCTCTGAAAATGGCAATAAACCTTTTTTCTGATGTTAAAAAGTGCAATCCCCCCAAAAATCGACTTAATTAAAGAAACATGAGCATTTGTAATGAGTTACTTTCCACCTCAGATCAAAAGGTTTTCACAACACAATACTTGATCTCCGGGCGACAGAAGAAGAGTTGGATCACGGGATGCACTTCTTCTTCTTCTTCTTCTTCTCTTTCTTCTTCCTCCTCCTCCTCCTCCTTCTGCCCCGGGCCTGTCCTGACCACGCACATATCTGCCCTGATCATGTGACTGACGCGCCGCTCACAAACTGTGTGAAAATCCCAGTTATATTTAGAGCCGGGTTGGGTTTCCCATGGTGCATTGTGGCGTCCAGCTGTTTGTGTCCCAGACCCAAACTCAGAGTCGCTCACAGTCTCACTCTGTCGTCTGCAGAGGGTTTGAAGAAAGAGGGTCTACATGTGCATTATTCAGGCCGTTTTAAGGACTTTTTGGAGGTATTAGTGGTCTTATTTCACGCTGTACAGCTTCTACAGCGGCTGAAACGGGAGAAGAATTCAGGCGTTTAGTCATCATCGGTGGACGAAGAAGTCTGTTTTTGTGACGTACAACAATAAACTACAAGCAAAACTCTTTTTGTTTTCAAATTTAATTTTTTTTTGGCCAGTTTGCTATTTCAACATAGAGCTTTTCATAGAGCTTTTTTAAGTCTAAAAAAAATGAGGCAAAATGTGAAATTTTAAGCCAATTTTCAGTCGAGTTTACTCAAAAACGACTATGTCAACTAAGCGAACCAAGACATTTAAACCTGGCTCTGTCAATTTTTCAGATTTAAATTCATAATAAATGAATAAATAAATATATAAATACAAGCTCAGGTAAAAGTAGCCCATGACAAACTCTAAGTACAAGCTTTGAAGTACCTGTTTGGAGGCACATTTCTCGCAGGTTTAGAGGAACTGTTGAGTGTAACATTAATTGATTCTAAAAAAGAATTGTGCAGATTTTCAGTCCAATTCCAATCAATTTCTTATTTTGTCCCGTGAATTTGATGTGTTCATTTTTGTTTACACGGGATGGCGCCGTGAACGTGGTGAAGACATCCACGTCAAGCGCAAAAGTTAAAAACGAGTCCACAGTCAAATAAAACCTATAATTTGACTTCATTTACTTTTACGTTTCTAGAACACCGTTACAGGTACATTTTCACGAGTTTCAAAGGCAGACATCTGGACAACGTGTGCTGACTGAAACTTTGAAAATCAATCTTCGAACTGAACTGAATTAGTGAGAAAAAAAAGTGAGCACAAATGTGATGTTTCCTTCTTTAATTTGGTTTTCTGATTAATAAATGCAGAACAAATGGTAAAAAAACAACAAAAATAAGCAGTTTTAAAGCTGTTTTTACACTATGATCAAATGCAACTCGACGTGAAAGTATTCCAAGTATTCTTCTGTAACTAAATACAGTTAAAGTATTCCTCCCAACACTGAATATATACAGTATTTGTGTCAAATCCACCTTTTGTAAACCAAAGTTCTGAGGAAAAATGTGAAGGACAGAAAGCCATTTTAGCTGCCGCACCTTTGGAAGTAGAAGTAACTCAACCCTGATCATCAACGTTGCCAGCAGAGGGAGCAAGGACCCAACCGCCGCTGCCGCCCGGAGCAGTGAAGTTTAAATGAGGCTAAGAATAGTAGCAGTTTGCTGTAATGCTGAAGGTTTGCACACATCAGAACGAGCCCTGTGAAGGCGTGTGGACTTTAAAAACATGGAGGAGGACGTCTTATCACCTTCTTGTGTTCCGAATGTCATCATATGAGGACAAAATGGAAAAATGACCATCTAAAATGAGAAAATGAGTCAAAAAGTGTTTGAAATAAGTCATATTTATCTATTTGTGGGTATATTTTGACTGCCTAAAAGGAATATTGTCAATGGAACAAGCATAAAATGTGTTGTTTGACTTAAAATAAGAAAAAGACAAGCATTTTTTCACTTGAAATGAGAAAATAAATAATGCCACACGTGAAATAATAACAAAACATACTTCAAATCATATTTCAAGAAAGTCAAAATATCTAAAAAGTCAAGATAAATACGACTTCATTTGATCACTTTATAACACATTGTCTTAGTTAAGATTGTACTTTTTTCCAGCGCAGACATTGGCCAATAACAAAACATCTTAAAAGGTAAAACGATTAGTCAAAAATCACAGCTCATTTGCTCTTCGAGGATCAAGTTGGAATGGAGCAGTTTGTAGTCCTCATTGTCTTTTGGCCAAAGTTACAAACATGCAGTCTGAGGAGGAAGAGGAAGAGGAAGAAGAAGAAGAAGAAGAAGCAGAAGCAGAAGCAGAAGAAGAAGAAGAAGAAGAAGAAGAAGAAGAAGAAGAAGAAGAAGAAGAAGAAGAAGAAGAAGCTGTTCGGATTTACAGCATTTATGATGAGATCGAAAGTGATTCATGTTCAAGATTAGAAAAACGAAACGAACACCTTTAATATATGCAAATGAAAACGTTCTGAATTCACGAATGGAGGAAAACTTGAATTTTCCACAGAATGTCAGAAGTGAAAACCCCCCAGTGACGTTTACCGTTGTATTTCACACTATTTGTGCATTGTACATTCGATTATGTGCGTTTTTGATGAAGGCGACACAGTTTAAGGTTTTACTGGACAAATACTTCATTCCACAACAGTTTTTCAATTTATCGACACACACGCAACCACAAATTGTACTTTTGTGAAGCCCAAAGGCAATTTTGAGCGTAGAAAATTGCACTTTTCGATCTTTTGCCAAGGATGGAGCAAACCAACATTTCTACACTGGAAATCCAAAGTTGTTGTGTTATTTTTTTTTGTTTTAAAGACTTAAATCATCAACATTTACATCTGAAGTCAGTGAAGTCAGTGAAACGTGTTCTACTTCATTTGCCTCCATTCGCAGAGCGTTCCAAAGGGTCGATTGGTCTGCAGTTCGACAGAAAGTAAGAACGTCGTCTCGGTAAAAAACGGCGCAGATATTTCCTCTCCCTCTCCTCGGGCTCCAAACGCAGCGTCGGAATCGTGTTTTTCTGCAGTGAAAACCTCGTGACTCCCTGACCTTCTCCGTGACACCGGAGTTCCCCTGCGTTTCCCGGGAGACGCGCTAAAACTCTGCTCCAACCACGACTGCGTTATGAGAAAACGACGACGCGCTGAACGCTTTTGACTCGAGAGAACATTTTTTAACAGTTTTGGCTGCATTTTCACACTTTGACTTTGCGCTGAACCAATGTCCCAGGCTCATGCAGCTGCTGAAATGTGACTTTTTTTTAATTCTTATTCTTTGTGCCGTACGTACGTGGCAACTCTTTCTATTTTTTTTTTTACAAGCTTCACAAATGTTGAGTGAAAGCCGTGGGTGTTTGCCAATTAACAGGGGGAAATCTGGGCTTTTGTACGGCTTTTCCAAGACTTACGCAGACTTCAAACTGACGTGACGTTCATCAATGTAAGCATTAGACGCTCACAATCACCTAAAAACCGAATTCATATTTGGTGCATCACTATTACCACCTTTACAGGCCACGTTTCCGTTGTTAGAGGAGTTCTTTCCCCTGTACGCTACTCACAAATGATTAAAATGCGGTTTGAAAATGTTGTTGTAGTTTTGTTGGATGGAATTTGAGCAGTTTAAAGCAGATTTCTTTTGAAGATCACATTTGTTTACGTTAGGACTGTAGAAACAATATGGCCGCCCTGCTGTATCACATGAAATAACCAATTCTAATCAGATTTGTCTCTTTTTCAAGATATAATTATTTTTATTTATTTTATATACATATATATACATACACATATATACGTATATATATCTGTATTATTCACTTTGACGAGTCTATAAGTGCTTTATAATCAGACTCAGGCAGCACACAGTGGTCTCATTTTGACCCAAAGACCAGCTTTAACAATAAATCTGTACCAGGGCAATTTTAGTACTGCCCCTTTAAGAGCAATATAAAGTCAGATATTGCTTATTTCAATGTCACAGTGTACTTAACTCTAAAATATGACTTCATCAAGCAATGTACTGTTTGAGATTGAAGTTTTTTTGCAAATCAGCAGACCAAAGTGGCTGGAGTTTATATTAGCGTCGTTCATATTAGTGTTGCAGCCTCTGAGTCGTGTAGGCGAACAACTACAGCAGAGTTTATCAGTGACTGTGGTTTCCTGGAAACAGTCTCAATCAGCACAGAGCTAAAGATTAACACAACTTTGAGTAAACATTACCTTCAAAACTAAAGCTGCAGAAGAGTCTGTGCGAGAGAAAGAGAAGAGTCTTAAAACACTGTGAACTAAACGGCGTGTGCTGCTGTTTATTCAGGACTGTGAACGCTGCCACACCCCACTCTTTTCCCAAAGATCTCTCCGAAGGCTTCATTTGACTGACAGCTGTAGCGTGAGAAGTGAAGAGAGAAGGTAAAGACATTCAAACGGAAGGGGGGCCGGGAAGCGAACCCCGCACCAGTCCTTCAACCTCGCGTCCACTGCGAGTCTGCGACGTAAGATTAATGATTAAGATCTCGAATCTGTTGGTCTCACAGTGAAACAGGGTCAAAGATTAGTCTCAGAAACAAGTAGAGAAAAATGTCACGCCGCCATTTGTCACAAACAGCACGTTCAGGAAAATCCGCCTCTTTTCGCGGTAAAATGCCACGACGAAGAGGCGGGACCAGCCGCAGAGAATCAGCTCGCAAGTTTTGAACAGGAAGTCAATGAAATGAACAAAATATAAAACTGTGATACTTGAATACTAATCACCTGGAAAAAAAACTGAATATATCATCTTCCGATTCCGATATGTCGCACTGGGCCACCGTCTTCGTGTTTGTAAATGAATGCGTTATTGTGCGTGCTCCCCACAGACACAGCTTCAGAAGTGTCTGCGGCTCCCTTGACCTCTGAACTCTCCTGTGACTAAAATACGACCTCGGGCAGGGGAGACACGGGCATCCGAACTATTGTGTCATTGTATTCACGAGACCTGTTTTTTTTTTGCGGCGAAACGAGACGAACGGCACCGGCAGCGACACTCCTTTCTGTCAGTCAAGCCACGTTTGTTTGTGTCATCTTTAGCGTTGTGGTCATAGTGTTTTGGAAGCATTTTAAAGACACTTTCCTGCCCAATTTCCTGTAGAAGATCGGTCGGTCTGGTCTCCACCTCCTCCTCCGCTGTGTCTCAAGCCAAACTCAATCAGAACAGTGCAATCAGGTTTGTTTATTTCAGTGACACGAGTGAAACCGATCAGTTCGTTTGTCATTTGTACCTGAATCAAACTTCCCTCATCGCTGCTTTTTTTTTTTTTTACACCGTTCCGTGCTTCGGCTCATTGATTGGACATAAATCTGCCACGTTTTTCCGTCCGTGTTTTCTTTTGTTCCTCTGGGCGATGACACCGGTGTGCAGACTCCTTCATAAAGTGTTGGAGAAGTGTGCATATCATCTCAAATCAAAGAAACTATATCATAAAATCAGCAATGTTAAGCAAAAAGTGCACTTTATTGTCTGAAAAGTTACACTATGTAACTTTAATAGCGTCCCCATACTCATACATACATACGGAATGGCATTAAACTTATAAATCTACATGAAATCAAGCAGGTGATGCCACTAAACCAAGTTGCAAGCCAGATCTGTCAGAAAAAAACGAAAGATGAAGTCAGCAACGTGTCATATTTATGGGCGTGGCCTGGTGTGGGAGAAATATCTTGATTATTTTAATAGGAATCGCTACTTTTTCCTCACTTCCAGGATATTTCTTGGTAAACTCCGTATATTTTAAGCACGACTCATTTCAGCCGAGTCACAAATGAGTCTTGATGGAGGTTGGTGACAAACCTTTACCCCAGAAAAGTACGCGAAAAGACAGAACTAGCGTCGGGGTAGCATTTAGCTCGCAGATGACGTTAGCATGCTTGGATAACATTTGTGGCTTTGGACCACGTCATTCTTCTCCCTGTGCTTGTGTCTGTATTTGGCACATTTAATCTAGAGTCTGCATTTGTTCTTGGGGTTGAACAGTGGTGACGGAACAGCTCTTCTACATTGAAATGAATGGACTGCTTCCCACACAGAGGTCCATTAGATATGGTTCCATCGAATGCTGACTGTTTCCATATTAAAAAGGGAAATAAAACACCTGTAAATGACTAAACGCAAGAAATAATGTATAAAGATTCCATACTTTTAAACCTTAAAAACATCCACTAATACAGAGATAGTGTTGTCGCTCTGTTTACTGGGCCTGCTTTTTGCGTTTGCACCTGAAACAGAGTGAT
The DNA here is from genome assembly GCA_015082035.1 of Chaenogobius annularis. Taxonomy (NCBI): domain Eukaryota; kingdom Metazoa; phylum Chordata; class Actinopteri; order Gobiiformes; family Gobiidae; genus Chaenogobius; species Chaenogobius annularis. Next base: position 109,380 of record BJKM01000772.1, read on the forward strand.
CCGGGGCGGGGGGTGGGGGTGGGGGGAAGGAGATGAGGCTGGCGTTACGCTTTGTTGTGAAGCGTGCCGGGGAGCGGCAATGGAAGAGAAAGAGGGGGAAAAAAACATGACACAATAGGACACGGTGTTTTCAGAGTGTGCGAAAGAGCCAGGGTTTTGAAAGACAAGGCCTGGACCGACCAGACCAGGGCTGGACCGAGAGACCAGGCCTGAGAACCAGGTGGACGAGACGAAGGCTGGACCGAGAGACCAGCCTGGACCGACAGAACGGCAGGGCCTGGACCGAGAGACCAGGCCTGGACCGAGAGCCAGGGCTGGACCGAGAGACCAGGCTGACGGAGAGCGCTGACGAGAACCAGGGCTGGAACCGACGACCAGGCCTGGACCTGAGAAGACCAGGGCTGGACCGAGAGTACCAGACCGGTGCCGCAGCCAGTGGACCGACGAGAACAGGCTCGAGCTGGACCGAGAGACCGCGGAGGGACGCTGGACACGAGAACCAGGGCTGGACGAAGAGACAGGCTGGACCGAGAGACCAGGTGGACCGAGCAAGTGGACCGAGGAAGGCCTGACCTGAGAGAGCCAGGCTGAGAAGCCAGCACAGACAACAGGCCTGGACCGAAAGACACAGGCCTGGACCGAGAGGACCAGCCGACAGGGCTGCCGAGCGTGAGGAGACCAGGCCTGGACCGAGAGACCAGGCTGGACGACAGCTGACGAGAACCAGGGCAGGGAGCTGGACCAAGACCAGGGCTGGACCTGGAGACCAGGGCCTGGAACCTGAGAGACAGGCGACCAGGAGACACTGGACCGAGACCAGGTACCAGAGACGCCTGGACAGAGACTGGTACTTGTATTTCACCATGTGGTACTTTCATCGTATGTACTTTCATCGTGGTGTATTTCATTCGTATGTAACTTTCTCCGTGTGTACTTTCATCGTGTGTACTTTTTCTTCGACTCTTTCTTATTTTCTATCACATTACGGCGCACCTGTGTACTATTTGCTTGGATGTGGGTGACAACGCTCATCCACCGTATTTGTGCCCTGATATCTTGACGTATTTGCACATGTAGATGTTTATGTGGATGACGAACGAGCCAAATACAAGGCTGCGTACGTGCAAAGACCTCTCAATGACACGCATGATCAAAAGTTGAATTTACAGTTTTAACCGCTTTGTAGAGGCAAATTACATATTTCGCAAGAACCGGATCAGACCCAACTATTTATCGTTGGCAGAAACTCGATATTCGCTTTTTAACACGTGCACAGGCCGATATTTAGTTTGGGCCTGAAATATGCATAACGAACGACACGTGTATTAAAAAAACACGTAATTTGAGGGTAAAAAATCGAAACTTGCCAAAAATAATAATGATAATGATAATGATAATGATAATATATAATATATATAATAATAATAATATAATAATATAATCATAATCATAATCAAAATAATAATAACAATAATAATAACAATAATAATAATAATAATAATAATAACAATAATAATAATATCAATAATAATAATAATAATATTGATTTCTCTTGATTCCAAACAATCGGCATTGGCCAGAAAAATGGTCCAGAAAAACCCATGTTAATATGAATGAACAGTATTTCTATGTAAAACCACTGCATCCAAAAAACATATTACTTTTAACGTTTATTGTATTTTTATTGATACAGCAATCTGCATAAACAGTACAGCGTCACAACTAATTACCGCAAATCGCAATAAATCTAATGATCTACCTTTGTCACAGTAGCGAGCGCGCCGGGACACAGAACAGGTTTGGAGGTGCAGCGATCCCCTCCGCAGTGGGAAGGGTTGACATATGTCGCTCCACGGGGGTCTTGGGGGGGGCTCAGGACAAAAGACACAGACTCACCTCTCTGTCTACGGCGAAAGCGCACCATCTCCTGCAACGCACATGGAAAAAGGTCATACTGGCGGGAAAATGAATTGCATTAATCTCTAAAAAAAACATTCAGTCTTACAGATCTGACGAGGAAAGTTACATGGAGCAGCTTTAAGACCATCTGCTTAGAGTAAAACGATATACAAATGAAAAAAGATTATATTTTCCTCATTTGGACCAGATCAAATGTTGGTTTTTCGTGCCATAAAGTTCTACAGGGTTTAGGTGAGCTTGGATTGGACATTCTTTACTTGTGAGCGATTCATCATTTCTCAAAAGTGAGCACTGAAACGCCCTCGTGACGATTTTAGTCACATTTGACCTCCAATAAACCCCTAAAATACTACCAATGCATTATTGAATTTCTACAGCGCTTATTTTGGACACTCGCAGATTCTTGACATTGCATTATTCATTCATTGTGGTGGAGAACTTGGCCACAGCTGGCCTGGGGCGGGCTGACAGAAAAGTGGCTGCCAGTCTGTGTCTCGCTCCTCCAAACACCACCTCAAACCAAATTCGCTCCAAAAATCACCATCTTAAGTGAAATAATAAGTTAAAAAGTGCTTGAAATATGTCGTATTTCTCTGTTTTGAGTTTATTTTGACTGCTTTAAAGTAAGATCGATAAGAAGAAGATCCATTACTTAAAATAGGAAAAAGACAAGTGTTTTCTCACTTTTCTCACAAGCGTTTTTCTCCTACACTTGAAATAATAACAAAACTTACTTGTTCTCTCGGCAAATGTATTTTAAGAACGTAAAAATTCACTAAAACCAAGATAAATACGACTTAATCTTTCACTTTTTGGCTCATTCTTTTTTATGATCGTACATTTTTCCAGTGTACAAAGGCAAAGTCAGTGAAATGTCTTAAAAGCATTTGCAAAACGTGAACACGACGTCAGCGGTTTGACTTGTGAGAGAGGCCGTCCAGTCAAAGTCATTTCAAGGTTTTTCATTGTCATCGTCATAGGAAACGACCCAAATGTGTTTGGAGCATCAAACACGGCATGGTTTGGGCGTAAAGGTGCAACAGAAAGGATCAATACGCCATCCAATAAACCCCAATTTATTCTATTGTGTTCTCCTGTTTAGAGGGGTTTGACGATGCCCCGCTCGTTCACCGCGGCAGCTTCAGCCTCAGAGCAGCTCAGCGCGACGGGAGGTCCTTCAACCTGGTCAACTCCTCCCCCTTTTGCGAGCAGGCACAGTGACACGGGCCGCGCATTTCCTCTGCAAGAGGATGTTTTCGGACGTTATCGTATTATTTATATGTTAAGTCGCACGTTCTATTTAAAATGTTGTGCTCTTTATCATTCCATTCCAATTGTCTCTTAACGACTTCTCTGGCAATTTCCTTTGAGATTAATAAAGCGTTATTATCACATTTGGTGTTACGATTGAGACTAATTTGAGAACGATTTTACAATTATTCACATTATTGACATCACGGCCAAACAACAATGAAATCTGTCATTTACTTTCATTCGCATCGTCTTCACCAAGTCTGTGACCAGCTTTGTGAGGCCGGACTTACTTAACAATAAAGTACAGTTAATGCGACGTAAACAGCCATAAACAGCACTTTAAAGCACATTAAGCACAGATTTAATCGAATTTCTTGTCTAATATTCCAACAGTTTACGCATTTTTGTTTTATCGTGACCTGAACCATCCACTTGGCGTCCCTACAGAGATGTATGATGTCTGACTTACACTTGCACGTGTCATTTTTGTCACGTATTTCTTTCCCGTTTCCATTTCTCGTGCCAGCTTAAAAAAGTACTCATCTCTGTTTAGTGATGTTCTGAAAAGCCAAGTGTATTTAACTGCAATCATACTATTAATCCGTCCCTCCTTGAAACGGACATATATTTTTTTTTTGACAATTGAACTCTTGATTTACTATTAATTTGCCATTCAGTGTTCGTTATTGACCTCTCCCCGTCTCATTTCTGCCCTGTTTTATCTCTGCCCTCCTCGCTGTCTCTCCTTTGGCCTGTTTTCTCTGATCACTCCACACATCCACACACAGCTCCGGTCTTATCCCCCCCCCCTCTCTCCTCCTCCCCCAGTGCTGCCCTCCTCCTCCTCCTCCCTCCCTCTCCTCCTCCCCCAGAGACCCCCCCTTCTCGCGGGATCTGCTTTCCACTCCCGCTCCCTCCCGCTCCTCCGTCCCCCTCCAGCAGAGCCAAACCCGCGCTCCCCCCGCCCCCCCCAACACTCCCCTGCCACGACCGCCACGCCGCCTCCTGTTTCCACTGGCTTCAATCGAGGCCTGAACAATACACAGTGCGTCGCGTCGGTTTGGAGGAATCGCGCTCGAATAGTTGACATTTATCTCGGTTCACAGGCGCTCGAGCGATAAACACGCACGCAAAAATCTATTTAAAAACGTCGCAACCTTTATGTCCGTTGTGGTGGGCATTGCGGCCTACCCGTGGGTTTCAGAATGTTGAGGAACTAGCACCGTTGCTAAAGCGAGTAACGATTTAAAACAAAATATTGTATCTTCTGAATTTCGGAAAAAGTCCTCAAAATGTTGCTGAAACCCGTGAATCGAAGACCCTTACGGTGTTTGTAAACAAAACGCCACATTCCAAAGCCTGGTACCATGCCATGTGTTAGCTCTAATGCGTTTTCAATGGGGGAGTTAGCGTTAGCCTCAGAGTTAGCGTTAGCCTCAAACCATCACAAGCTATGAAAAGCCAGGGCTGTTTTGACGACTGACAACCGTAAGTCGCACGTGAATAACGCCGGCGCCTCGTTAAAAGATTTGACCGCGTGTTAAAGTGTTTTGTGTAGATCGTTAGCGTTCGCGATTAGCGTCGACATTAGCATAACTACACGTGTAATAAACGCTTCTTAAATCTACCGTTATTTTGGACAGTAATGCACCAAAAACACAGCGGGTGGAAACAGTTCAACAGGAAAATGTACGTTTTGTTTCTCTCAGCGTCGCAAATCCGACAGTAATAAGTGGAATTAAGAAACTACACGTTGAAGTTAGATATTGACGGTTATTACACGTCGGCAAATGTGATGAACATATAAACAACAACCACGTGTCTGCCAAAATTGCTTTTTTTTAATTGTTACTCCGTTATAATGAATAATAGAATGTAAACAGGCTGCGTGCGCGTACTGGGTCTATACAGAGTGATTTTACAATTAAATTTAGAAATCTTCGTTAGCATGTATCTATAATAGTTTTTTCTTTTCTATTTTATAGACACAAATCAGCCGTAATATACACTACACTTAAATTAACCTCAATAAATGTACCTACTATGGAGATGAGTTATTATTAAAGGGCCTGTTTTGGATTTTGAACCATGAAGCAAGAACGTGTTTTAGTTTGAAGTGCTAGCTCCGCCCACTTAGCCCCGCACAAAGATTAAAATGGCCGCCGGTTTAAGCCTAGTCGCGCGTCGCTAGTTTAGTCAAAGCTAAAGACTAAAGAAACATACCAGTGAACTGACCTCTAGGCTAGCTCATGACAGATCTAAAGCCGCCACACAGAAACGACCGTCTGGGGTGGTCTCGTGTAGTTGTTTCCACATGGTTCTCGTCAGTCTCCACCCACTGAGGCCTTTTCGTTCTGTTTTCCCACGATTCACACCAACTTATGTCTCTGAAGCTAAAAGTGATCTCTCACAGTTTTAGTTTAAATTAGCTGCTTTTACAATCAGGGGTTTCTAAATAAATACATTTCCGTCAGGTACATGTCCTTTAATACAGGAAAATGAAGTAAGTGTGGGACAAAGACCACTCAATTAAAAAAAAGGTACATTTTTTATTTTTAGCTTATGTTTTTGCTTTAACCTGAACATGTTATTGACTAATTAAAGGAACATTTCTTCTATTCTTGCTATAATTATTACGTTTTTGTTTTACTGTGATCTGAATTATCACAATTATTGATCAACCAATTCATCCTGGCATGTTTAAAGGGATGTATTTTACGTCTATCTTTTCATCTAATCAGGAACGTGGCTTGTTATTGGACTAATTAAAGGAAAATCGGGCGTATCAGAAACAACAGCCCCTTGATTTAAGTCAGGGGGTTTTTGGGTCTCGGTATCACAAAATGTTGGTCATTCCCTTTCACGTCGTCGTTTTCACTCCGACTGCACGAGCCACATTTTGTCGTAGGAAAAACAGATCCAGCTCAGTGACTGCGACGCCGCTCCTCCTGGTTTCTCTCGCCTGTTTCCGCTGCCATCTTGTGAGCCACTGGAGCCAGGCTGGAGGCGTTTGGGAGTCAATGGACCTGCCGGGCCCAGGGTGACACAGATTTCCGGTATGTGTGTGTGTGTGTGTGTGTGTGTGTGTGAGAGAGAGAGAGAGGGAGGAAAGGGGTAAAGAAAGAGACCGCGAGGAGGGGGAAAGAGAGAGTGGAGGGGGAGGAGGAGGGAAGAGGAGGGGTAGAGAAAGAGAGACGTGGGAAAGGAGTAAAAAATGAAAGACAGAAAGAAGGAGAGAGGAGAGGTGTGAAAGAAAGATATATTGGGGATATGGGGAGAGAAGAGAGGGAGACAGCAAAAGCGGGGAGAAGGAGAGAGGTGAAAGGCAGAGAGAAAGGAGGGGTAGAGAGGAAGCGAAAGAGAAAGGACGGCGAGAGCAAGAGGGGGAAGAGGGGAGAGAAGAAAGGGAGAAACAAGAGGTAGGGAGAGAGAGAGAAAGGGGAAGAGGAGGGGGAGAGAGGGGGAAAGAGGAAAGAGAGAGAGCGAGGGAGAAGTAGAGAGAGAGGAGGGAAGAGATGAAAGGGAGCGAGGGAAAAGAGGGGGAAGGGGGCTGAGAGAGCTAAAGAGAGGTGAGAGCAAGGAGAGAGGGGTAAAGAGAGGACAAGGGAGGAGTAGAGAGAGAGCAAGAGCAAACGGGTTAAAAGGAGAGAGAAGAAAGGGAGGGAGGGAGACAGGAGGAGAGAAGAGGAAGGGTAGAGAGAGAGAGAGATGTGAGAGGAGTGAAAAGAAAGAAAAAGAGGAAGGGGAGGGAAGAGAGGCGGGAGAAGAAAGGAGAGAGATTGAAGAGAGAAAGAGGAGGGAGGAGAGGGGAGACAGGGACGGAGAGAAAGAGTGGCGATAAAGAGAAGCAAGCGGGGGGAGGAGTGGGGGGAGAGAGAAAGGAAAACGATAGTGAGACGAGAGGAGGTGCAGAGAGACACAGTGAGACAGAGGGGGAGAGAGAGGGAGAAGGATGAGAGAGTGTGCATGAGCGGACGACAGGGGGATAGGGGGGGAGTGAGGGATTAAGCTCCAAATCACCAGAAAGGCACCGAAAAGGAAGGAGGGAGCTGGAAAGAGAGCGGGAGAGCGAAAGACGGGAGGAGATCCAAGAAGGGTGTGAAACGTACGTGGTAAACAGCGAAACTAAACACGCGCAGGAGGCTTTACTGACGACCAGAAAGCTACAACTACGGAGTCAAATTAAACATATATATATAAAGTTGAGGAGCGAGGCCACTGTACGACCACGTTCACGCCCATATCGACTTGCACGATGTTCCGCCGACATTGTGTCAATCCAACATAAACGCGACTTCAAACGTATTAGTGGAGGTTTAAAACGTGAAATGTCCGTCAAACTGATCGCAAACGTGCGTCGCCTTAAACCAGGGCCATTCAACTTAAGTTCCTACAGGGCCAAGGCCTCTGGGCCGGCGGTGGACAGTATGCCACTACTATAACGACGACAAATATCCCCAACATTATTTCAATAAACTGAGTTAATACAATAAAATAACTACTGATAGATTAGATTTCTGTGAGAAATAACAAACACTGCTTTGTAAAATTGCCCATCCAGTACTGAACCAGAATTAAACTAGAACTAGAATAGTTCCAACCAGGTCTGAACAGGAACCAACCCTGAATCAAACCAAGTCTGAAGCTGAGTTAAACGGGGATTAATACAGACCAAACCCGGTCTAAAGTAGGGCTAATCCAGAAGTAAATTAACAAGAGTTTTGGTTTTGATTAAATATTTGGAAGATGGGTCGTGGACCGGAGTAAATCACTTGGAGGGCCTGATTTGGCCCCCCGGACTTATGTTGAAAAGCCCTGCCTTATGCGCTTAACTCGGACGTTTACAATGTCACTTTCACTCGATATCGTCAAAACGACATTCACGATATTATCTGACTTTCGATATCTGGTCACGTGCGTCTCACTGTACGATAACCCGACGATTTCCTCTTAGTTTATGTGAGTAATTACTGTCATATTCCGAATACTTAAGGAGCAAAGGATCATGGTCTATGTAGTTCTTAACGTTTCTTTCGCAGGAACAAAACTGCTGCGTTCACACTTTATAAGAACTACACTTTTAATTTCCTTAAAACCTGTTTATTAAGAAGGATTCATGCTTAGTAACTACTTAATCAATTCCATAAACCTTTTTTTTTTATTGAGTAGTTACTAAACCTATTCTTGATAAATATTAATATATTCTTGATAAACTATTGGTTCATTTTGAATCTATTCTTTGTTCATGCTTTATTACAGTGTTATAAAGGGCTATTACATGTGTCAGATGTAGCACAAATGAGGAGTGACGTCACACGAGGCTGGCGGTGGAGGGAAGGGCATCTGATGTAAAAAATCTGCCAAGCGACGACGCCAGAGGTCGGCTGCGGCGGGGGGAAAGCGGTTCGGCGACAAAAGGGGGACGAAATACTGCGCTAATTCGTGGACTTCCGTGTGTTTGTGGGAGGAATTGATTGGATGAATCACCTGCGTCTAGATTAGGCACCGGGAAAACAACAGGAAGCAAAGGGAGCGAGGGAGATGAGTGGGAGAGAAAAGGGGGGACGAGGGGTGCGAGCGAAGAGAGGGGGGGGGAAGACATGGACGAAAGAATAAGAAGAGAGATAGGAGTCGATGAGAGAAAAAGAAAGGAGAGAAGGCGTGAGAGAGAAAGGGAAGGAATAACATAAAGTTAGGTTTAGGACAGAGGAAGGAGACGGGCGAGAAAGATTGAGGGGATAGAAAGAGACGGTGATGTGGAGAGCAATGAAGGAGAAGAGTGGGATGAAGGAAGGAGAGAAGCATGGAAAAGAGAAAAGGGAGAGTGAGGGGAAACAGGGAGGGAAGAGAGGGGAGAGGAGAGAGCTAAGAGATTAGAAAGCAAGGAGAGAGCAAGAGAGAGAGGAGGGGTGAGAGAAGGAAAAGGGGGAGAGTGAGAAAGAGAAGGAGAAGAGAGGGAAATAGAAAAAGGGAGAGCGAGGGAGAACCGCAGAAGAGGGGAGCAGGAATGAGGGAGACGGAAATATGGGAGGATGAAAGAGAGGATGGGAGAGCCAAAAAAATGGGAGGAAAAAACTAGAAAAAAGAGGGAAAGGAAGGAAGGTTACAGATAGAAGGAAAGGGAAGAGGAAGGCAGAAAGCAAAAAGATAAGAGAAGTTAGAGAGAGAGATGGGGAGAGCGGAAAAAAAGAAAGAGAGAGAGAGGGATGGGGAAAGAGAATAAGTGGAAGGGTTTTAGAGAAGAAAGAGACAAAAGAGAAAAAGAGAGAGGGGAGAGAGAAAAGAGTGAGGGAAAGAAGGAGTAGGGAGGAAAGAAGGAGAGAGGGGGGTAAAGAGAAGGGGGGGAGAGTGAGGAAGAGTGGGGAAGGAGGGAAAGTAAGGAAAGAAGAGGAGCAAAAGATGAGGATGACGAGAGTGAGACCAAGGAGAGAGAAAGCTTTTAGGGAAGCGATATTTGATGGAAGTATGAATTTGAGAGGGAAGGAGAGAGTAGAAAGATGAGAGGAAGGAGATTGAAGGAGAAGGGAAGGTGTGAGAGAAGGCAGAAAGAAGAGAGACAGACAGTGAGAGAAAGAAGAGGAAGAAGAAAGGAGAGAGGGAGAGAAGGAGGAGAGAGGGAGGAAGAGGAGAGAAGGAGAAGAGGAGAGCAGGGGAAGGAAGATGAGAGAGAGAGGAAGAGGGGAGAGAGAGAGAGAAAGAGGAGGGAAGACGCAGGATAGGTGAGGAAGAGGACGAGAGGAGGAACGACCGGGAGAAGAAGAGAGACGAGGGAGAAGAGAGGAGGAAGAGAGAGAGAGGAGGAAGAGAGAGAGGAGAGGGAAGAGAGAGAGGTTAGAGGAGGAGAGGGAGAAGAGGAGAGAGGAGGAAGAGAGGAGGAAAGAGAGAGGGGAGGAAAGAGAGAGAGAGAGGAGGAGGGGAGAGGGGGAGAGAGGGAGGAAGAGGAGAGAGGACGGGGAGAGAGGGAGGAAGAGCTGGAAGGGAGGAAGAGAGGGGAGGAAGAGGACGAGAGGAGGAATAAAGAGGAGAAGGGAGAAGAAGGGAGAGAGGAGGAAGAGAGAGAAGGAGGAAGGACGAAGAGGGGAAGGAGAAGAGAGTGAGATGGCAAAGAGGGAGAGAGAGAGAAGAGGGGGGAAAGAGACGGAAGGAGGAGAGGAGAGAGGAGAGGAACGAAGGAGAGGGAGAGGAGAGAGGGAGGAAGAGAGGGAGAAAGAGAGGAGAGAGGGCAGGGAGAGGAGCAGGGGAGGAAGAGAGAGAGTGAGAGGGGAGAGAGAGGAAGAGGGAGGAGGGAGGTAAGGAGAGGGAAGGAAAGATGAGGAGAGAGATGGGAGAAGAGAAGAGAGAGAGGGAGAAGAGGAGAGAGGGAGGAGAGGGATGAGAGGAGGGGAGAGAGGGGAGGAAGAGGAGAGGGAGGAGAGAGGGAGGAAGAGGAGAGAGGGATAAAAGAGAGAGAAGGGAGAAAGAGAGGAGAGAGAGAGAGAGAAGAGAGAGAGGAGGGAGAGGAAAGAGAGAAGGAGAAGAGCAATGGGAGGAAGAGGAGAGAGGGAGGAAGAGGAGGGGGAGGAAGAGGAGAGAGGAGGGAAGAGAGAGAGAGGGAGAAGAGAGAGAGAGGAGAAGAGAGAGAGGGAGGAAGAGGAGAGGAGGGAGGAAGAGGAGAGGGAGGAAGAGGAGGAGAGGGAGGAAGAGAGTGTACAGAGGGAAAGTTACAAAGCAGCAGATCCAGGAATTCTGAAAATTCCCCTTTTCTTTTTGCGAGATGTGAGACACACTAGACTAGGAGCGAGAAAACTCCGGGCCTTTCTGGGCCAAACGGGCCAACTCTAGATCTTGTGTCAGGCCTGAGCCGCTTCACCGTGGAAAAACATCGACCAGAGCGAAACACACGACCTGAGGGAAACACACGACTGAGGGAAACCACGTACGCACACGGACTGATGAAAACACGACGACCGAGTGACACCGCGACAACCGACGACCTGAGTGGAACCAAATGATGTGAAACACCACGACTAGTGAACCTCAGAGTTGAAAATCCAGGAAAAAACACTGACACGACCTGAGGAAACCACGAACGACCTGAGTTGAAAACAACAATGAACTGAATGAAACAACCAAACACGACCTGAGTGAAACACAATCGACCCGAGTGAAACACAATGACCAGAGTGAAACGACTGAACAACGACCTGAGTGGAAAACACAACGACCTGAACGAGTGAAGTGAAACACAACGACCTGAGTGAACACATACAGATGAAACACCACGAAGAGTGTGAAAACACGCACCTGGAGGACCACGGGACATCACAACAAGACCAGAGTGAAACACGACGAACCAGAGTGAAAACGGACGACCTGAGGGAAACACAACGACCTGCAGTGAAACACGCACGACCTGATAACTACGACCTGAGTGAAACCAATACAGTGACCTGAGGCCTGAAACACACACTGACAGATGGAAACACAATTGAACCTGAGAAACACGACGACCGTGGGGAACCACAATGACTGAGTGAAACCGATCTGGGTATTCTCTCGAGCCTTGAACACATACGAACCTAGAGTTGAAACACGATACTAGAGTGTCTGAAACACACGACCCTAGTAAACCAGACCTGAACGTAGAACAACGACGACTGAGGAAACAACACATGATCCTAGAAGTGTGAAACACACACGACCCTGAGTCGAAACACACATTGACACCACGCAGAGTGAAACACAATGACCAGAATGTGAAAACACAACGAACCCTAGTGAAACACGACGACCATGAACCCGACCGTGGAACACAATGACCAGGAAACCACACACTGAGTGGAAAACACAATTGACCAGAATGGTGACAACAACACAATGGACCAGAGTTGAACATCGAACTAAGAACACACGACCTGAGATGAAACTACACATAGGGACACAAGCAGAGTCACATGACAAGTAACACCACTCTGAGACACAATGACCAGAGTGACAGACCTGAGCACAAACGAACGCTGAGGAAACACCAAAGACTGAATGAAACACAACAACATTGAGGAAACACAAATGAGAACCTGAGTGAACACAACGAACCTGAGGGCAAACACAACTGACCAGAGAGAAACACAAACGACCTGAGTGAAACACAATGACCAGAGTGAAACACAAACTGTATGAAACACACCCTGAGTGAAAGCAACAAGTGTCCTGAGTGAAACAAACACGAATGACACTGACCTGATTTGATACACAACAACCCACCTGCCCTCCACCTGGTGAAAAAGAATTGACCTGAGGTGAAAACACATGACTGAGAGAAACACAATGACCTGAGGTGAAACATAATAACCTGAGAGAAACACAACAACCGAAGTGTGAAACACAATAACCTGAGTGAAAAAACACAATAACCTGAAGTTGAACACAATGACCACTGACGTGAAAACACCAATGACCTGAGAAGAATACACAAATGACCTGAGTGAAACACAATGACCTGAGTGAAACACAACACCATGAGGAAAACCAATGCCTGAGTGAAACACCAACAACCTGAGCTGCAAACACGACGAAACGAACGAAACGACAACACGAACAGAACGAAACGAAAACGAAAACAGAATCCGAAACACACACGACCTGAACGGAAACCCAACAACTGAACGAACACCAACGACCTGAACGAACACCAAACGACGCCTGAACGAACACAACGTATCCTGAGTCAAAACACAACAGACAGAACGAAAACACATACGAACAGAAAAATACACAACGACCTGAACAAAACACAACGACCTGAACCAAAACAGAACGACCTGAACGAAACAGAAAACGACCTGAGCGAAACACAAGACGACAGAAACGAAAACCAAACGACCTGAACGAAAACAACAAACCTGAACGAAATACCACAGCGATTACGACAACTACCTGAACGAAACACTTAACGACCCTGAGTCGAAACACAACAGACCTGAGCGTAAACACAACGATGAACGAAACTCACAACGAACCTAGAACGCAGAAACACAACGGACCGTGATACGAAAGAACCAGGACACGACGCTGAGTGAAAACCAACGACCTGAAATAGACGCGGAAAACACAACGAACACAACGAAACACAACGACCTGAACGAAACACAACGAACAGAACGAAACAGAACGACCTGAGTGAAACACAACGACCTGAGCGAAACACAACGAACAGAACGAAACACAACAACCTGAGCGAAACACAACGAACACAACGAACTGAACGAAACACAACGAACAGAACGAAACACAACGACCTGAACAAAACACAACGACCTGAACGAAACACAACGACCTGAACGAAACACAACGACCTGAGTGAAACACAACGACCTGAGTGAAACACAACGACCTGAACGAAACACAACGACCTGAACGACTGCAGGTGGAGAAACTAACGACGAAAGGACCATTGAAAAACATGAAGGGTCCTAATAAGGTCTAAAGTGATGAGATACAAACGCGCTTCAAATCAACACTGACACTTTGCTGTTTAACTGACAAAATGGCGGGGAAACTGACTTCAGATTTGTAGCGTTGGTGTTGGGATAAATGTCATGAAAAACAGATGGATTATGGGCCTTGTCACTTCAACGATTGTGGGTTTTTGGGTGAATAATTGTGTAATAAAAATACCAAACAAGAAGAAACAAACAAAGCTTTATGTTCCTGTTATTGTTTTGGTGAATAGTTCAGCCCACACGAAACAGCAGAGATTGGAAGCACTCATTTACATGCCGTTTATGCCGTTTTTGACACCTTACTTCCACTACTTGACTGACATATTTGTAACAGTTACTTGAGTGAAGGTTTTGGTTCCTCTTCCTACTGTGACTAGTTCACACTTGTCGTTATTTGGTCATAAACTGAGCCCATTTTAGGCCAGTTTAGTCCTGTTCTGGTCCTTGGTTAGTCCGAATCTTGTCCAGATTTAGTTTCAGGTCCTGGTTTTGTTGAAGTTTTTGACGTGGCGACAAAAACTTTATATATTACATTAAATTATTGGAGCATTTACGTTTCTTTTTTGTCAAATTAAATCAAAATGTGCATCCCGACCGTGTGCCTTCGCTTGCCCGCATCCCGGTTTAGTCCCAATCGAGTACTTTCTTGGACTGCTTACTTTGTACTTTTACTTGAGTACAATTATTTTTGAACTTTTTTTTTTTTTTACATTTTTTAGGTCTACTCCACCTCTGCTAAATGTGATGCTGCAGGATGTGACACTCATCAGAGACACAGCACGAGGTCACACAGTCGATTATGCAAACACTTGATTGGCCCGGTCACGATTATGTCATTTCAGGCTTGACTTGGGTCATAATTGAGGTGCATAAATGTATGACTAATATATGTTGAGGTGTTGGGGAACGGGGGGGGGTTTGGGGGGCGGGTAGTTGGGGGGGACTCGTGCAGGGGCCCACATTAACAGCAACATAACCCCCCGGGATTTGACTGTGAATGAGACACATTGAGTTGTAATTGTTTACATTAACATACAGTTTGCCGGGGTTGTGTTGCCGGCAGCGGTCACGTGTATTTCAGTGCATTTTCAGTCGGTCCGTTCTGTTTCAGTGGAAAAATGGGCTGCGTGCTTCTCGTTGGTTGGAGCTCTGCGTGTTTCTCCATGAGTTGGCAGTGTCCTGCGTTGGCTTCGTGCTGCGTTCTCTCTGCCCCCGCCCCCCCCTCGCCCCCCTCTCCTCTCTCTCTCTCTCTCTCTCTCGTCGCTTTGCCTCTCCGCTTCCCTCGCTGCCTGACCAAACACCACACGCACCGACGCACGCACGCACCGCATGCACGCACAACCCCCACCTCCACGACTACATACACTTTACAGGCCGAGAGGAGGCACGCTTTACGCACACATTACGCGGGCGCACACACACTTACACACACACACAGTTTACGCCGTCTACACACGCACCGCCGCTCGTGCCTGGCGCGCACAAAACACTTTTGCGCACCACACTTTTTTACGACGCACGCACACGCACAACACAACCGTCCCCCCGGACTGAAGGCTCACAGGAAGTGCAGCCGTGCCCAATTATAGCGTGACACCTCTGGCCGGCCGTCGCCATGGTTCGTCTTCCTGCGGTCCCCCGGAGTGTGGCGCCGAGGAGAAGGTCTTATCACATCAGCTCATCGTTACGGCAACCGGGGGAGAGAGAAAGAGGAAAGGGAAAGGAAGGAGAAGAAGAAGAAGAAGAAGAAGAAGAAAAAAACTACTACTAGCGAAATAAAACGCACCGAGCCACACTGACCCGGGCAGATTGAGCTCCTGGTTTGTGAAGTCCAGGGTTTTACGCATAAACAATGAATGAAATAGGCAGACTGCAAGACAGAGTGCGCCTTTTGCCCCTCTCTCTCTCTCTCTCTCTCTCTCTCTGTAGTCTGGCCCTTATAGGTCAAAAGGGGAGGGGGAGGGTAGAGGGGGTGGGGGGTGGGGTGGGGACGGGGACAAAGGTAGTATCTTAATTTCAAATGTGCCGGCCCACGCTTCAATGGACTGTCTCACCCCCTCCCGCCTCGCCATAACACTTAACCTTAGGAGAAACTACTGCTTCATGGTTTAATAATTGTGTCCGGGGCTGAAACTGATGACATATTACAGGGGAAATGTGTCAATATGGTGGGCTGCAGTTACGCCAGCGGAGTGCCTTTAGAATACCACTGCGTTTCATATTTGACCAGCAGCTTTTTTATTCCGGCGTTGCAGTTTTTGTCGTCACTTGATACTAACAGTTCGAACTCAGCGTCGATATTAAGGGAAAGGCGGGTTGCTCGAGGTTTTGAAGACCGCAATGGGTCGTTTTTGACACACTAGAACTTCCATTAGTTCCCATGTGGTCTTTGAACTAGTTCTGATAAAGATCGACATCATTCTAAAAAAAATTTCAGGAAAAGGTCAAACTTAGTGCTGTTTATGTGATTTTTTTCAGTATTGGTACTAGTTTTAGCATTTATTATTTTATATGACAAGGCTTTTACAGTGATAAAAGAGGAAAAACATAAATGACATTCTTATTTTTGGATTTTAAAGCTTAAATATGATACAATTTGACACGATCCCGGTTTAAGAGTGATAATCAATAAGCAAAGTTGCCTGAGCAAATAACAATTCAAAACGAAATCTGATAAAGGCTATTTTGAACGGTAATAACGTGCTTTAGCTTCCTGTTTGTAGGCAGTACTTTTCACCTCTCAAACGACATCATATTTTTGTTTTGATTTGCTGTGGCAACGGCGCTAATCTTTCACCGCTCTGAAACGCTCGGACTTGAAAGCCACGAATTACCGCCATCCATATTTGTCTTGTCTTCTTTTCTCGGTCAAACATGAATGGCCGGCGCGGACAGACCAGGGCCTATGAATCGCTACGTTCCAGTTCAAGTTTAAAGGTCAAGCGGGAGACAAAGGCGGCGGCTTCATTTCAAACGTGCGAGCGGCGAGTTTGAGTGAGCCGTCGCTCTCGCCGCAGCATTACTCATCAAATCCACTTCATACAGGAAACTACTTTGGCTTCCTTATGTATGTCCACTGCCCCTTCGGCTGTGGACGACAAGCTCAGGCACACAAACACATTTACTACAACAACTACTACAACTTCTACTACTACTGCTACTACTACTACTGCTGTGTTTTGTGTTCAGCGTTCTTTTAATTCCGCCTAAAAGCATTGAATACGTGGAAGCAGGAAGTGCGCTGATCACACATTGTTTCGCCAACCAAACACGAACGGTTTACATCTTAACCGTATGTCAGAGGCCGTAAACCAGGCATGTTCAAACTACGGCCCGGGGGCCAAATGCGGCCCGCAGACCAATTTCTGTTGGCCCTCCGGCTTCCTGCTAAGTTGGTCCAAACAACAAAAATTGGACACATTCAAGCCTTTTGATGTGATACCAGCCTAATATCAACGTTCCAAGTCTTATTAAAGCTGTGGAGGCCCATCGAAACTATGTCGAATGCAACATTTCGATCGATTCCCTTCATTGTCGGGTTGTCTGTGGCCCTCCTGCTGTAAACGATCAAATTCAACCCATTATTAATGCACCATATGCAACTTTTTCCCCACATTCTGGCATGAAACATAGCGACATCATTTATTTCATTACTGGTGTTTGTCTGGCTCAAAACTAAATTGAAAAAAACAACAGCAGAACCAACGTGTTGTTACCGAGAGCGGGGTCGCAGCTCAGCAGATCTGACAAAGCAATTACATCTCCACGGAGACGAGCAGGTGGCGTACTCTCCTGTTTTTTTTTTTTTAGATTCAATATTACACACTCGCCCCCCTGTCTAAGTCTGGAAGCCGACGCTGCATCCGTAATATCTAACTGGTGCCTTTTAATGTGTATCGGATATGAATAAATCACACTGGATAATGTATTTGTGCTGGAATCATTCAATAACCCAGTCGAACGTGGGCACAGACGAACACGGGCCTGATGTTCAGCGTGGAAGAGTTCAACGCACAAACGGAAGTACAATCTGTGCCTTCAAGTTGCAGAACGTGTCGAAAATCTAGCATTCAAAACTAATGTATAGAGAAAAAACTAACTTGTTGGCCCAATGACCTTTTACAGTGAGGGGAATCTAAATGTCTGTCCATGTCGTTTCAGAACGATGAGAAGTGACGGCGGTTGCCATAGCGATTAACAACATACAACTGTTTTATCTTATTGTATCTTAAGTCGTCGAAAGGTCGCATGAAACAGGAAACAGAAACCCGCGAGATGTAAATATTAGCTTTTGGTCTGATGTTATTTAGCGATACCAAATATCGATAAACTGACACTGACAGAGGTATTTACGAAATATCAATTATTTTAAAAAAATTGTCTCAAAATAATGCATTTTTTTTCATTTTTTTCTTAATAGATGGTTTATATTTTACATTTTCTGCACTTTTTGTGTCAGTTCAAGCCGGTCTGGAGAGATTTCAATACAAAACCCATTGGTATCGTTATTGGTATTGGATCGATGCCACGATACTTTGCCATCGTATTACTTGGCATCGAATGGAATCACAACTCACTGGCATCGCCCAACACTAATGATGTCAGTTAAGGTGAGGACAGTTGAAATAGTTAAAAATCACATGTTTTGATTGATTATTTTACACATATTAAACGTTTGTTGTTCTCCTTTATGGATACGTTTCATCTCATTAAAAGGGTTTGTACCTGACTTTTATTTCTTCAAAATCAGCAAATCGACATTTTATCCAATCGGAAACGTTGCCGCGTTAGAGCCACGCGGAATTGTTCATTTGAAGCCACGGCAAATTAAAATATCGAGTACATCGCGTATAATTAAAACAATTAAACGTCAAACTACGACCTCCAAAAAGACTGTGAAGGTGCGAAGTGACATTTCTGCACTTCGCCGCTTCATTTTATGGACCGCTCGCTCTTGTTGTGACACTCAAACCTCGACCGAGACATTCACACGCGTACTTTAGTACCGTAGAATGTAAAAGAATACTGATTTTTTTTTGGCTCGATCCAGCGAGAGAAGCACAACAGCGCCATCGAGAAGCCAATATTCCGATACGATCCAAAACGCCCGCGTGTGTCTGAGGCGCGTCCAGCCTGAGCCGGACCTGGCCAAAAGCAGCGAGAGGCGACGGAGAGGGAGAGGGAGAGCGTCTGCGTCCTGGTGATAAGACGCCGTGCCATTAGGTGAATCATAATCCCGACTGTAACGCGGCGACGCACACGAGGCCCGTCCAGCGAACGCGCACGGCGGCCGAGGCGATCCGCGCGCAGTTCAAGGACCAGTCCGCGAAAACGGGCAGGAGTATTGTTCGCGGAGGAAGGAAGGGTCCCGAAATAATATGCGCGAACGCTGAGGCTCTGCAAGGGCTGCGGCGGTCAATCGGGCAAGGGTCGCAAGGTAAGGAGGGGATCGCGCGAGTTGTGACGAGCGTTCGTCGTCATCTTGGGCCATAAAAGACCGCTAAATAACGCATGCGAAAAGACAATTTTGTTGGGATTATTCAACCAAAATGGCGGGAAAAAAAAGAGTCAGAGCTGTAGGCGTTTAGTCGATGAATCAGTTGATAGCGTCTTAGTCGACCAACATTCGTATCAGTCGAACAACTATTTCATTTTGATTTAACGAGGACAACAAAGATCTTTATCTTCATACGGAGCTGAAGATTTAGGAGCGAGTCACGAGTTTAATCAGCCGTTTCGCCGACAAACGCGCCGTTTCCGCGAACTCTTGAAGCAGTTCAAGTCGCGCGAGTGCAGTTTGGGTCAGATGCACCGTCAGATCATGGAGATCGGAGCGGTTTTCCAGAGCTTTTGCCCAGAAGTCCTCGGTCTCCATATTCCCACCTTTATTTGTTTGATGATGTATTTGAAACAGTCTCAATATTTCGATCATCGTTAGTCAAGTCGTCTCATCGGAAAAACGAATCGCTGACTGGTCGACGACCAACAGCCCTAGTTGTTATGGCTCCGCAGCGATGTTCCACAGTATGGCGTTAAACTGATGTCCATAGAGACAAGCACGTGACGCGACAAGTTTACAAGTCGGATCTACGAAAAGGCGACTCCGCTCAAAAGCTGTTGGATTTTTTTCGCGATAAAAGCAGCTGTGATTGAGGGGGAAAATGCAAGATAAGTTTAGTTAAGAGGTGAAAGATATATTAAAACAAATGTAATATCAACAATTTGGGTTTTGGAGATATGAAAAATAAGAATATTGAGTATATCGTCTGTAATTAAAACGATTAAAAACGACCCCAGAAAGAGACAGAAACATCAAGCGTGAACAAGAGTACAACGTGATATTTCTGCCTTTTTTGGGGTTGATTCAGGCGCGCACAGATCGCCGCTCGAAAAGTGACACAGCGCACCTTTAACGTCTCCCGACAACAATGACTCCACTTACTCTTATTGCAAACACCAAAACTTTGTCCGTGGCTTTCAGAGTGAGAAAAAAAAAACTGCACCGTTGCCATAGAAATGACTTCAAAACAAAACACTAGAGCTTTCCAAATGGTGAAAAGACCTCAAAATGGCAACTAAATAAAAAGGACTGATCGATGTCCAACCATGTCAAAATCGTTGTTTTGTAGAAAATTGCTAAATATTACCATCTGCTAATCTATTTGAACAAAAAATAAATTAAAAAAAAATGCAAAACAGAGCTCGTAAAATGTAAAATTAAAGTTTTCTTTCAATAATTGGCGTCCGATCACCCACTCAGCGTACATTTCTCGAGGCGCACGATCATTACAGAGCCACACGAAAACCACAAACCAGGTCCAAAAAAAAAAAAAAAAAAAAAAAAAAAAAAAACGCACGCGGATTTGACGACGAAGAACGTCCACCTCCTCCTAATTTTAAAACACGGCGGGCGCTTTTCGTGACCCGGCGACACACACACCACACACGCAGCTGGACCTCTGCTATCAGCCAGTCACTTTTTTATTTCAAAACAGAGCTATACAGTACAAGTTGCACATGAAATAATTTAGCCTGGGCTCGACTCATTCATTTTTCGATGCGGCGACGTCGTAAAAACGGAGAAAACCAAAAAACAAAACAAAACCAAAAAAGAACTTTCGGAAAACATTTGGCGTCTTAATTCTTGAACAAAGATTACATCCAAACTGCAAAGGGATGTAAAAAAAGACATAATGTTTTTGATCCAGCTATGTACATTTACAGTCTATTTACAGGCTCTGCTAAATATGCGCGCACATTGGTTTCCTTCTGCTGCCATTCGCTGATTGTCAAAGAACTACGTGACTAGGCATGGGACAGTAAAGATACACACACTTTATTAAACGGGGGCAGGACAAAAATAATAATAAAAAGTCTCTGTTTCTAATCAACTCTTTAATCAATTATTTGGTGGCTTTATCAAATTGAGATCAATCGTTAACCACTGGCATTGTTCATTTTAAATAAATAAGATTATTATTCAGTAATAAACATTAACCATCATAAATAGTGGCATTAGAACTTAAAAGTTCTGTACTTGAATGTTTTCGGGAGCAGTTAAGTTATTTGTGTCTGTTTATTGGTCATTCATTCTGTTTGTTCACATAAATACTCATATTTGGTTGCATTTATGGATCGATATTTAATGTGACAACCGCCGTAATGCACAATTTGATGAAAGAAAACAATACGTTTTATTGAAAACAATATCTTTTTTTTTTTCTTTTCTTTTTGCAGACAACAACTGTATGCAAGATAACTCAAAGTGTGTTTCGTCAATATACATTTTTATCAAATCTTTAATTGTAAAGCCAAACATTTAGTTCTGGTTTTGTCTTAAATTTAGGCCTAGTTCAAACCAGGTTCCTCTTGGTCATCAAAAGTACTTAAACTTTAGTATAAGTTACTCCAGTGCTTTGTTCTGTTTTTGGTACTTGCAGCGCTCGTCACTTCATTTACAACAGTAAATGAAACAGTGTCTTAATATTGTGATTACTAAGACCTCGTCCCACCAGAGACCGTCCCACCAGAGACCGTCCCATGCCTAGAAGTGACAACTGTGGACTTTCCATCAGGAGCGTTTAGCGTGTGTCCTTTCACTCTCCTGCTCCTTCAGAAGCACCTACACTTCACTATTCGTCCAGGGCCCCAGGACTCCGCTCCTGTGACATCCCCAAAGTGAAGTCAGAGCCCCTCAGCCCCTCAAAGCCAGATGCCCTCCCGTCTATGCCGGGCTTTCTCTTCAGCTCCTCGCACTTCCTGTATTTACAGATCTGGTGTCCTCTCTTGCGGTTGCGGCAGCTGCTGCACTGTTCACAGTTTGTTTGGCGTCGACACGGAACGCACTCGCCGCACCTCTTCCTCTTCCTCCGGCTGCTGCCTGCTCCCCCCACAGAGCTCGGGGAGAGGCCCTCGGCCCCCAGCCCGTCTGAGCTGTCCGCTCCCAGGGCCGCGCTCCTCCACTGGCCCCCGCCCATCTGGAACCCGGTGAGAGGGAAGAGCGCCGGGCTGAAGGGGAACCAGGCGCCCAGGTAAGGCTGGTAGTCCGCCCCACATCCAGGTGAGTCCTCCTCTTCCTCGTCCGGGCCGGAGCCGTCGCCCCTCTTGCTCTCTGCGTTGTCCCGCCTGGGGGCCCCGGGCTGGGCCCCTGGAGTCTGGTCTGTGGAAGCCGGGGTGAGCGCGAGAAGACCGGCCCGCATCAGGAGCTCTGCGGCGTGGGCCAGGTGTAGCCCGCTGGGCGACTCCCACATGTCGGGCCACACTGCCACCGGAGCCCTGCGCGGTTTGTGGGATGGCGGCACGGCCTTCTGCTGCGGGGCCTCAGAGGGCTGAGGGCCCTTCACCTCCGGGGGCCCGCTCATGTAGTGGGACAGGTTGTAGGGGTGACTGGAGCGCCTCAGACTGGGTCGCAGGGGCTCGTGGGGGATTTTGGTGCTGCTACTGTGGGCCTGGTCTGGAGACGAGGGGCCCGCCATGTCGACGGCCGTGGACATGGTGCGTTTGGGTTTGTCCTGGAGACTGTGGAGGGGGACAGAGGGTCGAGCCGCGCTGCTGCTGCTGCTTCAGCCAAAAGCCTTGGCCCGGGTCCCTATTCCCATTCTCTGCAGCTCAGCCCTGGAGCGCTGGAGTGAACAGAAGAGACAGGTTAAGAATAGAGCACTGCTGGAGGGACAGTCCACACACACTGAAATGTAACGCAGCCGCACTGGCCCCTGCACCAGGAGCGTCTCCAAATGTTGCCGTTAAAACATAAAGGATTTAGTTGTGTTTAAAACGCATTTAGTGCCCAAATCCAGAGGACAAGCCCCACAGCAGAGACACGCTGTGCGCCGGGAAAGGGTTTCCGCATGCAGGAGGCAGTATCCCTTTAAGAATTTCACGGTATATCAATGCAATCAATAACAGAGCGACAACAATATGCAAAGATATGCGCATATGCGCAGGTCAAATGTGGAGCGCGATTTTCAAATACATTTTGACGACTGCTGTTATGTGTGCCAGCCGAGGCTGGCGCTGATCAGAGCCACCGCGCACACCGGAGCGTGAAAAACAGGCTGTCTTTTGTCTGGTATCGACGACAAGGAGCGAGGTGCGCAACGATGCAGTGCGGTGGGTACAAAAAAGACCACAGTAGCTCTTCGCCGTGTCCGCGTTCATTAAAACTGTCCTCGTGGTCAAAAGTACACGCATTTACCGTCAAACCGCGCGTCCTTTCACCTCCCCGCTGGTCACTCGCCCCTGTCGGTCATTCCCGTGTTTTTGAGGGTTACCTAAGACGACGGTGCTCGGCTGACGCCACGGCGCTGACCACAGTCCGAGTGGTCGCTGCGACACGGCGCGCGCACGAAAAGGCGACAAACAAAAACAGCTCCGATCAACAGGAAGTAAGAGTGAAGCACGAGGCTTACCTTCACGAGTCCGGCTGTTTTCTCCTGTCAAAGCCGCGATAAAGTCATAAAGTAATGGCCGCGGCTGGAGCGAGGCGGACGCGGAGCTGCGGTTCCTCCTCCACCTCTCCGTCCCGGAGGGTCTGAAACACTCGGCACGGAATTTGGGGGCGTCGCTCAAAACGCGAAGTGGACTCTGCAGCTGCCGCGGCCACAGCAGCGACCCCGGGAAGTGGACTGAGGCTGGCCACGGGACCGAGGACCGAGCGGAAAAACAACATACAGGACGTGTGCGTGTGCGTGCGGAGCCGTGCGGAGCCGTGCGTCAGGCCGCGTAAACACCACATATGTGCAGAATCACATGTAAAAAGTGTGTTCGGATCTGTTCACGGAAGTGGCCCCTGCGTCACCCGAACGACCCGCGCTCAGAGGATCATCATGAAACACAGACCACCGCGGGCTCCAGCGGATTTGGAAGGCAAATGGCAAAATGGCCAAACACACGCATGAAAGACTTCACTGACCGGTGCCCAATGCTATTTCATCCCAATAAAATGTGAAAAGGGAGAGAATAATCAATGCGAACGTGTATTTCCAATGACCTGATGTTGTACCAGTGACATCCCACTGCCCAAACCATTAAAACATTCAGTTTATGTCCGTTAATGCCATGGTAACGAGACAAGGCACTTCAGATTCAGCTTCAAACACAGTATATTACATGTAATATCAACCAGGGGCTGAAATGAAACGGAAAACCAACACTTATGACTTGATCTCATCGTTATGTTGTCAGAGAGAACAGAGAGAACATTTTGAATTGACAGAAATAACTTCATTCATGTTAGTATAATATTTGACCCACACTGTCCACAGCAGCTGCTCTTTCTCTGACTAAATGTATAGATGTAGCTCTGAAGTCAGTATTTTACATTTCTGGATCTTAAATCATGTCAGAGCTGTTGTGAAGGCCTCAATTACAGCTTCAGAACTAAACATCTGAGTCATGAGGCCCTGTGCTGACCTGAAACAGATCTGAGTTTATTACTGCTTTCTTAGAGATATATTAGTCTGACTGTAGCTGTAATGTCCATAATTATGGGCTCAACATCCATGGGTTTCAGAGTGATGACAAAGGCACAGATTCCATATCAATAATCACTTAACAAGTAAAAGCGTAATATTCACTCCATTTCTCAGGCGGTCAGTCCTTGTTTTCTTTGACTCACATTTGTAGCTTATTAGAACATACATGATCAACATATCATGATAAAGCTATAGATTATTGCTCATGTCAGAACTGAACAGGTTTTTGCATGTTTCAGACATCTTTCTGAACAATGGCACTGTTTTTAACTGAGAATCGGCACAGACTCACAAATGTAGACCCCACTGTATTATTATTGCACAAAGTAAACAGACACACACGATCAAGCGTGTGTCCACTCAATCATAGATTTATGATCTTCTATTGTTTTATTGTTGGAAATATAAAGTCCACATGAAACAGTCATTTATCCCCAGGTGTTTGGTCTTTATGAGGCTCATTCATTCATGTTTTTATGGCAGCTCCCAGTGGCAGTTACACCTCATTTCCGGGTGCGTTTACATGATGCACGTGCTGTGGCTGTATTATTCATGCTCGTGGAGCTCGTGGTGCTCGTGGAGCTCGCGCTGTCAGTTAAGGGGACTCCTCTCTCGGGCTGAGTCCACTCCACCTCTTGTGAGACTCCTGCTTCTGGCACGAAGCCAGCGCGGCCGTGCGTGAGGGCGCGTGCGTGTGTGCGTGTCACTACGGGAGCAGGGGCCCACCGCGCGCGCGCGCGCACACACACACACACACACACTCACGCGCACACACGCTGTCTGGTCACGGCTATCCGCGTACACACAGCGTCTTCTAGCGGTCAGCCGTGGACACTGCCCTGTAACCAGGCCCCGGAGCCCCGGACACTGCAGCGTGGACCCCCGCCTCTCTCCACAGACCCCCCCCCCGTGTCCCCCCACACCCCATCCTCTCTCCCCGCGCCCCTGAGGTCTGGAGGACGTCACCAGCGTTGCTGCTGCCGCACACTGCTGTGCAAAGACCACTGTAGGAGAGGGACTCTGATAATAGTCTAATTAACACGTCATTGTTATAAACGTGAATAAACTGCAATACATGACAGATGACCTTTTGACCTCCACAACTGCTCCACAGCACCAGGATGCTGCCACAGCGCACAACACACACACACAGGCTCTTTGTACAAGTGGAAGAGGCTTCATCAGGACAATCATGTTTGTGTTTCCTCAAACTGAACACATCAAACTGATCCTGTTACACCTCTTTGTTCAACAGAGTCTGAGACGTTCAACATTTGTTAGAGGTGGTAAAACACACTTCACACGTAATATGAACTTTACCATTTGCCTGTAATGTCACAATTAATTCAAATTACGACCAAATAATAAATTGACTCTTGTTAACGTAGGTCATTTGACAAGAAATATATAAGTATGATTTAAAGATGAGGATAATTTATTTGCAGTTGTAGATCCCTTTTGATATGTCTTTATGAAAATAGCTTATATTTACAGGACTCAAAACCTTTATATTACAGGGTCTTTTGTACACATTTGTGAAAAACTGATGGGCTTCTTGTTCCATCTGAAAAAGTGATATATTTTACAATTTAGAGACTAGATATTTACACTTTTCATTGGCTATTGGCCTGAAAGCTCCACAATGGGCCAATATTTTGTATTTTGGGCCAAACCATCTGACAAAAGAAAATACAATATTTGTTTCTCCAAACATATTAAAGAGTTGCAGTGAAATAGGGCTGTGGGTATTATTTTTAAATTGACTATACTTTCCTTTTGTAGAGAAATGCACAACAACAATAAGGTTTAAAATGATTTCAAACCAATTGGAAAAAAATCTTCAAACGTTTGTATTTCTCCCGGATCATGTGTCATAAATCACCACCATTTTTACATTTTCAAGCCATTTTATCACATTTAAGACAAACAACTCCTCACAAAGCAGCAGTGCAAACTTAAAACATTCAGAAGTACAGCGTTCACACTTCAGAGACTTAAAGTGCATATGACAGGTTGGATTTCACCAGAACCTAACGTCACTGAACAGAAAACAGCTTTGAGATTTTGCCACAATTCTACAATGCTGCATTTTCCTCTTTAGTTTCCTTTGTAATTTATGTACTTTCTGCTTGGCCCTGGGCAGACGTGACAACCACACTCCAAACGAGGACCAAAGCACGTCTAATTTACGCAATAGCGACTATTTTCCAACTAAAAAGCTTTTGTTTTCAATGCTTTCACACAAACTGCCATTAGCAACGCATGCAAACCTGTCAAATGCACTTTAATTAAGGCTTACCGGAAAAGTACATGTCACTAGATCAATTGTTAGACTATTCCTGGCTATCATTTATCAATAAATTAAGATAGTTAAGTCTATAAATGTATATAATGAATAGTGTTTCTTCATTTGTTTTTCAATACTGCAGGTTTAGATCTTTTAAGACCAACTGAAGTGCTGGTTTTGGAATGAAGAATGAAGTTCTCCTATACAAAAAGTTGTAGCTTCAACATTACATCCAAAATCATTCCAAAACTATTGTGGAATATTCATTTACGGGATTTCTCTTCCCAGATCAATACTTTTTTGTTTTCCCATATTTTCTAAACAATACGTCTTTAACGTTCTCTCGTAGACTGGGTTAAGTGCTGGTCGAGTTTGGTACCTGACGTGGAAAGTTTTGAAAGTCATCGCGTTACAAAGCCAAAGACAATCTTGGCTGGAGCAGTTGGTGACAGCGAGCTAAATGACATCATGGTCTAATTAGCATAAACCCCCCCACCATTGTTTTGCGAGATGGACAACGCTGCCTTGTTACAGAAAGTGGTCAGTGATCGTTCCAGCGTTTCCACTGGAGCCGCTTTTAAAACGTCAGTGTAGGTTATAATCGAGGAGACTTTAACGTGCATGTTAACGCACAGAAGGCCGCGATAGAGCTACGACGAAACACCTTTTTAAATCGATTGCAAATAAACAACACGACCATTTTTAAAACAATTGGTGAAGCTCAAGTAAGTTTCTATTATTCGTCTGGAAATAAATGTAAATGTTAGACTTCAAGGTGATAGGGCGAGATAACATTTATCACATTAGTATTGACTGAACACTAAGAAACACTGAAGCTGAAAACTGCTTCAACTTTTCCATAAACCTGGCACGATTTTACAGTTTATACACGACCACATCAGGAAAGTCCCAAACGATCCTTTCAAACAAACTGGAGCAAGATGTAGTGACAGTCGTGGGTCCATTTAAAAAGGTGCACTATGTAACTTTTCTCCATGGAGATGTGCCAGCAACATATCCATCTTGCATTTCTTCAATTACCGGCGTTTAAGTTAAAAAACATTCACTTTCCACAGATTTGTTGGTTTCTATGAAAATAGAGACGCCTAATGCCATACGGCGGAACATTCCAGGCAAACCCATAACAAGTTACATATGGCACCTTAAGTGAGCTCTTGACCCATGTGACCTGAAGGATTGTCGTCTCGTCGTCCGTGCAAACAAACTTTTAATTTCACATCAGACAGACAAACATCTTAACAAAATAGAAGTTCACAATATTTTCTTTGCGGCGAGATGAAAAATATACATCTTTTTGGTTTGATTTTGAGACTCTAACAGCTAAAAGCAACATTATAATAGTGTTATTGATGGGCGTAAAGTGATTGAATGATTGAATGAATGAACTATTAGTCCTTCTTCTTGATGATGAGAGGTCCAACGTTGTCTCCGGTTTCTTCGTTGTGTTTGGCGTGAGCCCCGTCGCAGAATGGGAACTAAAGAAATAATAAAACGCTGATTAAAAACAAAGAGGCAAGAGATAGGCGTTGTAATGTCTGTAGTATTTATGGCCTCCTTCTCATTTATCTCAAAGTCTGACACGCCCAAATATAAATCACAGCTAAAGCAGTCAACAATCCAGTTTCATTCTAATTTTACCTAACGTACCTTGAATTTTAAATATAAAGCGTGTACTCCATCCATGCGTTTTGGGTCTTTTATTCACAATATTAGATTCATATCACAAAACGGATTAAAAAGAACTTTGAGTGAACTTTACACAGTCTAAGCAATAAAAGGGCTATATTTAAAAAAAGGACATAGTTTATCCTAAATGGTCTTTTTTGAGTCTTTGGCCACGTTATAATGCCGTTTCCTCATCAAAAACATACCTGGAGCACGCCAGAAGACAGCGTGCAAACCAAATCATAGTAAAGATAACTGACGATAACTGCTGATTAAAGATGATGTGGCATTATTTTCAAAAAAGAAAAACCATATATGCATAATACCTCCTTTAAAATCACTTCAGAAATCTAAACCACCAAAAGAGATCAGTTTGTGTTGGGAAGCACAACGTTTTGTCATTTAAATCTATTCTTCCGCCACAGTTTACATTTGACAGCGCATTGCGAACAGATAAGTGAAGCAAAAGGACAAACAAACGGACCTTCTTGGACTTCCAGCAGCGGCAGTACACGGCCTTGGTGCCGATGTCCTCCATGTCAAAGCTGTGCACCACTTTTGGACTGTCTTTGTTGATGGATCTGTTCACCTGATCCTTCTTAGAGCAACGCTTCTGCAGGTAATGACTGACGAGGAACCCACCGACTCCGGCCACCAGAGCCACCGGGAGCGCCACCAGGAGGTGCTCTGAGGAAACAGCGATTTATGAAGTGACCAACAGAGGCTGAGAAAACAAAGCTTAGAAAAAAGGGGCAGGGCAATGTGGCCTAACAAAATTAAAAAGAACTTTTGCAGCAACAATAAAACTGACGCTTGCCAAATGCTACATAACCTTCCCCAGATTAGAGCTGAATTGTTTCCAGCTTTTAATGTTGTTATAATTTAAAGTCTGTTCAGAGCCTCTACAGTGTTTACAATTTAAAATGACTATAGTATAAAATAAAAATAAAATAGGCATTACTATGTACACGAGAATTACAGTTAAATTTACAGATGTAGTGCAGAGAGTGATTGAATAGTTGCTAAGGAGTGATGTACAGAAGCAGGCGGGGGAAGCGTCAATTCCCCGTTTATTTCCATATATTCCTGTTAATTCTAATGGACATTTTTCAACTTCGAACAATTTTTAACACTAATTGTACAAAAAAAAAAAAACCCACAAAAATAGTCAATTTTTAAATAAATTCCTCTCCAGCAAATTGTGGAGTAATACATGATATTTACTGCCAATGAGACTATTGTAGTCACTTTGATATGGCCAGTCTAATCCTGCCAGGCCCGTGTTTATAGTCCAGGTCACGTGTGGACTATGCGGGACCAATGGGATGGAACGTCAAAAAAAAACGCCCGTTACCATGGGAATCCGCCATGTTCGCTGTTGGTGCGCTCAACGTCCAAAAAGCCCCTAAACGAGCTGAAAAACTGCTGATACATACAAACATTGCCTCTTATGCGATACAATATTATAACTTAAGGTTTACAGACTTACTTTACATTTGGGAGCTGCATAGTGTGCGCATGCGTAGATACTGTTAACGGTTAACCGAACCAACCGCAAGTATTTCTGACAAGTTAATTGCACTTTTCTACCGAGTCATGCTGCCCACGTGTTCGCTCCAAGTCGCCCCGATTTTGGGAAACACGAATATAACGTCTGTAAATGAGCCCCTTTCTGTTGCCCATGGAGATTATCCAGGTCCAATGAGCGTCACATGACATGACGACTCAAGGCTCCACAAACCCTCTGACGCTAGATTAGATTTACAAGGTTAGCAAAAGGCTTCGTTAGCAATGACTCACGCAAACG
This sequence comes from Chaenogobius annularis, assembly GCA_015082035.1. Taxonomy (NCBI): domain Eukaryota; kingdom Metazoa; phylum Chordata; class Actinopteri; order Gobiiformes; family Gobiidae; genus Chaenogobius; species Chaenogobius annularis. Next base: position 139,788 of record BJKM01000772.1, read on the forward strand.
GCTTAAAATAAGTGTATGGTTCGAGAGGGGGGCTACGGGGCTACGGCGAAATGATGAGTCCAAACGGTTCACGAAGCACGTTTAGCTTGGAAATCCAGCTGATTTTTTTGTGGCTGCGGAGAAGCGTCAAAAGTGTGCAAATGTGGCTAACATACGCGCTAGCTAGCTATAGTTTTCCAGAACGCTGAGAAATTGGGACCGTTGCCATAGCGATTAACAATTCAAAACGAAATAGTATGCGTTTTGGGTGTGGGGGAAAAAAAAAAAAAATCATTAACATGTTGCAAATGACATGGCATGATTAGCTGTTGAGTGACTTGGCAACTGACGCTAAACCAGACACCATAAACGGCATTTTACGTGTACACTGACAGTTTTGGTTGCTAGGCGATCGCTGCAATACAAAGCTAACCGTTAGTCGAGGAAAGGTTTGTTGTTGACATCAGGCAAAAGGGGTAATTTTGGGCCAACTCGCGCGTCAAGTTACAAAACATGGCCACGCTTTTTCTTTTTTTTTTTGCTCTAATTCCCTACGTTTTTGTCACGCGTTACCTTTGGATATTCTTAACCCGGACGTCTGTGGCACTGCGGCTGAAGACATGTTTTATCGGGACGCGGTGCAGCTCCTGAGCGCGGACTTTTGAGAAGCAGCAGCAGAAGTTGCAGAAGCAGCAGAAGCAAGGTCAAACCCCGGAGCCTTATGTGAACCCGCCGGTGCGCCGTGCGTCAGACCGTGGAGGCCGTGCGTGCGTGCTGCGTCACAATGCGGAAGTGATTATCAAAACATTTTCGATAAACATATAATGCAAATATATTATATGGTCGATAACAAAACGGCCATTCAAACTACAAACATATCAAATATGGACTCTATATTTAAAACCTCAAAATGTAATATTTACCGTTAGATATCAGCTCGTTTCTTTCTTTCGTACGTAACATACTAATTTACACCGTTTTTGATTTGTATACCGAGCCTTGTCCCCCTCCTTATAATAAATAAAAAAAATTAAATAAAAACATTACGCAACATACATTTTTCAGCCATCATACGCTTTTAATAGTGTATGAAAACTAAAACTAAATCAATCAGGGGGAAAAAAAGGAGACTTTGTATTTTTATGGTGAATTCTAACCAAGGTGAATCAGTAAAGTATGATAAATGAGCAAGAATACATTTTTGAAAACTGTACTCAAGTGATAAGTTTGCTAAAAATCCACCAGGGGGCAGCATTAACCTCAAATAAAAAAAATAATAAAATCACACGGACCAAATATGACACCATTCAACCTAATCCTAACCAATTTGAGGATATTTCCTTTGGACATTTAAAAAAAAAGGTAAGTTTTACTGTGCCAAAATGATATGTGATTGCAGACTATATACATTTATGAAATTAAATACAAATTACACGATTTTTTTAGTTTATTTTTTACACCAGGAAAGTCTGATATTCTGAATTACTTTTGTAGTCCTGACATTATGAGTAGATCTTTTGGTGGTAGAGAAACTGGAATACTTGAAGAAACCCACCCGGACACAGGCAGAACATGCAAACTCAACACAGGCCCCATTCATCATCTCCTCAGGGCCAACTGTAAATTATATAGAATTAAGAATGGGGTCACAACTACTTTTCTTAATTCAGTCGACTAGTCTAACATTTCTACATGATTTATGCTTGAAATTAGTGTTAAAAAGCAGACGCATGAGCCGGGCAATTTTATTACACAGTTTAATCAACACACAAAGCTCAACGAGCCTCTCAGGTAATTCAATATACAGAGGTTTGTGCAAGAAGAGTGGAGTCTCCTCGCACCCAGAGCCCAACCAGTCCCACAGCCGTTTAAGATGTTAGCTTCTAGTTTAACAATAGCAAAAAAAAGAAAAGAAAAGAAAAAACCTTTAAAAATAAACTAAAGAGTTATGGGGGGGGGGAATAAAAACACAGGTTCAACTAAGAAAATAAATTGCTTAAATACCTGGTCCAAAACCTCCACTTTTGTGAATGAAGAATGGTTGGTGATGGGGGCATTACAGTTGTGCGTGCGTGTGTGGTGTACAATAAGGTAAAATGTGTTAAATTCAGTATTTTTTTTAAGAGAGAAAGTGAGAGAGAGAGAGAGAGGTGTGTGAGAGAGAGACAGAGACAGAGAAACAGAGAGAGAGAGAGAAGAGAGAGAAGAGGTGCATGGGTTAAATTCAAGTCCGTTCATAGAAACATTTAAGTCTACAGTGGCCATGTGCGTCCGTCCTTTTTTTATTTATTCATTTTATGGTTTTTTTATTTTATTTTAGCTTTGACATAGCCTGCGATGATTTCTCTTTGTATAAAACACAAACAGCGCGAGTGCCCTTTTCGAGTCGCGCCAAAAACGTGAAAACCGCCTTCTTGAACCGCTCGTCTCTACGGAAATTATTAGCAAAAACAAGAAAGCCGAGCGACGACGATCCCTCCGACGTTTCGCGGCCCGTCCCTCCCCGAAAAAAAAAACAAAAAACGCACAGATGAATCGGGAAAGTTAACCGTGATGTAAAAGGAGGGGGAAGTAGTAATAGATGCATTATTTTTTTTTTTTTAACTATTTGAGATGACATTATGTACAGAGTTTAGGGGCCGGGGAGCAGAGACGGGCCGCCAGAGGGTTCGTTTTACTCGGAGGAAAAAGGGGAGGCGGGCTCAAAGTAAGCGCTCCAATGGAAACTAATGAGTTCCTGTTTAAACGTTTCATTTGTTTGTCATTATGAATATGTTTGTTTTTTTTTCTCTTTACATCTCTGAAGCTCCCCCCCCCCCCCAGCCCCCCGAGCCTTGCGTCGCGGAGGTGGTTGGCAGTGATCTTCGCTCCAGCACTACATTGCATACTTTTGTGTCCATTCCCGAGCTATTTTGTTGTACCTGCAAAAGAAGCAGAAACGACAAGCGATTGGTCAGTGGTTTCTCTATGAAATATTGATGGAAATGCACAGGAACAGGTTAAAAAAAATAAAAATAAAAAGGTTGATTTGGCTCAAAACAACTACTCTCAATAACTGCAATTAAATTATTAAAATTATTGTAATTTAGTAATCAAATTGTCATCTGGCCTATGGACTCCAAAACATGCAAAATAAAAAGTTTTTTTCATTTAAAAAGAGCAGGAAATACATCAAAATGACACAGGAATTTTGTAAACAAAGGCGTTTTTGTAGCATTTGGACTTTTAAAAAATATTTATAAAGATACCAGATAGTCTGTTGTTTTTAAGATATACAAAATGTAACTATTTGATCAATAATTCAATAGATTTCCCACTTCTACAAGATATTAAACGTACATATTAAAGGTTAAAAGGTGTCAAAGGTTTCCCAAACTGACAAATATATGAAGTGACGGCTACAGACGAGCGGGGGACCATTTTTTGGCATTAAATATGAACAGAGTGTCAAAACTTGGCCCCCGTCCCGCCTTCAGAGGTCAATGCAGTAGTTTTCTTTTTAAAAGACGCAGTAAAAGCAACGACGATTCAGCAGAAAGTCTGAGGGACAATAAAACGTCTGGACACCTCCGATGAAGACGAATATCAACAGTTTACAAGAAAAAAACACAAAAAAAGCTAGATTTAATGCATAACCTGGACCCTGGTTTAATGCTGGATTAAGTCTTAGTGATATCAATATTTAGTCATATCCAGAGTTTATCTGAGCTATCAAAATTGGTATTGAGTTTTGAACCTTTTCCCAAGCATCAAAATAAAGTTTAACACAGAAACTATTATTTTTGCAATATATCTTTCCACTAGTCACATCACTAGTCACTTTAAGACTTTATAAACACATTTCTAACCAAACAAAGACTGAAATGTGGCGACTGAAGGCTTCCAGATAAAGAATATTATTGATGAAAAACTGAGGTCTTTTCTTTTTCATTTTAGAGTCTGTATTGTCCAGATTATCAAACTACAATCGTTGCAGTCTTGTATTTTACACTACACTCTCCTTCGTTAAGTTGGTAACACAAACACCACTGGAATGTGGCACTTTTAAATGTTTATAAACTTTCGGGCGTTTGAGCCGTTACTCCCGAGGTTTCCGCCAAAATCGGACTCATTTCGTTGAGGCAAACTCAGACAAATAACATGTAACCAATGCACACAAATGAGCCAAAAAGGGGCAGTGCGACGAACGTTTTCACTGGAGTCATTTTATTGGAGGCCGCACGGGAGAAAAACGTCAACGAGCCGCGATTAGATGTGCGATTTAGGTCTTTTAAAATCGTGATCCAGCTCTGGTCGCATTCTAAAACACGTGAGAGAAGACCGACAGAAGAATGGGTTTGTAAAAGTTTTAACTTCTCTAAATAAATAGACAGGATATTCAGTCGTTTGTCCAGTTACTTTCTCCTGTTAAAACACCTTTACAGAACAGAAGGTTTAGAGTACATAGTGTCTGCAAGTCACATTTAAATCTCTTCCGAGCATCGTTAACATTGGAGAAAATACTGTAAATAAACCACTAAACGAGCAGCTCAGGACACGTTTGAAGATGTCAAAATGACAGGTTTGGCAGGTTTAATACATAAAATGACCCCACGGAGACGAACAGAACATTTAATCATCTCAATCATTTGAATATTGTGGCGATTTCTTTTTGAAAAGCACAGTATACATTGAAAGAGGGAAACTTGACAACGAAAGAGAAAGCGCTGCAGTTGAAGCGTGCATTCTCTTGCGTATTTTGAGTCCATACGTTTGGGACAGATCGGCTCGGGTTGCGCTCGTCATCGTTGTTCCAGACTTGTCCAAACTTGAGTCTGTTTGGTGAAAAAAATGCAGGATCGAGGCCAGAGAGCGAAGCCAGACTAAATGTATGCCGCTTTTCAAGGAGACGGTTTTGATTTAAAGTGCAAGAACAAGGTTTATTTTGGGTAATTTATGTTTTTACTCAAATGTTACGCAACTGTTCCGACGTGATAATTAATGCTTTTCATCCAAAATGCCAGCACCTGCTCAAACAAAACCTGATTCAAGTGCATCGAGATCAACTTTACTTCGATAACACTACAATTTAGCGTTTTAATATGTACTTTTTTAAGGCGAGACACTGCAGGCAAGGTTTCAGTTCTCTTTCACAACACGTACACTTTCAATGTGGAAATAAGTCAAAAAAATGAGGCAAAATTTGTACTTTTGCAGGAATTTTCAGTCGGATCGAATAGTTTACTCAAAATCTCCTCTGTACATTTTTTTTTTGCGTCCCGCCTTAAATTAGACATATGTGGACACAGAATACGACCTGCTCGAACCGTTCTCTCGCACGCGACAAGCTTCGATTCGCCGTCGTCGACCTTTGTGCGGTTCATCCATCCAGGACACAATCGCGCGACACGACGGCGTGAGGACGGCACCTTTAAACGGGTTTCATGTGAAATCCAACCGTAAAAAGACCTCGCCGCAGGACTAAACGCGCAAGTTCAAAGACACTGGAACACTTGATGAAGTTGGACTTACTTTTCCCTGTCCGTCTTGTAGATGCGGGCGATCTCGGGTACTAAGGGGTCGTCCGGGTTTGGATCACACAGCAGGGAGCAGATGGACAGGAGGACTGCGCGCACACACACACACACACACACACAGCATTACATTACACTTGTAGTAACACAACGGTTTAAGTTAGTTTGTGATGGCAATAAAGCGAAATAGAGCTTCGAGCCAGATCCGAATCCTCGACAAGCGGGACTTTATGTGTGACGTGCGTTTCTTCTTTTGTGTTGTCGTTATTGGAGAGTTTCTGAGCTCGAGTCCCAACACATGTATTCATTCATTCATTCATTCATTCATTCATTCAGAGTTTTGGTCCACTGCACAGAAAACAAACTCGCATCTTCTTTCAGGCCGATTCAGAACACAGAAAAGTCTCCTCACACTTAAAACTAAAAGGCGCACGACCCTGGCACACGCGGCGTCTGCACTGGTCAGAGCGTGTTAAACGTCTGCGAATATAAATGTTTTTACACGCCAACAGTGTGTTTGGCCTGGTGAGTGACGGACGCGTGTGTGAAGATGACCTTTGGAGATGGTGAGCGCTGGAGACCACTGTGACCGCAGGATGTCCAGACAGATGCTGCCGTTGCTGTTGATATTTGGGTGGTATATTCTTGTGGTAAACGCAACCTGCGAAACAAAGACCGCGTCGGACGTGAAATAAGACCGTGGATGAAGAGTCGGGATGAGGCCGAGGCTGAAGCGGGCGCAGGACTCACCTTTGGCGGTTTGAAGGGATAATCTGTGGGGAAGTGAATGGTCAAGAAGAAAACCCCATTTTGGTAAGGACTGTCGTTCTGCAGCGCGAGGACAAAACAAACAAACAAACCAGCGTTAACACAGCGTGAGAGCGGCAACGGCGACATCCTGATGCATTCTGGGTATTTCAAACTTTTGCAATAAATCAACAGGGGCATTATTATTTTTCACATTTACATACCACAACAGTAGTAACATTTTCTATATTTCACACTGCACAACACATTTAAGCATAAGGATGTACCGCACGACAAACTGAGGAAGATTACGGTCAAGTACGAGTCAGGTTTGTGGAGACGCAGCTCGCTCACAGTCAGGACGCACGTTTTTAAGTATAAACATGCTTTTATTTTAGTCCATTTGTCCTATTTGGGGGGTAAAACAATACACACTGGGGCTTTAATGCCACATAAACAGACAGATAACATCTTTAACATTTAGGCTTGTCTTTTTTGGAGTTTAGATGGAAATAACTTCATCCTGTTATTTTGTAGCTCTTATGATTTAGATTTTGGCCTGAATAATCGTGACATCTTCTCCTCTGCGTCATTTATATTTCCATAAATTCAGAGTTGTAGAAGGAAAGCCCTGACGTGATCAGTCAGTCAGTTATGTTGTAAGTGGTTGTTTAATTTATACTATTCTTGGGCTGCAAAATATGATCTTTTAATTAAATTTTTAACACAGTAATTTCACTTACACTAAAACTAAAACATACACGCGTTAATTTACAAGTCAAACTGTCAAAGTAAAAACAGAACAGAGACAAAACCAAGACTGTCAAGGCCCATTTAGAAAAGAAAGATCATTTAGTGAAGAACTACGTCACCCAGAATGCTTCAGGTGAACACTTTATTGAATACTCACAGGTCCCATTATTGTGGCTTGCCAGTGAAACACTAGAAGAGAAAGAACACAAAACACAAAACTGTCAAATCCCCCAAACTTGACTTTACGTCAGAACAGTTTGGCATCGTTCTGAAGCGCGTGGAAAAAGGCGTCGCATCCTGTGACTCTGACGATTAAGCAGAAAAACAAACGACTTGGTGGTCTGTTTGAAGCGTGGGACAGGAAGCGAGACAAAACTCAGATGTATCTCCAGGTAAAATCTATGACCGTACAGAAGGAGAGTCGCAGGGGCCCGTCACGACTTTAGGTCTTTGAAAGAAACATCCACATTTATATTCCACAAACCTTACGGCTTTTCAACTGACAACAATCATGTCTTTGGGGTTAAATGACGGCACCACTTTCTGAAGCCATTGTAAAAAAAAAATAAAAAAAACACCACCACAACTTTCACCTTTGTTTATTGAAACTGACAGAAGATGTCGAACTTTGTGCCGGTTTTTGTTTCATTTCAAAAGACTTTCTTCAGACCATCTAAGAGATATTAAGTACAAATAAAATTCTGAATTCATTAAAGTTGTAGTAAAAAGTTGTCCTGGACTGAAGTAATAAAGTAGAAAAGAATAAATAAAATAATAAATTAATGTAGATAAATAAATAATGATCACATTAATAAGTTCATACTTTTAAAACATAAAAGCCTATATTTTTGGCGTAAAAAGGGGGGGAAAGTTTCTATTGCTAAATCTCCACATTTATTTTCTAATTTTATTTAATTTGAATTAATAACCACATTATCCCTACATTTATTATTTTATTTTCTACATTTATACTTATGTGTATTTATTTATTTATTTATCGATTTATAATTAAGTCATTTATAGTCCTCGACAAATACTTAATAAATATTGACAAAAAAGTGCTTTTCACTTGCGTTGAATCGATCAGAACTGAAATGTTTGACTCTCGTTGCATTTGCAGCCAGTAAACGTAAAGGAACCCATTGAATCGCATTAGTTCTAAAGCCGTTTGTTGGATTCAAATATACGAAAACACAGGACAATGTCTCGAGATGTTTCAATAAAATCTCAATGTTGCACCTGAAAAACACTTTTACACCGGGATATTTTAACACGACCAGCGAATAACTTGTTAGAATGAAAAACCATTTTGTCTTATTGAGGTGAAAATGTGAATGGGCCATAAAATTAACCACAAAAGTGTAAAATATCACTTTCCATCCCTGTGTTCATGAGATTACACTTTACATTTCTTATCTGATTTTAATAGTCTGAATTATAGACGATACACGACAATTAAACAGCAATATTTTCCATTTCTCATTATGGACCCAAAGCTATAATTTTGATCATTTAAGTCAAATATAAATTGTAAAGACTTTTTTTTATAGTTAACTTAAAAGAAATGTGACGATTTAAGTCGCAAAATTTAAGCCTTCTGAAAAGTAAATTTAAAATGTAAAGTGCTGATTTCAGAAAGCAAGGCCACATGTTGAGGAGCGGCGTTAATGTGTTAAGAAAACGAGGAAGAAAGAACATTTAGGATTCTAGATAACTGCAAATAATCGTTAAATCACGATAATACACTTGGTCAATATTATTAAGGAGGCTTCAGTCATCATATTCCAACCTGTATTTGGTTAAAAATGCATTCAAAAAGTCTCAATGTACAACACAAATAATCGTTTGACTAGTCGACTTCATCAAAAAAGGACGACTAATATAATCGTGAGTCGCAAACACTGCTAAATACTAAAACACAGCGTTCGTTCAAAAGTATTCCGCCGCCACCGTTTGTTGTATTTATTATCATTTGTGCCAGTGAAATGGAGCAGGTGGATATCTGTGCCCGGGTTTGAGCTGCTAACGTGTGACTCTGTTCTCACGGCTCTTTTAATAGCCGCATACCTTCAATCCCACTCAACGGCCGCATGATAAACCACCACTCGACAAATCCCGACCAGCCATTCACCAATATCACATCATGGAGCGGAAGACGTCTGAGAGGCTTTGGTCCACACACATTGATCATGTATTGTTAGATAAAACTGAACACGACGACTTTTAAATTGTGGGTCAAGGATTGTTTGTTTGCATCTTCAAAATTAGAGCTGCGAAATAAGTCGTGGTCTAAAGCTCAGTTCGACTAAATCGTGAAAACTGCAATTATTATTTGGGTGGGATTCTTGGGTGGGATTCTTGGGTTTGTGTTTCAGTCTTATGCTCCTGAAGCTCTTTATTCTCTCACATGTTAATGCTCCTGAAGCTCCAGGACGAGTTGAAAATGTGCACTTTGGAAACAATTCTACAGTTAAAAACATAAATTGCAATGCTATTGTTATTATTTATTTTTGTTTGATTACAATTGTTATCATTACTGTTGTTATTACTACAATTTTTAAGTTTTATATATACATATTTTATATTATTATTACCACTTTTGACCCTGTTGATCCTCTGTACATTTTGGAAACCTCTGCTCTATTTAGTCCAGGTTTTTGGCCTGGTTTAATCTGTGTTATTAGTCCTTGTTTAGACCTGGCATAGCTCTTGTTAGATCCTGGATTTCGCCTGGTTTAGTGGTGATTATTGGCACTATAGTTATGAGTTTAGTCCTGTAAAAGTAAACATGACAGTGCTTTGTCAAAATAAACGAAATGACTAATATATTGGAAAAGACCTAACACTCGTTCAATCTAACCCCCCGTGAGTCACTTTATGGCTGACAGTTGATCCCAGTGACTTCTGAACATGAGATGACGTCATTTGGAAATCATCCAAGAGAAATACAAAAGTGAAATTATGTCCATGATGGTTTTGTTTAGGTCCATCAGCTGCTCTCAAATGTTACCGTTGCAGAACAGATTAGCACAGCATTAGAATATTATTACAAAAAATATGGTCAATAAGTAATGGGGTTCATTTAAATGTCCGTATGCATTTGCCCTTATGGTACGAATTCAGAACGGCCCTACTTAATTCTATGGGGCAAACCTATATTTGTTTATTACTCTCTGTGAAAGCAGAAGTGAAAGCTGTGCTGAAGATGACACTTTGTAAAAGCTGTGAAATCTCATAAACTGAGATTTAATGGTGGTTTTACTCAAATAGAACGTCTCTTCTTTAATACGAGATGGACACAGTGGGCTTGTGAATACTTATCTAAATTAACTTTCACGTTTATATTTCACAGATGCTTTAGTTGATAAGAAACCAGGGCTGCCTATATTTGGACTCTATTACACTATATTGTAAATGCAAACTCTTTCACTTGCTTCTTTCAATTAAGCCTGGATAAACAAGACGTTTACAGTTCAGGTGGAAATGTTTCTGAAAGCAAAAACATCTGAGTACACTTAAACTGGAACATAATGTAAAGATCCAAAGTCCAGGCTGGTGTCATTTCAACCCTGAATTCAGAAAAGCATGTTTTAATAAAAGGTTTCTTCAAAGTTATTTGCTAATTTGTGATGTAACCAACCAGAATTTAAGTACATCTTTTTTGAATGTGCCTGTGGTGATCGTAAAACATTTTATTTTGCACCACTGATTATGATAACTCTCAAGCATGTCACCCGAGCTTATAAAATAGATTAGATAGAAAGACAAATACAAGGACAAAAAAATTGTGATGATGTTACAGGCAAAAATATATATCTACCGCTGTTGGGTTAGTAGGTGTGGATGAAAAAAAGTGTGCACAACAATGAAATACTGTGTTGTCTTCACTGTTTGACCATGAAAGGAATAGATTTCAGTATCAACAGATGGGACTACACTACAATACGATACTTTATACAGCTCATGTATTGTTATTCTTTCTTGAAAATGTTTGTTTGTGTGAAAACTTACTGTCATCTCCTACTGGTCCTGCTGAACACTGGGCTGGAGGGTCCCGTGCCAAATCATTTAACTCCTAAAAACACACAAAAACAAAAGTTACATTTAAATTAAAATTGCAAAGTAAATAAATTGCTTTCCTTCTAATTAATGCTCTGCTGAGTTTCACATTAAGTCTTCCATTCCGGTGTAATTCAAGTGCACAGCTGATAAAAAGACGAAGGTGGCACAAGTGATACACATTTGAATCCTTTCATTCAATACAATATATGTAAAATATAAGTATAAATGTCAAATATTACAACTGATCAAAAAAGCTCCGATTACAGATTAAATATGTTTACCTTCATAGAGTTATGGCAACACCACAAGCATAAAAAGTAGAATTTGTTGTGCCAATTTTTGTTCGGCTTGGTTTTAGACTAAAGCTGCAAAAAATAAAACATCTCTCCTCTATTAATGGCAAACCACTTTCCATGTTTACATGCACACAAAAATCTGATAAGATTTCTAGAGTTCAACTGACATGCTAGCCGCAAAATCTGATGCGGATATTCTGAGGCACCATGAGCAGAAAGAAATCAGTTTACACATCAGATTTTGCTTTTTTACACACAATTTAATAATCAAAATCAGACTGTTGTCAGAGGTAATAAACAAATATAATGCCCTGGTTTAACACTACTTTTCTTATGAGGTAAAATTCATAAACTACTTTGATTTCCTAAAATAAATCAAGTGATCCATCGTAACTGAAGATGGATGTTACCACAATACTACTTATTGTATGACAACGACTAAAGTCTTGACTGGATGACACATGCTTTTATAAATGTGCATTGACATCGCGCTGCAGCCTCAACATCAGCAGGACGCGGTTAGCTCCGTTTAGCCCCAGCGCAGTTGTGATGCAAACATTAGCTTAGCGTGTAGCTTCCCAGGTGCATTTACACGAGTGAACGCTTGGTTATCGTCACCGCAACGCGACACTAATATCATTTAATGCGGGGATATTTACAACCGTTCGGGAAAAGCCCCAAAGAAGTAAACACGGTGTACATTACAATGACAGTCAAACATAAAGCGAGCAACGCGTGGGGCCTGTGTAAAAAAAAAAAAAACACGATAAAAAAAAAAAAAAAAACACGATACAGAGCTAGCTTTGTTACGAGCTTGTTCTGGTGAAGGATTATAGAAAAACAACAAATAAACAGGCACGAGCAGAAAACCTCACGACGTATAATTAACACGCACACAAATATATTCAAAAGATAAGACAAAACAAATTAAAAAAAACATTCCCTGCGAATTTATATAACCAGTAAATATTGTATTACGTCATGCATATTTATATAAGTAACAGACAATGCAATGGCAAAATATAAAATCAAAAGGAATAACAGAAAGAGTGTGTTTAAATGACGGTTTTGCTTTACGACACTGCCCGACCATTAGGCTAGCTCAAATGCTAAGAGTTAGCATTTGCTTATCCGTTAGCTGTTCAAACTGTTAAATTCAATGTCACAATTTAACAAGATGTATAGCATGTAGTGTGATTAAAAAACAAATGTGATAGCACGCTACTGTACAAACACGTCTGCACTTTAGGGTTAAATACGAGTTCTTCAACTCTTAATCTGGGGAAATCTGTAGCTAAACCGTGTTAGCAACCAAACGGGAACGACATTAGCCACTAAATGCTAACAGTTCTTTGATGGCACACACATTAGCCATGGCATATACTTTATGCTAAACCACCGGGAATACGTCAATGGTCTTAAATAGAGGTTTGTTGTAGTTTTAGCGGTGTGTTGTGTCATTTGTAGCCGCTCAGGGAAACACAGAACGCGGATAGGTGTTGTGACAAACTCAGCATCCCAAGCAAAACGCTGGAGCTGCAGAAGTCACGGCTGCTGCTGTCAACTAAAGAAGCAGCAGCATCATCCAGCACAAATGGATGCAGTACAGAATGAGTACACCTGGTAGAAAAGCAATCCTACAAAAGACAGTGTGAGTATTGGTGACACGTATATTATTGTGATCTGTTATTTTAAAATAACAAGAGAACAATCAAAACCACAGTTCTTGTTAATGATTTGTATAATCACTAGGGCTGTAATCGACTATATACATTTTTTATTGACAAATCAAGCCCTGTTCATCAATTAATCGACTTAAACGGGGACAAAGTGTGGGGCTGTAAAAATCGAATTTTTTTTAGGGTCTGAAGCAAAACAAGTTCCTATGTTTGTGAATTTTGTTCATTGACAATGGCAATAAACCTTTTCTGATTCTGATACAGATGAAGCTGAACTAGGGCTGCAACTAACAATCGTTTTGATAATCGATAAGTCAAGTAATTATTCTTTCAATTCATCAAATTGTTATTTAGAACACAAAATGCCTGTAAATATGAATTTTTATTTTTTTTAACTTAATTCGACCAAGATGAAGTTAAGGTTGGGACATCTTGATATTTATAGACGAAACTAATTTAAAAAAAAAAAAATCCAAAACACTAAATGTACAAGTTTCATATAAAGTAATTCTTTCTGAAGTAATTCTTACTTTGTCCGAGTCATAAAATCTCTTCTCTCAGCATTTGGCATGTTTTGGAGTCAACTATTATTGACGATCATCTCAATAATTGATTAGTTGCGATTAATCAATTAACTTGTTTCAGCCCAATAGCAACAGCATCTTCACGAGTAAAAATGTAGATTAAACTGTCCAGTCACTCCCCCCAAACCTCCAGCTTTCTCCTTTCTGTTGTGCATACCACTATAGTCTTAAATAAAATAATTACTTGACTAATTAATAATGTAGACACCATCGACTAAAGAACTACAGCCTTAAAGCACTCATTTACACAGGCTTGTGCCAAATTATTCTGCTACAATAAATAAATCAAGAGACATTTGTGGGGAAAGGCTTGTCTTTTTCTCTATCTTACTCTGAGAGAGCCAAAGCCTGTCAATTTAAGGGCACATTTTGGCCATTTGCCCCCCCAAATACTGACACAAACCGTCCTCAGTTTGTAATAACCCGTGGTTTACACTCTGTGCTTCTTAAACCTTAGTCACAGGATCAACTCAGTGATCTAACAAGTACCAGTTTACGTGGCCCCAGTTGTAACAATGTCTTTGAATAATTTAATAAACACGACAACAAAACTAGGCATTTGAGCAGAGCCACCAGAAAAAAGTACTGTCAAAAAGTTACTGGGGTCGATTTCCAGTACTACATTTGTAAAAAAAAAATCTGTCACATACAATGATTCCCACGTGCATTTTGGTGTTAGTTTTGTTTCGTTTTAATGTTGTTACTTGCTGCCTCTAATGAGCAAAAAAAAAAAAAAAAAAAAAAAAAAAAGATTACCGATTACCGATTAAATATAGTCAGTTACGTTTATGCTCCCGATGTTGTGTTTTAAGACTATGTGGGTCAAACACAGACAACGTGGAGCCGCTATAGTCTCCTCTATTAATGGGAAACACTGCATATCGAGGCAGTTCATGTGTGACAAAGTAAACAGTCAGGTCACAAGGGATTATGGGATCAAATCGTTGCTAAAAGAAACTGAAAGGTTACACATCGCGAATATTCTGAGCGTAGTGTCACTATAAGATGTGATGTGTTTCTAAAATGCTAATCTAGTGCCATGTAAACGCACAAATAACTGGAAATCTGGCGGATTTCGCGGAGTGCGTTCTTCTGACACGGGGTACAGAATTTGCGACAACATCGGCGCATTGCTCACTGTCGTCACTCGCTTCTCAGACCGTTAGCTGCGTGTAGAAATCCTAGCGTTGGCTATTTTGCACGTATATTTAAAGATTGTGCTCGCATCGCGGGGCTGCCAAACGGGCGAGCGGTGTGTGGGTTGGGAAAACCTGAAAATCCCGGCGAGAAGCTGCGAAAACCCGGGCCTCGCCGCTCACTTCCTTACCTTGTGAATTCTTTTGAGAGCCATTGTTGTGCTAGCGGTTCTGTCAGGGAAAGCGTGCGGGTAAAATGGCGACTGCTCCGACTGTCCTCTGCTTTTTAATGCCGTCTGCTTGTATTTCATAGACCGGGCGGTGTTGCTCTTCCGAAAGGGGCCCTGTGGCGAACGAACCCGGAGCCACCAAGAGAAAAAGCCGAGGCGAAACCGAAAGAAGAAGGTTAGACCCGCGGTCCTTCCTCCTGCTGCAGCGGCGACCAAACCAAATCACTGCGCTGAAGCTCCGCCAGCGTCAGAGCGATGGAGCCGGGCACATCCGCCCAGGCTCCTCCACAATAAAACCGCAGGGATTTAGAGCGACCACCGGCCCCTCTTTTGGTGGTCCTGCGCAGACGTTTAGGCCCCTGTCCCGCGTATTTATTTAGAGAATCATGTCCCGCGTTGTAGATACAACATAAAAGAACACAAAACAGAATCAAGACGTAGACAGAGAACATGCAAAAATCTTCCTAAATATGTACCACCATGAGTCATGGTGACATTTGTCATTTGACATTTGTCCAAAGTTTGTGAAATTTGTCCAAGTCCGAAGGTAATGTTTTCCATTTTTCGAATGCCCTACTTTTTCACTGATGTGACAGTGAGATTTCCATAGAACTCGGGCTAAACAAGTGAATGGATAAAAAGCAAGTCGTCTATTGAAAGGGTAATCGAATATTCATTATCTGAATGTGTTTCAGCTTCCTGCTTTGCGACATTGTGAGAACTTTAGCCCATTCTTGTTTTAAACTGTCAGTTGCTATGCCATGTGTGCGAGAGAGGAGGTGTCATGACTCAGACAGAGCAGGAATGTTGTCAAAAAGCAGCAGAAAACATGTGAAATTACTGCTTTTGACGATTAACCTTCTATGTCTATTTACTCCATCAGGAATGCCACAAGTGGTATCACTTTAGCTTCATCCTATTGAAATCACCTTTGCCAACTAAACAACTATTCAATTAATCCTCCCTATATTTTTGTCCCTATTTATGGGTTTCAGAGGTCATGAGGACTTTTAGCAATTAAGCCATTTTTAATCAAAATGTTAAAGGTCCTCCTGAAGTGTGTACGATAAGAGAATCTTTATTTGTCCCATGAGGAAATTCCAGTGTTGCAAAGCACAGTTCAAGAACAGCATGAGCCACACATCAACTTGTCTGGAGAGTTGTGCATCGCCTGGGCTCGAGACGCATCTCCAGGTCTTGATCCAGGACCTAGTTCAGTGCTGGAGGATTAGCCCACTGTGCAGCCAGAGATGGAGTGAAACCTGGAGGAAACTGTCCAGTCCAGACACAGAAAGAAATGAGCGAGAACCAAGCCCAAGCTCTTACCACAATGCGATTGTGTTCTGCTCTCTGCTTGTCTCAGGTAAGCAACTTACACTTAAAAACTGAAGACAAAACAATAAAATCGCTCGGGCTACAGATGTACATTTTTATACAAGCCTATTTTTCATAATGACTAATACAACAACGTTAATGCCACTGTAATGCAACTGATTACCAGCCAATTAGATTCCAAATGAGATTAATTTTCACAATACCGTTCTGGAATGAGTAAACAACACATTAAAATGTGTATTTTATTTGTTTTTATTTAACATTGATAGCGACCTTGGTTACAGTTACAGTTCCTTCATTAAATCAATGACTTTTTTGCCGTCAACTGAATTGAACCCCTATTTAGAAAAAATAACAGTTATGATTTTGATGCTTGCCCTTTTGGATTGTTTGTTGTGACAGAGTTATAATAAGTTGTACCAGATTTGACATCTCTGATGTAAGCCCCCTGGTGTGCTGGGTCCTAAGAGCACTTTAAATCTGTTTTTCTGAATTAGGCCTGCATCGCTCTGTCTAACTTTGAAACACAAACAACAGAAACCGGATGCGCTTTTATTGGCACTGCTTAGTGCTAAAGCAGTGTCTGCGCATGTGCAATTCACACGACTGGCAAAGCACGCTGATGACGTAGCGCTGCAGCTGGCACTAGTGTGGTCCTGGCAGGTTCCAGTCTGACCACATGGCGGTGCTAGAGAGTCGACTACAGGCTATAAAAGCTGTATTACACTCAGGGGTAAGTGAATGGAAAATTACTTTTCATGGTCTTAAAGGTACACTAGAGGCCCACATTTTGTGATGGGGGTCCGCCACTTGCTTGTTTCCATGGAGATTGTGGTTTTCAGATTCAAGAACGTGATGATGTCATAACCTTAGATGGGGGGCAAGAGAATCCTCTATTGATTATATGTTACTTTGCTGTGAAATATTTAAAAGCTAAATTCACAATATTTGATTAGTGAGACTCTCTAATTTCTTGTATTATAACAAGAATTTGCATTATCAAAGTATTCATTTTAGCTGTATCTGTATTACATATTATTGGCCTGTAGAATGTTATGATGTCATTGAAACCCAGCCATTGTTTTGCCTGGAAGTGTTACACAATATAGTGTTAGCCAACATAGCGTTATAGGCGGTTTGCTGTCTGTGTAGATCCAGGATGCACGTTGTGCTGCTCACAGGTTTCCAAGACATCCACTCAAGTAAGGCTGCACACAGAGAAACCCTGTGTCCTCGGATATGACGTTTCCCTCGCAACAATTCGCTCTCCAGAGATGATCTCATGGTCTTTAATGAGCCAAGTAACATGACAATGCTGAAGAAGGACACTTTGGATCTTCCTGCACTTCTGTCAACACGCTGCCATCTTCTGGTCATTTTGGGTACAGATTTATTGCATCAATTTGCTTGTTTGATTTAACCTATGCAATGACCTCAAACTCAATATCAGTATTGATTGATAAAGGCCTATCTGGGCAGTAAGAATGCATGTTTGTTTTGAGCACTAAAAATATCAATGAAATAAATCCAGGATAAATAGTTGAATGCCATAATACATTGCAGCCAAAGCATTAACATCTATGTTAATCCATCAGCAGAAATGTTACACAGTGCACCTTTACATCTGTCATTCTTTCTTTGCGTAAATGGTTTGGGCCTCAAAGCTCTGCAGAAGCCGAACTCTGCCGTTTGGTGTTTCCCTGTCAGAAGTGCAGTCACGTGACCACCTGTCAAATCGCTTACTGTACTGCGCGCCCACACGCCCACGCACACACGCGCTCGGAGTTTTTAAAGGGGAAGCCCTGTGATCAATGCCTCCACAGGATGGCGGTATGGCTCCAGCGCGCGAGTGTTTTCCCCGTTACGCACGTGCACTTGCAGGGGTGTTGCCAGCCGCGCGGAGCAAGACATCAGCGGACGGCGTCGTTCAGCTCCAAGGCGTGTTCCCCCTCGCCCTAACGCCGCACAGCCCACCACCCACCGCACACACCCCTCCTCCTCCTTAAAGACTATCTGGAGGAGCGTGCCACAGCCGCGCGTCCGCCTCTCCACTCACACGGCCCACAGCCGCGCGCCACAGGCAGGTTTCCCCCGGTGTGACAGAGCAGCGCGGAGCCTGTACCGAGTGATGCCACTTCCACCGCGGCCGCGCCACTGCCAACCAACACCGCCCCTGCAACGGCCAGCTGCACCGGAGGAGCCCGCGGCGTCCCAGCGAACAGACGCGTCCTGAGAGCCTTGGCAGCGGGCGAGCGACGAGAAGCTATAGGAGGAGGCGAGGAGAGCCCCCCTGGTTCCCCCCTCTGTGGTCAGGATGTCCGACTGCACCGCAAGTCCAGCCGACCGGGTGATCAAATGTACGCATGCCAAAAATGCAACAACACCAGCACACGTCTCATTCTGTTTTTGTTTGCATCCCCGTTTTGCACCAATGCACGTCTTTTCCGTTGCTGTCTCCTTCCCTCTGCAGCACGTACAATAATGTATGGAAACGTTCCCCCTCATAAACGATCCATACTCGCCCACACGCCCACGGGCACCGGGATTTGCTTTTATTCTTAACATCTGGTTGTAGTTCTTCATGGTCGTGAGATGACGTTTCCAGAGTGATGTGAGGAATAAGTGTTGACTTAAAAAAGATGATACAAGCTTAACATTAATGACAAAGAGTAGACTAGATGCTTTCAACAATTAATATAAGCTCAAATGGCGAATCCATGCGTGTGCTTTCTGGGGAGCGCAGTGAGGGGGAGGAGGAGGAGGAGGAGGAGGGGATGAAGGTGGTAGCTTGACACGCCATAATCAGGGTCTTCCCTCGCTCCTGTATTCTCTGCATGAGGCATTTCCCCATCCTATACCACGGGGAGGACGTGGCTACCTCCTCTCTGCGCTTGCATGTCGAGCAGAGGCGTTTTTCTCCCTCTGGTGCATGAACCCCTTTTACGCGCTCGTCTCCTAGCGGTGGCAGCGGGAATCGCCTAATACCTACGGGGGAGAGCGATAGCAACGAGCAGCAGCGGGGAGGGCGCGAGAGAGGGACACTCTAGCATCTCGACCCAATGAAACATCCAGCACAGTGACGATGACAGCGAAAGGCAGACATAAAGGTAAATAATTCTCGTGCGTCATGGTGGAATGTGTTCCGTTTTCACGCGTTTGCGGAGGATGCGCGCCGCGGCGATGCTGGAGAAGAGAGATGTTGGAAAGGATGCTGACGGAGGGGGGGGGGGAGACTTAAGGGCTTTACGCCTTGCTTCTTGCACTGTATCCCTGGGTGGTAGGATACTTCAGCAACGGTGGCCTACATTGGCGATCTATTTTTAAGTCACGTCTCTGTGTAGCTTATTGATTGGTGTAAAAACGCTTCCCAGGGGTAACTTTGCGAGGCGGAGTGCGCACTGTGCCTCCTCCCTGATGTTTTCTGCGTTCAAACCACGGCCGGCGGCCCCCGTGACGCCGCGAGTCCGGACCGGCCCGGTCGCGTCTGCGAGTCTGTTTTGTTCCTAATGACGGCCTGCATGTCAGAGAGTGAGAGCGGAGAGTGGTCTTTCCGGCGCGTCCACGCACCAAAAAGGTCTCCTGGCTTCCCCCCTCGTGAGTCGAGACAAAATGGAGTTCAGTGTGATGCATGCGTGCGCGTCTCACAATGAACGGGTGTCCGTGCGTTTCTGGGGTTTGCGGAGAGATAGTGTACGTTCAGGAGTAATGAGAGGCAAGAGGGGGAGGAGAGGATGGAGCTGACAGGGTACGGATTGGTGGAGAGGTGGGCATGAGCGACAACCACGAGCAAAGGAGAACTGTAGATCATTCAGGGGGAGAAAAAGAAGCCGAATTCAAGAACGTCTCCAATACCACCACCAAAAGCATGTGGGGGAAAACAGAGGCCATTTCCTCTTTGTCTTCTAATATAACTCTTTTCATCGTTTTCATTATTAGTGTGATCAGTGAAGTCAAATTAGGATCTGCAAAAAATGTAATATAAGCATCTGCAATGTTTCACTTGAGAGCAGGTATGGCAGGGTCTATAATCCACCAATTACAGGCTACAGGTTTGCAAAAAGCAATAGTTTAATCTTATATATATATATATATATATATATATATATATTATATATATATATATATATATATTATATATCCATGATGGGATGAGTTCTAACGACATCTGGAAATCCAACCAAATAGCGCTGTCAAATCCATGTGTTTTGAAGACATATTGGGCATAAATACATTGAAAATCATTACTTTGTTGTATAAAATTGGCTTATTTGACACCTTTATATGGCTGTTTTCTCTACTGACCGTTTTTAAAGTTGTATTACCATGTCTTTGTTATCAAAGTGGACATAATCTGCCATCATCTCAGCATCACCTTCCCCCCTATCTCCGCCTGCTGCTCTGTATTTATACGTGTGATGGTTTAAAAAAAAAAATAAAAATGGAAATGCTTGGGTGAAATTGCCACGACAGCAGAGAATCAGTTCTGCCATTTGGCACAGGAAGTCAGTCAATGGACTGCCTTCTAATACGAAGCCGTTGTAGATCAATATTGAGGTTTAAGGGAACAAAATGTAAAATAATAATATGCATATGTTTCTGCTTAATACTAAATACGATACCCACCAAAAAAATGCTATTCTTAATTGTCATTTTTGAGCTGCTGCGTCTGATTCCCCTGTGGGATCAATAAGTCTAAAGAACTGGATCCTCGACTATGTTGTGAGCAAATAGTCTCACAATGGTGAATGCGAGGACTAAACTCAATGCAACATACTGGGGAAAGCACCATTGCGATTATTCTGATTCAAAGTTCACATTCTAAACACATCCGGGAGCATTGACATTGAGAGAAGACGGAAATAATGAACTGCTAAACATGACTAGACTCTACTATAAAGGTCTAAACTGCAGGGTCAGCCGCTTTGACCCATCACAAGACGGGATCGTTTCTTGTCTGCAAAGGAAAGACTCACTAAAATAATTGCGGTTGTTGTTGATTTTGCGATTGCGTCCTATCAAATTTCAAATTGTTTGGTATGTGCTCGGGCGGATATACACACAAAGTAAGGATACATCAAAGGAAGGGCCATCATGAAGGAAAGGACAGAGGGAGCATTGTTAACAGTGTTTCTGGCGTGGGCGGCTATAGCGAGAAGGGAGAGAGAGAGAGAGAGGGGGGGAGAGGGAGGGGAGGGGGAGGGGGGGAGAGGGGAGGGAGGAGGAGGGGGGGTGTGCAGGAGGTTGTGGTTGCAGAGCTCACCTTTGTTTTGTGTTTGGGTCAGCTTCTTGCACACACAGCAGCAGCAGCAGCAGCAGCAGCATGGACCACTGATCAGACCCCCCCTTTAAAAAAAACAAAAATGAAACCACAGGGGTCACGGAGAGCGAGGAGGCGAGGGCAGAGATGTTGTGTGATCTTCTATGTTCAAACCTTGACCAGGACATTCTCAGACATGGGTTGGCTCTGACCGGTCCGATAGGTCATTATCAGGACAAAAACAAACATATTTAGATACTATATTGATTATATATTCTGTATACTTGGGTGTGCAACAGGCTCGGGT
Organism: Chaenogobius annularis; assembly: GCA_015082035.1. Classification (NCBI taxonomy): domain Eukaryota; kingdom Metazoa; phylum Chordata; class Actinopteri; order Gobiiformes; family Gobiidae; genus Chaenogobius; species Chaenogobius annularis. Next base: position 161,666 of record BJKM01000772.1, read on the forward strand.
TCTGCTGTAGACGGTTTTATTATTATGATGGCTCTGTAGTATTTCCAACAGTGTCACTTTCCAATACGTGTCCTCATTCTTGGTCCGTTTGGTTACTTTCGGTTCGGCTTTGGAAATGTGCGCCGTGTCCTGTGCTTTTGCCCCCCCCCCTCTTTCAATGATGTCTGGAGCAGTGGGGCCTCTGGGGGTCCAACCTCCAGATCTCGATTTTTACTTGGAGGATTTGACCTATTGTGTTTGTTTTGGGTAAACAAGAGAGACATGCAAACCGTGCGCTGTAAGGCTCAGTCTGGCCGAGGAGTCGGAACCCTGGACCTTCTTTTAGCTTCTTGCTCCGCTCGCCATGCTGACTCTGAGTAAATAACTTCATGTTTTTATTCTTTCAAATGATACACAATAGGGTCATTGATATCATTTGACTCAGCAGGTTAAGGCTTGTAATGCTGAGGTCTGCAGCATCATGTAGTTAGGTCATATTGGCAACAGCAATATTCTGTTTATTGCATTATACATCATGTGCATTCCAATTATTAAATAGATGTTTGACTTTTTATTTTATTTATTTTATTTATTTTATTTATTTTATTTATTTTATTTATTTTATTTATTTTATTTATTTTATTTATTTTATTTATTGGTTTTGTTTGTTTTGTTTGTTTTATTTATTTTATTTTTCAACATTTAAAACATAGAACAGCAAAAACAACAGAACGAGACCAGATATAACCAAATAAATAAGAAATAAAAGAAAGAAAGAGGGAAGTCATCCCGAAGTAAATAAACATTTTCCGTCTGTAAGTTATGATGACCTTTTCCCTGCTGCCAGGAGTATGTTTAGGAGTATGATTTATTGTGTCCATGGCAGGGGTCTTGAGCGCCAAATACATGGTTACATAGTTACAACATGGTTAAAACATGTTGTAAAAATAGTGTTTGTCCATTTTTTCTTACAATTATGTGCTGCAGTCCGCATTTGATCACAAACTCTACATGTTTTGGGTTTTGTCTGGTCTGGTTTTCACAAAAGAGCCTCTATACTATATATATATATATTTTAAGGATTGTGATGTTGAAGAACAGGCGTGGATTTGTTGTTGTTTTTGTGACGGTTAAGTCCAGTTTGCCGTCTGAACGTGGTAAAACTTGCGTGTAAAGCGGCGCACGTAAGAAGGGGGGGGACGTGTGAAAGAGCTTAGGAGGGCTGAGGTTGTGTCGCATGAGAACTCAGAGCGTCAGACACGGTCATCACCATGTGTTCGGAGGTTTGAGCCTCTCGTATCAATAACAGGAACGTTATTGGACCAGTATTCGTGCCGCAATGTAATGTCTGTTAGTGTTTTTTATGACGCTAACATTTCAAACGCGATGGCAAAATGGTGAGAACGCTTCAAGACATTAAAACATAACAGAAAGTAATTGTAGTTTCCTTAAAGTTACGATGTTGTCCAAGTCCATTTCTGATCTAAAACTATTCAAAACGTCAGTATCAATACTTCGTTTTCTTAATGTCTTTGTACCGATCGAATAGTCTACAATTGTTCAACATGTTTAGCCCCCGTTTGTGTCGTTTGTAGTCACAGCAACTGTTCCAACATCTGCATTTTGAGGTTCAATCACCTTGAAAAGATGGAGCGATCCGTGCCAGATCGATGCGTGAGCGCGCGTTCGACAGTGGAATCACCTCAAAACCCGGCGTGATATTTGACCCGTCTCTTTTAGCGGGCGTGTGTTGGTTTTGGACGCGTGTTCTTTGTGTTTGTGTTCGAATGCAGCGGTGCCGCCAAAAGCTCGGTGTGTAAGCCGTTCACACGGAGCATACAAGAAGACGAAGATACAATCATCAGAACCAACAAAATAATAATAACCGTGACAATTTTAGAAGCAAAATCAAGTATTTTTAGATCAATCTCTCATCCAACAATAGATCCAAATGTAAATAACGGTTTTATCTGGCTGGTTTTGTCTTGTTTAACTTTATTTTGTCCTTCGGAAAGTGCAGTTTTGTAAAGCGGGTCACAAACTTGAGAAACAGTCACATGTCAGAATGAAAGAAATTAAAAGATTTCACTGTCGTTTGGTCGCAGTTAAATTGTGATGTTTTTCCTCACAGTAATCGAGACCTAAAAGTTTATTTCCTGGTTTAGACTTTCTAGACCTGGGTTTAGTCCTCATTCAGACCTGTTTGTGGTATTTTTATTTACTTTTAGACTTTAGGTGTGTGTTAGTTCAGGCCAGTCTTGACAAGATACAAACATTTTGAACTTGATGTTTGATACTAAGGGAAAAGCTGAACACTCGATACAGAGTTTGATGCCACAATTATGATAAAAACACAATTTTGATAAATACAATAGAACGTAATAATTTTCTACCAGTAGTTTCTATAACTCTACTAGGTGGTCTTACTAGTTCTGATTTCAAGCAGGACTGTTGTAAAACCAGGAAAGAAAATTTAGTCCTATTGTATTATTTTTATTTTTATTTTTATTTTTTAATTTCAATTTTAATTTTTTAATTTCAATTTCAATTTCAATTTCAATTTCAATTTTAATTTTAATTTTAATTTTAATTATTATTATTATTATTATTCTTATTATTATTATTATTATTATTATTATTATTATTATTATTAATAGTAGTAGTAGTAATAGTAGTAGTAGTATGATTATTATGATGATTATTATGATTATTATGATTATTAGTAGTAGTAGTAGTAGTATGATTATTATGATTATTATGATTATTATGATTATTATGATTATTATTTTCTAACTAATTCTATAGTCCTGGTTTAGTCATAGTTCCGTCCTTCGTTTCCCTGTAGTCCTGATTTAGGCCCGGCTCGGTCCTGGTTCTTATTGATGGTAGACCTTGATGAGTAGTGCTTTATTTTCTTATTACATAGACATGATATTTCTGCCCTCACCTTAACGGAAGAGTTCAAAATGATGGGGGGGAATATATGATTTTTCGTCCCCTGGAAAAGTTTGCCTGCAGTGACGTTTATTCATTGTTTCGCCAGGAAAGTCTCGCTGACATTCTGAATCTCAGGCCCTGGCTGCAGAGGGGAGGAGCCTGTTGTACGCGTTTTTAACCTGCACAGGCAGAACATGCAAACGCCCCACACAGAAAGAGCCCGTGCTGCTTGAATGTCAAACTCGGGACCCTCTTGCAGTGAAGCTGAAGTGCCGATCGCTGTAAAATATAAGCAGAAAAAGAAATGGAAATGTTTTTTACGGCGTGACGTATTATTGCTGTAATATTGTCATCAGGATTGACATAATACAACCTTTTTTGGGAGTGTCCTGATAACAAAATGAAGACAACCTCAGCCGCTCCTTTAGTTCCTTGTGTTTGGGGCCATATTGTTGCATGTTCTCCTAGTTTCATTGCACTAGTTCTTCGCATGAATCCGTGCCACTGTTGTCACCTCTGGCTACGCTCGGGGCTCTGGGCTCCCCGCCTGCCCCCCCATCCCCCCTCTTCACCCATTACTCCCTCCCATGGGCCACCGAAGCGCCACGCACTCGCCACCATATTTTCAGGAGGGTTTGGGGTCCCACCTTGACAAGTCTTTCTCCGGCCAAGAGGGAGCGCGATAGAGAATGCCAGGTGAGGAAGAGGGTGAGAAAGGGTCGTGATGGACGAGAAGGGGGGGAGAAAGACATGAGGAGGGAGTGGGATTGATCAGGGGGAGAGAGATGGGGGGAGGGACATTAGAGAGTGGAGGGATTGTCTTAACCAGGACACGCTGCCGGGGCTGGGCACAGTCCTCTACGCTTGTACGCAGATGGTGCTCCTTGTACATGAATTGCGAGACTTCAAAGGCGTCTTCGGCGGTCGTGTGGTTGTTTGTGGGCGCTTCCCCCCTTTCACTACGGGGGCCGAGTGATCCGGAGATGAATCAGAATTTGGACGGTCACAAGTGGCAAGGGCTGCAGTTATTCGAGCGATGTCCTTTGCATGTCGCGTCCTGCTTTCCACGTGATCCTTTTAGGGCGATATGGTGTCTCAATTGACCGATATTTGCATGAATGGACTTCTTATTTCATTCAGATCATCAAGAGTTGTTTGGGGAACCAGCAGGAAGGCGAAGGCATGGAGGGAGTTTGCAGAAAAATTGGAAGTAAGGATGTGACGATATCAAATTCGAGAAGAAACATCACGGTAGAACGATTACTGACAATAAAACACAAGGGAAATCCTAATTGATTGATTGAGAAATGATCTTGACATCCCTAGTTGGGGTGAATCACAAATTGAATCTACCGTTGTATTCTTGTGAGTGCAGTTTGGGTCGGATGCATTGCCCCCGTTTAGCAATCAATCTGCAATCTTCATGTACGATACGTGTCTTTTCTGATCAATAACTGTGCACGGAGCTGCACCTAAATGTTTATGAAATCACAATATACGCCGATGCTGTCGAGTGCCCCCTTCAAGCGGCGGCCCAATCTGCTGTCGCTGATTTGGGTCAAAGATGGAGGCGTGTGGAACGTTACCAAGGCCCATTCCCTGCTCCTGCTCTTTTATTAATTCATAAAGATTCTGAAGGCGTCTGCGGGCGATGACGCGACGCTGGACGGCCAGGATGAAGCGGGGCGGCATGGCGAATATGAAGATGAAGTCTCCGGGGTTAGACCGCGCGGGGTCCGGGGCGAGCTTTTAGTCCTTCGCCCTGGTCGGCGGCGGCGGCGGCGGCCTCTGTTGCGCGGCGGCGGCGGCTCCAGTGGTCGAGCTCGCAGTCCTGAAGGGCGTGTGATTCAGACGCAGCCGTCGTTGTGTAAGCGCCGCACAGAGAGACGCTCCCAACACGGCCCGGGAGTCAAAGCCACAACCCTCCCGCTGTGAGTCGATGGACCAGTTTTGTGCGTCAAATCATTGTTCAAAAATGAATTGTTTTGAATGTCTTTTTTTGTTCATTTATTAACTCCAGCAAGACATTTTTACTCAAAGGTCACTCAATATTTCTTCTTCTGCTTCTCTTCTTCTTCTTCTTCTTCTTCTTCTTCTTCTGCTTCTTCTTCTGCTTCTGCTTCTTCTTCTTCTTCTTCTTCTTCTGCTTCTGCTTCTTCTTCTGCTTCTGCTGCTTCTTCTTCTTCTTCTTCTTCTGCTTCTCTTCTTCTTCTGCTTCTTCTGCTTCTTCTGCTTCTTCTGCTGTCTTCTTCTCTTCTTCTGCTTCTCTTTTCTTCGGCTTTCTCTTCTTCTTCTTCTGCATCTTTCGTTCTCTTTCTCTTTCTGCTTCTGCTTCTTCTTCTTCTTCTTCTGCTTCTGCTTCTTCTTCTTCTTCTTCTGCTTCTTCTTCTTCTTCTTCTGCTTCTTCTTCTTCTTCTTCTTCTTCTTCTTCTTCTTCTTCTGCTTCTTCTGCTTCTTCTGCTTCTTCTTCTTCTTCTGCTTCTTCTTCTTCTTCTTCTTCTTCTTGTGATGGAATGAAACAAATTCATACAGTTCGATTGCTTCAGATGACAGTGGAACGTCGTTAGAAATACATGTCAGTATCCATATATCTCACTCCCTGAATGCATGTCCCACACAGTAATGCTCTCGACACGATAGTTTGTGCTCTCTTGCTATTGCCCCCCCAGATATTCGAAATCTGATCCCACTCATGCGTGCCTCTGTAAATTACCTTTTGATCAAAATAAAACGTTTAATTCACTTTTGGGCATTTAAGTTCCTTGGAGAAAGAGTAACGCACACCAAAAATTCACATAAATCGTCGCACTCTCAGATTACAGGTAAAACTGACGGACCATATGATCAAATCACATTAAAAAAGCGTGGAGTCTGGTCGCCTCGGCAATGAACTCAAAATGTAACCGTCAGATGTGTTTATGGGAACCTCAAACAACGCCTCGGATTAACAGGGTTTTTCGCTGGAATCACAGTGATAGCAGCCATTTTTTAGTCCTGTTTCGCTACAGACGGACCATGCCTGTCCCTGATTGGCTCATCCACCTGTCAGTCACACCCACCTGAACTCAGGGAGATTACGAAGTGACCGGACTGATACAGAGCGATATCATTCTGGGTTTTCTTGGCCACGACTTCACCTCCACAGACACGTTATCGCTTTGCCTGGAGTTAACGCCGCTAACGCCGCCACGTGCAAACCCCCCCACCACCCCCTTGGACCAAGAGCCTATCAGATGAGTCAAAACGCGTGTCTTTCCCCTCTCAATTGCTCCGGAAGCTTCCGTCTATTCCGCGCACCGCTTGACAGAGTCGATCCTGTCCAGCTCGCTTGACATTTTGAAACCCTTTTTAAACGCGTCTTCTTGCGCAGCCAAAGCGGGCCAGATGGATCCCCCCGACCGAGGCTGTCACTTCGTCGACTCTGCCTGTTCCTTTCACCTCGGCTGTGAGCTGTGGCCTCCGCGTGTTATTCAAACTGATGAAATACGCTGCAATTAACTCAGGCCATTAACCAGGACGCGCACAATGACATTACTCTCTGCTCCACTTGGGCTATTAGGGCCAGCCCAAACAATTTTAGCGGATTTGCTGGAAAGCTTGTGTCATAAATGTTGTCACTCTGCGTGTGCTCGCCGCGTGTGCTCGCCGCGTGTGGGAAGACGGGATGTTTTTAGGCAGGGAAAGTTATCTGAAATGGGCTCAATTGCTTGTATTAAAAAAGGTTTATTGATTTGAGTGAAGCTGGACATTTTTGTGAACTTATGGAGGAAATATTCGTTTGCCGTAATGATAATAATAATAATAATAATAACACAGACGGAAATGACTTATTTATGCTATGAGGCCGTCGATGTGTTTCTCCACAGTTATTGTTTGTACATTTTATAGTTTCATCAACGATACCTTGTTTTTGATGCTTCGCAAACAAAAACTACTGATTTGTTTCGACCTATTCCTGTGTTAATCATCATCTAGAACCAAAAAGACCTCATAATAATGCTCATGAAGTCAATGTCTTTGGAGAAAAAATGAATTACATGTAGTTTTTGTGGTTTTTGTGCTGTGAAAAGATCATGAAACCCAATCATAGACATACGTTTGGAAATGGAAGCAAACTGGATAATGCCTGGTTAAAAATGCGATCAGCAACTCGACATAGTAAACCAGGAAGTTAAATGTAGATTAAGAGGTGGGAAATATAGCGAAAAATGTGTAATATTGCAATTGTTTCATTATCAGCTATAATCAAAACTGATATTTCTGCCCTTTTGTGGTTCATTTTATGGTTCTCTCCGTTTTGTGCCGGACTTGAACCTCAACAAAGACATTTACAGCCACATTTTCAGCACATTCCTGATGCTTTCTGAAAATATAGTCCTCATATTGTTATTAATAATGCTAATAATGCATTTGTTTTGTCAATACTGTTCACCCCTGAGTATAACGCCACCTTAAGCTTTGCAGGACTGACCACTTTAAAGTCTGTATCTACACTTTTTCCCCAAAATGTTGAGAACGTGCAGCAAATACGACATAGGTAGAGGCAATTCCACTACTGTTACCTAGCAACCAGACTGTACACAAGAGCCAAACTCCGTATAAATTACACACCCGTTATGATTTGACAAGCATGTTGCATGATCGTTCAAACTGTCCGAAAAGTGTAAATTTTCAATGGCACGTCGCCTTTTGATGACATCACAGAGGGATTCCCGCTTTAGAACTCAGCCCTGCTTCCTGTCGTTTCAGAGTTGGATTTGCCAAACGTTCTTCACAAACCGCCACTTCACAGACGTAGAACTACGATACACATTTACCACAGGTGCCCTCCCACGCGACAAACATCTCTGCCATCTGAGCCCCGTGATTGGGCCGAATGACTGAAAAGGTCACCGCTTGATTGGCCTCATTTGCCTCTGTTTTAAAGCGCCGCAGCCTCAACTTTCACTGCGTTGTCAAAAAGTAAAGTCTGAACTCGCCGCGACGACAGTGTTAAAATTACAACAGAGCGGCAGTTTTTGTTGTTGTTGAAATACTACCCACAAATCGTTCAACAGCACTGCCTCTGCAAAGTGTCCCTCTGAGGCTGCCGTACTCCGCTGACCTCACCCGCCGAGTGATGAGCCCGGAGCCCTGTTAGTGTTCGACGAGACGGTCTGAAAACCGTTACACCGGTCATTATGATCGTTCTGGCGTTCTGACGCTATGAAGGCAGTTGTCATGGCAACATACTGTCAGTAATACCACAATAACAACAAGTGTCGAGGGGTGATATTGTACTGTGAGATTCGATACGCGGCTAAATATTCTGGCTTTTAACTGGTTGTATCTTGATTAAACTTAAAGGAGACGTATTATGCTTCAATCTGTCAATAGATCATCATTATAAACCGCAATATTGATCTAAAACTGGTCACTGGTTCACTGTAACAAGCAGAAGAGGAATGAAGAATGTGTTAAAACTTAAATATTAGTTGAGGTTTGGTTATCAGACAAAAGGGAAATGTTTGTAAAAATGTATCACACAAGTGCAAAAATATCACCTTATTCTAACTTATTATAACACTTTTTTATTCATTTTTAATCAATGTTTCCATATATATTTATTTTTATTCCCACCTCTTGTCATTTACACATGTCGTTTTTATTTTTGGGAAGTGGCTACGTGACATTTTAGAACCCAACGTGTGTCTCTCGGAGTTCTTGGCTAAGTACAGAGAAGTGGGCGGGGATAGGGGGTAGGTGGAAGCGGGACTTCCGTTGCAGGACAAAACGGCATTAACTCGAACATGCAAGAATCAGAATACAACTCCTGCGTGAACTGTGGCGAGGGAGTTTAAACGCACATTAAAGTTGACTCATCGTAATATGTCCCCTTTAAATGATTCTGCACATTTTAAAGGAGACATATGATGTCAAATCGACTTTTATGACCTTTTAACCGTGTCGTAACAGTGTTCTCTCATTGACTCTTGCACGTTTGAGTAATCCCGTATTGTCCGACATTTGAGGCTCGAGTGCTCAGAAAATGCCTGTTGTCACCTAGCCCCTATCTCCGCCCACTGCTCTGTACTAGTTAAAAAAAAACGCATGTAGAGTTTGACAAATGTCACGTGGCCACCGTTTCACAATAAAAACAGGGAAATCCAAACGGTCTGCTCGTTACGATGACGCGTCACCGCGAGGAGGCGGAGCTTGTCAGTTCTGCAGCTTTGTCAATGGGCCTGTTTCTGTTGTTACGCCTTTTTTTTAGAGCGTTGAAGTGCCCACAAACAAGTAACATACAGCGATATAAAACCGTCCCGGAGTTGGATGTGAAGCAGAGCTCTTTCTTTGCAGCGCAGCCGAGTGAACGGATGATTTCCGTGCAGTGGCGCCCGCTGCTGAGAGGTGCATAATTTGCCTCTCGAGCTGTCAGCGCCTTACTGCTTTGTAACTGTAAATTCGGGGGGGAAAGTTTTTCAAAAGTATAACTCTTCGGTAAATAATTGACAGCTTCTCCGATAGCTCCGCCGTTTCCTGCACTTGAAGGAATTCGGGGCGGAAAAACCGGATTGTCATTCTTAAATTTTTAAAAACTCATTGCCGCACAAAAGCAGAGCTCCGGCGCCACGTGGCAGGAAGTTCACCGGTTCAACTCGGAGACTGTGCGAAGGGGCTTTTCTGTGTGGAGGCTGCGTGTTTTTCCCACCGGGTGCGCTAGTTTAAAAGTGTGAAAGTTTCGATGTTTGCCGCATTCCCAGTTTGTCCTCAGCGCGTCAGACTTCTCTTTTTGAACAGACTAATGAGTAAAAATGGAAATAGAAGAGCAATTAGTTTAAGAAATGTGGTTGTTTGTCCACACAATCGATCAAGCAATGGATAAACACATTTTGTTCTTCGTTTTATAAAAGGGAAAAGTTAGTTTGTGAACTTTACGATAACTTTACACACATTTGCGGTCCTAACTATGGGTTTTAATTTAATCTTGGTGTTTGCAGATATCGGTTCATCGGCCACAACAGCAAGACGATATCGGTATCGGCTCCAAAAAACCGCATCCTTTTTGCATTTTCATCCTTTTTCCATTTTCATCCTTTTTCCATCTTCATCCTTTCCTTTTCCAGCTCCTGATTCTTCCACACGTCGCTGTAGCTCTTGTTATGTCCCACGGTACGGCATTAAACTCTTATCTCTGTGGCGACAAGCCGATGATGCAGTTAAAGGTCAGGTCTGCGGAGAGGCGAGCCCGCGCACTCAATAAGAATTCGTGTTTTTCCAGGTGTTTTTGAACAATAAAAACACATGTAATCGAATCAGTGCAAGGCAGATCGGATTCATGTGGCAACGCTCTCTGTTCTGCCCCGTTTAAATAAATGAATAATTAAAACATGGAACTCTTTTAAGGAGAGACACGACAGGTAAAACTGATTATTTTTTTTTTCTTTCTTCCCATTTGTAGTTTTTTGTCAGTTTGCTCTCTCATATGGGCTTTTAAATCTCCTTCTACATGATTTAATTGATTACATTTAATCCACTCACATCCAGGATTTGAATGAAGGGTTTGTAAAATCCGAGCGTGATTTATTCAAGTTTTAATTTTTTATTTCAGGCCACTTTTCAGTCAGATCTAGTTCACTCAACAAACTAAATAAAATATCCTAAATCCGCTCTGTGAATGCTTTTGTCACTAATATGTCGACCAAATGAACCAAGGCATTTAAACCTGGCTCCGTCCATTTTTCAGATTTATATGTCTCAATACGTAGGTGCGATTTTGCCAGGTTTTTACACATAAAATGCATTATTTATGGAATGAAAACATGACGTGATGAAAAACTTATCATCACATTTTCTCTTACATTTATGTGAGAAAACGACAGGAGAAGTTTCAAGTTTATATCTTTAGATTCAAGATTTTTTCCTATTCACTTGTCCTTTTGTCAATTTAGTCAATTTGCTTTTTTATTAGTCGATTAACTACTTTATTAGGATTATTATTGGGATTTTATTTGGACCGCAGCAGAAAGGAGAAGTTAGCTGGAGTTCTGAGAGTTCAATCTGCCCTTTCACTAAGAACGTCGCTGTTACGCCACATTTTTAGTCGATTAACTGACGCACGGGGCGTGTCTTTAGCTGACCAATGAGGGCAAAGTGTGGGCAAACCGTCAGGTGCAGCACAGTGGGCACTTTTCTCCAGATCTCGGTCAGGAGTCGCTAATACGGGGGCTTATTTTTAGCCTATTGTTCATGTAGAAAAGCGCTGTGAAACTGTGACCATTTGCTTCTTTAAACCGTAAACGTTTCAACGCTGTGGACGTCTTTAGCATTTTGAGCGCTTTTCACAATTCAGGTCACGATTATTCGGTTAATCAATGTAACCGTGAGAACCAAAGAATGATCATCGTGACCATTTTAGAAGCAAAATTAAGCCTTTTTAGTTTATCTATAGCCCCCCCCAAAAAATAGGCCTAAATGTGAATGACGTTTTTATCTGGCTGTTTTTGTCAAATTCAACTTTATTTTGTCTTTCGAAGAGTCCAGTTTCGTGAAGCTGATGACAATAATCGTGAATAATAGTTCGATCGTGATGTTTTATCTCACAATAATCGTTAAACCAACATTTGATATCGTGACATCCCCAGTTACAAATGATCTGTTATCGGACGGCGCTGTATTTTAGGGCCCTAAGGTTCAATTCGACTGGACGCAGTGAGCAGATGGCACCGGCGGCAGTATTTTCAAGTGCCACGAACGGCAGAAACCTCCTGAAGTACATGTGGTTCTGTTTTCGGTTGTGAACTACGACCTGAATCCCATCGTTAAAACATACTGCAAATCACAAAATCACAATAGATATTTTTTGAAGCCGGGTTTTCACTTTCCTCTGACGCAACTGTCCAAACCAGACATTCACGTTCAGCTCAATTCTGAGAGACTGAAAGTACTTATTTCTGTACTTAAAACTCATATAACTTACTTAGGGCTGAAACAAGTTGATGAATCATAATGGAAACGTATTGATTGTTGAATGATCTGAGAGAAGAGGTTTAATGACACTGACAGAACAGGAATCAGATCAAAATGACACAGGAAATGTAGTGTCTTTCGCTTAATCTGGGCCAGATTTAGCCAAAAAATACCATTGCCACATGCATTTGCAATCAAAACAACCAACAATTCATTGAAAAATCATTTAAACTTACTCTTGTATGTATTCTGTAACTGGAACAGCAACGTTTAAGGCCAAACCTTTTTGTTTTTTGGTCGGTTTGATCTCTCAAAACTTGTCAAATCTGCTCCAGCATTTAAAAACTAATATTTTATTTAATCCACTCACATCCATTTAGATGTCTAATTCTTAAAATGCCCTTTTCCTTCCACAGAGACATAAAGATCTGTCCTTAAAGTAGCACCTACACACACCAAACTGTACAACCTTTTACTTCTCAATCTCAATCCAACACTTTTTTTTAACGTTAGACTATTTTCAGACTAAATAACATATCCAAAACGCCCTCTGTAAATGTTTTGTGTCTAATATGTCGACAGAATGACTTGTAGAAGCAGTTTCTTCCTTACATTGTTGTGAGTAAACTACAGAAGAAGTTCAAATGTAATCTTTTTTCACCTGCAGCGTCCGGCCTTTAATAAAAGTTCTAACATTATGAGACATTTCTGAGCTTTAGCGGATTGACCTGGATATCTGGAACCAACACTTTATAGCCGTAGCTGTCTCGGCGCGTGAGTGGTAAGGATGAGACTGTAGGTGCAGAATTCACGCTTCTTCAGACTCATTTGTGTCACACAATGTTACGCAATAAACGTATCTATCACGCGCTGGCCCTATACAGTCTTTTACATAATCAAAACGTCGGATTAAAGCATTCTGCATCACTTAACATCGCTCTGAAACAGTGTCGAGGCAGTATAAAGTGGCAAACTGGGGCCGCGGAAGGTGCAGATGAAGCGACAGAGGAGCCGGAGAGCCCAAGCCTAGTTTTAGACCGGGATCTAGGCCATTATGTGTGTTAGTCCTGGTGGGGCTGAGCTGCTCCGGCCCGCGTCCTCCAGAACAATACGCTTTATGAGCACGCAGCTCCTCTCAGGCGCGCTAATGCCATTGTGGCGCTGGGGCAGGACAGGCGCATGCTCCTCTCGGCACGGACTTTCCACTGGAGCGGTGACGGGGTTTATGGGTAATGTAGTCGTGAAAGGTGGGCGCTGAGGGCAGTCGCTCGGTACTAAAACATTATTGTCTGCCACTCATTGTCAAGTGATTGTCAAAACATTGTCATCGGGTGCCGCCTTCGGAGTCAAGTCCTAGTCGTGTAGGTTTAGCTTGGACCTGGTTCGGACCCGCGTTGGACCAGATCTAGTCCTGGCTTGGACCTGATTTAGTGTGTGTTTGTGCTGTTTGATTGTGTTCAAGGTTGAGAGTCAGTCATTTCTAATCGTCTAATGATCCAATCGAGAAGACCACGGTCAATCGTCCGTCAGTCAAAGCATTTTGTTTGGAGCAGAAGTCAGAATTGAGTGCAAATTGTGTGTTAAATGGCAAAATATTAAAGGTTTGTATTGTTCATGTTCAGGAAAGTAGCATTGAAAGCCAGTTGCATTTGTTTTAGCGAGCAAGAAAAAGGAACGTCGTGCCAATCAGTTTATATGCGGGGGGAAAAGGTGGGGTTTCTGTCATGCCGGTCAGTCCCATTACTAACTACTAACTTACTTCAAAAGCTTCTCGTGTATCTGTATCGCCGAAAACGCTTGGAAGTACCTTAAGATCTTTCATCTGAAAAGTACAGCCTCAATTCCCGCTGATCGTCCGCTGATCTGAACGACTCTCGCTCCCGACGTCTGTTACGTGTGAACGCTGTCGTTGTGTTCTTGGGCAAAACACGTCTCACCCTCAGTGTTCGTGTGTGTGAATGAGTGAGGGGGTTCACTGATGTAAAGTGCTTTGAGTGCCCATTGGAGGAAAAGAAGCGCTTTGAAATTGTGACCATTGTTGGATGCGATTACCTTGAGTCATAATTTATCACGGCTTTTGTTATTCCTGTTTTGGTGTTTGGATAAACTCTCAACGCGACTTTCTGTTCTCTTCAAAAATCATAGTCATTCTTGAGTTTAAAAGTTGTTATTGAATAGAATTTCTCTTATTGTGCAGTTGTAGCCACTCAACAATAATGAGCTGCAATAGAACAGAACAGAACTGGGAACCGGGCACACAGAAGAGCACATTTTAAAGGCAAATGCCATTAGTTTAACGCTCCACGATATCTTTAAAACAATTGAATCCTTAGCAAACATAAATCAAAACTAGGGCTGTTGTCAACTAAAGAAATTCGACTAAAATCCTGCTCTCTGCATCAATTAAGACTAAACGGTCCAGCTAACTTCCTCCATGCGTTCTCCTCTTATAATCCAGGGGAGTAAAAACATGCACATCTCTCAGCATGACGTTATCACAATAATCCTTTCACGGTATGATATTTATTGCGATGTTGAGAAGATTGAACAGAATTGCAGAAATACGACTTTTTCCTTTAAAAACGCATTTGTGCAAATCGCTACTGTCATATTCAGACACAAGATACCAAAGTTCTTCAAAACTGTTATTTCTTCATGTTGTCCGCACTGAAATGTAGCCAGGATCATGGTCTATGCCCCAGGTCACTAATGGATCCGGACCCCAGCGCAGTCCCATTCGGACCCACGCCTCTGACAGGAAACTTCCCCCTCCTTCACGGAGCACGAGGGATACAGCCTCCTCGTGTGTTAGTGATGAGCGGCTTTTAAGACACTGGTTCCTTTGCGTCCCCCCCCCATCCCCCCTCTATCCAATCACACAGGAGCCCGACCCGCACCACAAGCCCACTGCCCGCTCGCTGCCCACGTGTGCCAGCGCAGAAGCACTGACTGATGAGAGAGTTGGCTTTGCAACACTCTTTAGTCCAGTGTGTGACGTTCTGATCAGAACAAACATCTCATGTCAGCTTTATATTCTGCCTCAAAGCAACTTTTAAAAGAGCAACATGTGAATTCATTTTAAAACCATCATTGGACTATTTGATGTCGAATATAATGAGTTGGTACATTGTGAAAAGCCTATTAAAATACTCATAATATAATATATATTATTATATAAAAGTGGCATAAAAGAGACGCTGTGAAGTCCCAGACTTCGGCCTGTGGACATTTCCTCAAACGGGACCTCAATGAGAGTTTCTTAGTGACCCCTGCTCTCTGCTGTTCCTGATGGGTTTTTAGCTGTTGCTGAAAAACAATGAATGTAAACAAAGGAGCTAATAACTATTTAGAGACGATACAATATCATGATATTTTGGTTATTGTCACATCCTTATAATAATCCTAATAAAATATATCGACCAATGAATCGATTAAAGCAGTAAAGGACTACAGCCCATCGCAAAATAGAAACAAATACATGGTTGAATGGGTTCTGATGAAGTCAGAGGAGTTGGAAGTCAAGTTCTAGAGCTCTTAATCACTCTCCCGTGGACTTCCTCTGTGCTCAGTTGTGAGTGTGCGTCACGTGACTCTGTATCCCCCCTCGCTCCCACCACAGCCCCGGGATTTCATTATGTAACAAGCACATTAGCAACAACCACGGCAAGACACAGCTCTGCAGCCAACGATCAGAACCGTCTCTGAAAGAGGAAGAGGAGAGAGAAGAGGACGGACGTGTCAGGAGAGGAAGAGGAAGAGAAGAGAGAGAAGAGCACGGATGTGTGAGGAGAGGAAGAGAGAGAGAAGAGAGAGAAGAGCACGGATGTGTGAGGAGAGGAAGAGGAAGAGAAGAGAGAGAAGAGGATGGACGTGTGAGGAGAGGAAGAGAGAGAGAAGAGGATGGACGTGTGAGGAGAGGAAGAGGAAGAGAAGAGAGAGAAGAGGACAGATGTGTGAGGAGAGGAAGAGAGAGAGAAGAGGACGGACGTGTGAGGAGAGGAAGAGGAAGAGAAGAGAGAGAAGAGGACAGATGTGTGAGGAGAGGAAGAGGAAGAGAAGAGAGAGAAGACGACAGATGTGTGAGGAGAGGAAGAGAGAGAGAGAGAGGAGAGGAGAGAGAAGAGAGAAGAAGCGAGGACGGACGTCGTGTGAGGAGAGGAAGAGGAAGAGAAGAGAGAGAAGAGCACGGATGTGTGAGGAGAGGAAGAGGAAGAGAGAGAAGAGGGAGAGAAGAGGACGGACGTGTGAGGAGAGGAAGAGGAAGAGAGAGAAGAGAGAGAGAAGAGGACGGACGTGTCAGGAAGTGAGGAAGAGTGGAGTGCAAGAGAGACTATTGGAAAAGAAGGAGAGGAAAGAAAAGGGTGAAACAACTTCGAAGAGCGGGAGAAGAGAAAGATTGAGAAGATGAGGGGAGAAAGGGATGTCAAGTAGAGGAAGAGAGACTGAGAGAAGGAGAGAGAACAACACAGGGAATAGAGGAAGGAGAGAGACGGTTAAGAGAAAGATGAGAAGAAATGATGAGGAGAGCAGGACAGAGAGGAAGAGAGAGAAAGAGAGAGGGAAATGTGAGAGGCCGAGACGAGGGAGACGAGTTAAAGATAGAGAATAAGAGACGGAGCGAGTGGGCGTGTGCTCGGAGACGGCCATCGATCGGTCTGAGGCGGCCACGGCGGAAGAGTAATGGACCTCGCTAACAGGAGCTAATGCACACGTGGACGTCGGCTCCGGCGAGCGAAACGTGAGCCAAACACAAGCGCGTTCTACGAGAGCGCGTTTTCATACGGGGGAAACGCACGCGCGGCAAAACGGCAAAAATCGACACTTTTCGGCACTAAATCGCTGGTTCAAATATAGCGTCCGGGAGCGCTGCTTGACTCTCTGCTTAGGTCTGCGTTTAGTGACACCGTGAACGCACGTCTGACCCGCTCTCCTCTCTGTCAGGCTCGGCAGCTCAGGAGCGGACCGAACCATTACGAGAGAGGGGTGGTTCAAATATACAGCGTTTATTTTAACACACGCAAAACGAGAGGAACAGATACAGTACCGTGCGACACGCGGCCCATACGCTGTAGTGAATACTCCAAAGTGTCCTGATCTTGCTGGGCCCCTCGTCAGCCCCCGGGCCCTTGGAATCGCCCGAACCTTTCTCCCCCGCTCGGCGCCCCTGGACCTACACAGTAACTGGTACAACAAATGCTCATAAGCAAATCTGTGAAATATAGGCTGCTTTAACCTGTTAATTCATTCATTCATGTCATATAATCTTTATTAATAACATCAAAGTGTGGACACAATTGACATGAACTAAAAATACAAACAAAATGAAGGTTATAGAATGTATTTATTTGATTTATTTGCTGGAGACTCTGCATATTAATGAACACGTGTAAATTAATTTCCATCTTTAATTGCAGACTTTAATTGCAGAACAGCGCAGGTTTTCTCTTCTCAAATCACTCCCTTTTGCTCGCGCTTGAGCTCGCTCTCATGGCTCACTTCCCACCGCCAGTTTCCCATAAGACTTTTGCGTTGCTGGTCAATTGCAGCGTGGCGGTTTCAGTGAGGGTCAGGCGCATGTTACCGTGGACCCCAGGGCTGTAGGTGCCAGTGGTCCAAACCGGCGTGTCGTCCTTCCCGTACATCACCAGGCTAGCGTCGCTCTGCAGAACGATGCGGTTCGGTTTAGTGCTGGTGGTGTCAGACGCCCAGATCGGAGTCCACTTGTAGACCACGAAGTTACCGTCGTCCTACGGGAAACGCAAGAGAACGGAAATCACAATAGCAAACGGTGCTCCAGTGCTCCCAGTTCTGACAAACGTTGATTTACACGGCTTTTCGTCAGACCGTTAGCAGCCAGACGACTATCAAACCTACCACGCTTTTAGGTTCCATTCCAGCCTCGATCTGAGCCTCGATCTGAGCCTCGATCTGAGCCTCGATCTGAGCCTCGATCTGAGCCTCGATCTGAGCCTATTTCACCGCATTTCACCGTCTCTCGCATCCGACCGCCCCCTTTTATCCCTTTTACCTGGAATATGGCCATTGTATCTTCCATTGTTGCTGAGGAGATAGTCGCCTTTCAAGCAGCTCCTGGTTAGTGCTGATGGACGTTTTACTCATGGTTCTGAAAAAGAAAGGCTGCTCAGTCAATGCAGAGCCCGTGCTGGCAGAAGGCAGGCGCAGAGGTCCATACCCACTCGCCTGGTGCTGGTCAAAGCTGAATCCGACGTGTCCAGGCTGTGCACACAACGCACTTTTATACAAGGTAAAACTGGGCGGTGCAAACAAGTGCAAACCTGTTGCTGTAACGAATAGATATTTCCACAGAATTACCACAGAATCCATTCAGTTTAAAAACAAATCTGCAACCGTAATAGCAATTATAGTGACAAAACCGGTTGTTTTAACAAAGATGACCTATGATACTTCCACAGAATTACCACAGAATCCGTAAATGGAATCACACTTTGACCGGCTGGAAGACACAACTAAATGTCTTACAGTTCTTGAATCAGAATAAGAAAAAGTCTCTTGCCATTGTCAATGATCAGCATTCACAGGCTAGGAACTTGCTTTGGTGATTGGGCTTATCATACAACAATGAACAGTAATAAAAGCAAGATATACCAAATCAAATAAGGCACGCATTGAAGAAAAACGATTTAAATTTACTATAAGATAAAAATAGACTTACTATGTACACAAAATGTACAGTTAAATGTACAATTGTAAATGAACAGTGCAGTGAGTGGGTGGTTAAACTATAGTTCAAGTGACCGGTGTTTAAGAAGTGTTCATGAGTCCAACGGCAGAGGGGAAGAAATTGTTCTTGTGGCCGGAGGTTCTGGTCCGGATGGACCGCAGCCTCCTGCCTGAGCGGAGGCAAGGCAAGTTTATTTGTAGAGCACAATTCGTACACAAGGCAATTCAAAGTGCTTCACACAACAGGAAAAAAATTCATTAAAATCACAAAGACATGACAAAAATCACAAAATCTTAATTTAAAAGTGCCATTTTCAGGCTGTCCGTCAAATAGTTCAAGGACATAAAAGAGAAGAGTGCAAAGAAAAGCATTTCAGTCATATGCACAGCCAAACAAAACAGTTTTTAGCTTAGATTTGAACAATGCCAGAGCAGAACCTGTCTCACATCCTCAGGAAGACTGTTCCAGATTTTAGCTGCATAAAACAGAAAGTGGGAGTGGCTCAGATAGTCCATGTCCAGGGTGAGAAGGGTCAGCTGTGATCCGACCTGCTCGTCCCAGAGCCCTGGAGACGTACAGGTCCTGCAGAGATGGAAGTCTGCAGCCGATCACCTTCTCAGCAGAACGCACAATGCGCTGTAGTCTCTGTTTGTCCCTGGCTGTGGCTCCAGTAGAGGGCGCTGTAGTCTCTGTTTGTCCCTGGCTGTGGCTCCAGCAGAGGGCGCTGTAGTCTCTGTTTGTCCCTGGCTGTGGCCTCAGTAGAGGGCGCTGTAGTCTCTGTTTGTCCTGGCTGTGGCTCCAGCAGAGGGCTGCTGTAGTCTCTGTTTGTCCCTGGCTGTGGCTCCAGCAGAGGGTGCTGTAGTCTCCTGTTTGTCCCTGGCTGGGCGCTGTAGTCTGTCTGTTTGTCCCTGGCTGTGGCTCCAGTAGAGGGCGCTGTAGTCTCTGTTTGTCCCTGGCTGTGGCTCCAGTAGAGGGCGCTGTAGTCTCTGTTTGTCCCTGGCTGTGGCTCCAGTAGAGGCGCTGTAGTCTCTGTTTGTCCCTGGCTGTGGCCCCAGCGTACCCACACGGTGATGGAGGAGGTGAGGATGGACTCAATGATGGCCGTGTAGAACTGCACCATCATCTGCACTGGCAGCTTGGCTTTCCTCAGCTGCCGCAGGAAGTACATCCTCTGCTGGGCCTTCTTGATGAGGGAGCCGATGGAGGGCTCCCACTTGAGGTCCTGGGTGATGGTGGTGCCAAGGAAGCGGAAGTCCATGGTGGTGATGGGGGATTCTGTCAAGGTGAGGGGGGGCTGGGGGGCTGTGACTTTCCTGAAGTCCACGATCATCTCCACTGTCTTCTGGGCGTTGAGCTCCAGGTTGTTATCCAGGTATCTAGCTGTTGACACCTCCCTGCTAAATCCATACTTTGCATCTTTGTAGCGCCCCCTGTCACCAGCCCTGTGCGCTGCCTCCTTCTGCTGCCTTAACTGCCTCAGTTTAAGTGTGAACCAGGGTTTGTCATATTGAAAGTGACTTTGGTGTGTGACTGTATGACAATGTATGACAGACTGGCAGCTCTGAAACCCTCCCAGTCTGTGATGTCCAAACATCACAGACATGATATCATGTCATCATAGAACATGCAAAGAACGTGTTACAATTAAGGTTAAATAGTTGTTTCAGGTTCTGCAAAAAGTGTTTTTTAGTTTTTTATTTGCGATTTCAGGCTTGAAAACAGAAATTCCAGTGTACATTTGTTTCCCTTAAAGTATGTTTCACAGTACGTTTTGTGAAAGTCATTTTAAATGATGAACGGTGAAGGTGATTATTGCAAATAGACGCTGGATTGTGATTGAAAGTTCACAGAGAAAGAACAGGTTTGTCTCCAAAATATGTCTTTCTACAACAAAAATGTGGAAAAAAAGAGTTGACTATTTGTAGAAGGTGACCCACATTGACCCACATATTGGTGATAGAGATTGAGTGACTGTTCTATCATTTTTTTGTCATTGTAATTTTTAGTAATTGAACTCCACTATATTTTAAAGATAAATGTAGTACTTTACATTTAAGTTTTTCTGCATCTTTTGTCCCATTTAAAGCCTCATGAAGTAAATGCCCATTTCCTGTGTCCAATCGTTTACATGGTTACAACAGGATAAGGCCAAACATCAGCTCATGTCATGTCTTTAGAGGTATGCTATGTTATGACCTTTGACAGCGTAAAGTTTTGTTTGAATTGTTTGTTTAAAAAGTACTCTGAATACCTAAGTATGTTTTACAGTGAATGATTCAAGCATTTTTAACTTAAATAATGATTAGATTTAGCATCTTTTATTTGACCAAACGTATGTGTCTGCGTAGGTTTTCTCCCTTACAAGCATCTCACATCGTCATCATTTATATCACATTTATATCAATAAAATAAACTCGATCCAATTGACTTCATATTTATTTTGACTTAATTTGACTTAATTTTTATAATTTTTAGGTGTTTGGGGTTCTCAATTTGTTAATCCAATAATAAAGCCGAACGATACCTCGACGCTTTTACTAATCTATAAAAGATGTCTTTGACTAGAGGATGTCAAGACTTTGGTAAGGATGTCATTTATGATCATTTATTCATGTCCTTTTGTTGCACACGGCCGTTTGTCGTAGCACATGTTACTTCCTGTACATTTAACAGTTCTTCCCTGGTCCCTCTCTGCTGCAGCGGTCCCCTTCCCCCTGGCCCACCGGCTCACCATGAAGGAGGTGTTTGACGCGGAGGGCCGGCCGCGGGTGGACCTGCTCAAGGCCCATCTGACCAAAGAGGGCCGTCTGGAGGAGGCTGTGGCGCTGCGCATCATCGACGAGGGCGCGGCCATCTTGAGACAGGAGCGCACCATGTTGGACATCGAGGCGCCGGTCACAGGTCAGATACGGACAATGTTCTTACGATGGACTACACTTGTCCAGTACATAGTACTTGGCCTCGAGCAAGTACTATGTACGTGTTCGTTATGTTAGACTGCACTGATGAGAATAAATCACCTTTTGGTCTCCATGACAGCTCAGGCTGACCTTAACACAGGGTTTCATCTGATGTGAGTTGGGTCTGGTTCAGCGCCTGCGTGGTTCGGAGCCCGCGAGGTTCGGAGCCCGCGAGGTTCGGAGCCCGCGAGGTTTGGAGCCCGCGAGGTTCGGAGCCTGCGAGGTTCGGAGCCCGCGAGTTCGGAGCCCGCGAGGTTCGGAGCCCGCGTGGTTCGGAGCCCGCGTGGTTCGGAGCCCGCGTGGTTCGGAGCCCGCGAGGTTCGGAGCCCGCGTGGTTCGGAGCCCGCGAGGTGGGAGCCCGCGAGGTGGCGTGGTTCGGAGCCCGCGGGCACTGAACCTCGCGGGCTTCGGAGCGAGGTGGGTCGCCGGCTTCAAATTGTAGAAGTCTGTGTTAAAAATTCAATAGACGATTATTGATTTATGACTGAATTTGTCTGTCTCGAGGTCTTGACGTCCCTCAGTCTCGTTGCAAATGATCTCAGATTGAAACATGTGAAGTGTAATTTGATTTTTAATAGAAACCAAGATCATTATTCTTTCCAAATTCTGTCTGATCGCTTTAGCCTTTTGACAATATCTCCACAGGGAAGAGCATTGCTCTGTCAATCCAACATTTAACCTCACATTGTAAAAGAAGATATTGAAATGGCAGGTTTCAATTCCCTGCACAAATTAAAATGAATATAAAAAGACAGATTTATATGATGAATGAAATATGGACAGCCATGCAGGAGCCAGATGGAGAAAGAGACGTACTGAATATACGTGTCACTGATGAGCACTCTTAAACCCATAGTTGTGCTTCTGTTCTCCTGAACAAGATCCTGGTTCACGTCCAGGTCTGGATGTGGGTCCTGCACTAGTCTCCTACTGTTGGGTCAAAACCTTCAGACGACACATTTACAGGGACATCAAAGAACACCTTCACTTGTTTACTAAAAATCGAACTTGTATATTTCCAAAGACATTACTGAGCAGGACTACAAATGTTTGAGATATTTTCTTAGACTTATTTTCATGGAAGTGTGTTCTTTATTTCTTCATTTTTAAGACTTTCTGGCCCGAAAGGTTTATCGGACAGGGCAACTTTAGTGTGCGATTAAGGAAAGAGGTTGAGACATTTGGGAAACGGGGTCAAAAAACACCACCACACGTGCAACTCTTTAAACCACTGCACCACCGACAAGCACTCGGAATCGCTCTCGAATGAAGTAAAACTCAGGCGAAGCTCCTGCCTCGCCGCTCTTTTGGATTTGCCCGCGTTTATGTCTCTTGCGTTGCCGTTCTGACAGATCTTTCTTCAAACAGCTGTCGAGTTTCTGCCTCGCCAAACGCCTCTGTTCCTTTCACTCGGGCAGCACACGTGAAATGAGACGCACCTTTACGACACACATACAGTCCATTATGCGCAATGCCACTGTTGTTGCGTGGCAATCGTGACGGAATCAGACCCCGACCTCCTGAATGTCACGCAATCCCACCCTGCGCGTGTGGTTCGGCTGCTTTAACGCCCTGTACGTTGCGCCTCTTGCAGTGTGCGGAGACATCCACGGACAGTTTTTCGACCTGATGAAGCTGTTCGAAGTGGGCGGGTCTCCGGCCAACACGCGGTACCTGTTTCTGGGCGACTACGTGGACCGGGGATACTTCAGCATCGAGGTACGAAAAGGCGCACTGTGTAACTTTTCTGGTGGTCTTCGTGGAGTTGAAATGATTAAATGGAGATGGAGTTTTCATTTTGCAGCATTAAAACATGTAACTGAATAAATGTCAGATAAATAATTGTTTAATATTGTGGAACATTTCTTGGCATCTCCATGGACACAAGAAGACAGAGTAGATCTTACATAGTGCAGCTTTAATGGCTCTATAAGTGATTCCTGAGCATTTCCACGTGAAACGCAAACTGACAGAAAGTTCATTTTTTTCCGTCCTGTTGAGGCAAAATGTGAATTTGTGTTGAATATTATTGATCTATTGGATGCATCGGAAACCAAACAATTCAATCACAAAAGCAAGATAAAATTCTAAAATGTCAATGGACTGTAGATGATTTTTAAAAATATATTTTTGCTTTTTAGTGAGATAAACAACCCCCCCCCAAAAAAAGCATTAACAACAAAAAAGGAACTAAAAAGGGACAAAAAATAAAACATAACAAAAAAACGACAGGGAAAAAAATAAAAAATAAAAGGAACAAAAAAGGGACAAAAAATAAAACATAACAAAAAAAATGACAGGGACAAAAATAATAATATAAAAATAAATAAAAGGAACAGAAAAGGGACAAAAAAATCAAAAATAACAACTAAAACGACAGGGAAAAAAATAATAATATAAAAATAAATAAAAGGAACAAAAAACGGACAAAAAATAAAACATAACAAAAAAACGACAGGAAAAAAAATTATAATATAAAAACAAATATATATATAATAAAAAAAGATCAAATAAATAAACAATACATTTTTAAAAATCCTGTTATTATTAATCATTAATGAGCTTATTCACTGTATGCAATGGCTAAAACTAAATAAAATTGGCAGTCAGGATGGACACTAACATGAGTAATGGTGTTTGTGTTTGTCCTGTTGTTGTCCTGCGTCTGATGACTGAAATCGAAGCACCGAATGGGCCCAGAGTCCATTAGACACTTTGAAGACTGGAGTTGTGCGGAGAAGAAGCTGCAAACACTGCAATCAATGCTCTAAATACAGACCAAAATGTGGCCCTCAGACCAATTTGTGTTGGTCCTCAAGTCTCCTGATGAACTGGCCCAAATGAACTCAAGTGGTGCTTCTTATAACAGATATATTCGCGTCTCCATTATACCATTAAAACCGCCACCAACATTTTGGTGAGACACAAATTGACTTGTCGTTTTGCCACTCAAATATGATGTTAATGTACATTTAGCAAGGGCGACGCTGTAAGCTGTAGGATGCGTAAGATATATCGGTTATCGGCCAGTGTTTGATCAAGTGGTTATGGCTGTGTTTACTGGACTGACAATGACATGTAAATGAGGCGTGAAAAGAAGCGCTAATGCTCGGAATTCACGCGTGTGGAGTTTCACGACGCTGTTCACACGCACCGCAGGCTTGTGAATTCACTTCAACAGTTTCAGTCAAAAATAATGTTGTGCAAACAAACTTTCAGCCTTTGAGAGGTTAAAAGGCGGAATAACAGTAAATGTCGCCGTAATAAACCCTATTTAAAATGAATAGCGCCTCTCACACTTTTTATAATCTGTCTTTAAACTATTTATTTTACATGACTAAAGCTAGAATATAGATATACAATATAAAGCCGACATGAGCAGTTATATTGGCTATCGGCACCTCCAACTTCCCTGTGTATCGGCCTCGTATCGGGCCCCTAAAAGCCACGTCAGATGAATTTGTGCCCTAACCTTGACATTCAGCCCCTCGCTTGAAAAGTCACGTGATCACACCTCGCGTCAGTCATTTGTGCAGCGTATCAAAACGACAGCCCATTTGTTTTACGGCCGTGAAATGAAACGTTGACCTCACGGTTCACCCTGAGACCGGTTTGAGTCCGACCGTCGCCGCGGTGAAATGACGTCAGGAGCGGAGTTATGACGCTTCATTATTTAGATTGAGTGTCTCCGGAGGACGAAGCGGACGTGGTCAGAGTCGAGGTCAGGCCTCATTGAAATGCAGAGCGAGTTGAAATGTGTGGACGGAGATACAGAGCGAACGTAAAGGTCTGATGACAGAGCCCCCCGCAAAGTGCTCCAGTCCCAGTTGATGGATCAGACATAAAATGATGACCAGTGACCGTGAGGCTAGGAGAGGCTGTGGTCGCGTTCTGGCTGTTATTTTCACGTGTTTCACATTTTTGAAGAGTCTGAATGACATAAATGCATACAAAAGATTAGTAATGAATAAAATATAGAGCTGTGGGCGGGGATAGGAGGTAGAAGGAAACAGAAACGTAAGCCTTGCATGCAGGACAGGGTTTAGGGTCAGGGTTTAGGGTCAGGGTTTAGGGTCAGGTTTAGGGTCAGGGTTATTCTGAATGTTCCCTGGTAGCATTCCCCCCTTATCGGTTGGTTTTTTCTTTATCAGTGCCGCCGCTCCCATTAGGCACATAACGCACAGTGCGTAGGGGCATCTGGTGCTCCGAGGGGCACCACCAGCCTGACCAGTTTGGATTGAATGACAGAATAGGCTATTTGTGCAGCAGCTGCACTGTTCCCTTTCTCAGTGAAACGAGGAGCATATGTAGTCATTTAAAGTAACTCGAGGACTCGAGCGAGTGCTTCTCTCTCGCTCCAAAGTGAGTTGGCGATGTGCACGGGCAGCTCCACTGCACCAGCCACAGTTTAACCAGCTGGTTACATATGTATTTTTTGATCCACAAGGAGCAAAACGGTCTTTAAAACTGGCCTCATATTCAATTAGAAACAGTGAAAAAGAGAGAATGAATCAAGACGTGTGTGAGAGCTGACACTGCCGCGCGCCAAGCCAAAGTGGTTCAACTGCTTACAAATGTCTAAATCATGTTTTCATAAATGCAACAGAGAGTTTGCAGCCTGTAGTGTTTCTAGAGCCTCACTCTGTTCTGCAGAAGAGCAGGAGAAGGGCTTCAGGGGGCGCTGGAGCAGGGGCAGAGCAGGGGAATGTAGGGACTGTGGGGGGCCCAAAATGCACCGGAATACAGGAAATGATATGATCCCTAGACCCCTTTAGCATTGTGATTCAAGCAATATATCAAATTAAATAGCCTATATTAAATAAATCGTCGTTCGTTCTTCGTTCTTCAAGTGAGTTTCCACCTGAAATGCTCATGAAATATCACCCCCAAAAATGTGATTTCGGATGCTTTTGTTGTCTAAGGTCATCTGTTATCATTTTGTTTCCGAAAAGAATGTATTTTATTCTATCCGTCTTCATTGATAATTTGTTTGAAAGAAACCATTGATTAAAATATGTTAATTCGTTCGTTACCTGATCCAGGACATTGGCGTCGCCTGTGTTTGTGGAACAGAAAAGATCATGGGCTTTGAGTTATTTGAAATGTATGAAAATACCGAGCCCCGCTGAATGAATCTGAAGTTATAGAAACAGTTGGCAGTTCAAAGGTCATTTCAACCCTCTGAGGTGTAATGATGTCAGTGTT
The DNA here is from genome assembly GCA_015082035.1 of Chaenogobius annularis. Lineage (NCBI taxonomy): Eukaryota > Metazoa > Chordata > Actinopteri > Gobiiformes > Gobiidae > Chaenogobius > Chaenogobius annularis. The sequence goes on from BJKM01000772.1 coordinate 188,399, forward strand.
GGAGATATTAAAGGTGCACGTGTGTCTCTGCCTGCTCTTCAGTGCGTGCTGTACCTGTGGGCTCTGAAGATCCTCTACCCAAAGACACTGTTTCTTCTGAGAGGGAACCATGAATGTAGACACCTGACGGAATACTTCACCTTCAAACAAGAATGTGAGTACTTTTACTTCAGTCACTGCTTATTGCTTGAGGCCCAGTAGAAGCTAAAATAACATGTACATCTGTCTAACACATCAAGAGACGCATACTGTAATACGAACTGATAATACCTTGATTAATAGTTATGAATACAGTATTTTTATTGTATATTATATATTTTCGACCAATGTGAATGTGCTTAGACATTTTGTTTATTTGTCAAAGCCTAACAGAGAAATGCTTGTGTTTTAAGTGTTTCATGTCATGTATTTTGAATTATTGAGCGCATAGGAGTAAGTAGTATTCAAACTTTGCATATCACAACGTCGGCCCCTGGCAGAGTCCACTTTCAGGGGGACAACGTCTTAGAAATGTCACAAACAAACATCTGCACGCACGGCCGCATCCCGACACTTTGTGGGGTTCCGTTCTGTTGCAGGGTTAATAAAAAAAAGCAAATAACAAAATGAACAGTTGGATACATTCAGCAATAATCAGAAGCTCGTTTGTCCCACAGAAAAGTTGTAGGACGTTTATGTTTAGAAGTATCAGACAAACGTGAAGGGAAAGTCAGTCTTAAATAAACTCGATATTCAAACTGAGCGTCTCCAAAGCAACAGGCACAATAGTATCCCTCATTTCCTTGAACCCACCGCCTTCTTCTGGCCCACTTTCAGCGCTTGGCCACAGACTCTCACACATAGTGACTTCTCCATAAACCAGGTTATGTCATTACCAAATGCAAAGTCAAACTCTCTCTCTCTCTCTCTCTCTCTCTGCTTCTCGTTGATTAGCAGCGCATTAATTTGGCCCGTAATGATTGGCTCGGGGACCGGCTCTTCTGCGTCTGATTGGCCGGGGACCAGGAAGTTGATTTCCCTCGGCGCCGGTGCGAATAGTGGTCGGCCTCAATTACCATCTGCCGCGTGCGACTTTGAGGCGGTTCATAAATGTTTCAGGAGCGGCTGGAAAGCGCTGACGACGCCTGGTTTCGCCGTAATGAGTAGCACGGGCGGAGTAAACAAGACCCCCGCTGTAGACGCGGTTTATAATGACCTGCTACGGTACGCGCCGGGCCAGGTTTTAAGGGTATTTGAGGAAAAAAGGGGGTTCTTTATGCTTTCCTTCCTTGCACAACCCGTTTTATCGACCAGAATAATGCCCCGGATGACATGAAAGATAAAGAAACAATTAAAAAAAGCACGATTGACTGTTTGTAGAGGCTTTGCTTTTGTTTCGTGATGGGACGAGACCATTTTTTGACTTGATACAAATATTTTGAGGTAGAGTTTTCCATCCCAATACTCAATACTCTTCTAACTTTATGGTGAAGGCCGTTCAATGACTAACACTCGTTGTTTTACACTATTAATTAACGTAGAAATCAAAATGGTAAGACTGTATCACTGGATCGCAACAGAAAAACACCAAGAATCATCGCGCCAAGAGAACGTTTTTGGGGAGAGGGAGTCGGGTTTTATCCGTTAAATCTAAACCCGAGACGTTTTTGAGAGTGCAAATGGAGCACGGGGGGGAAAAAAGTAGAGGAAATGCAGAATTGGAGAAAGCTAGAGCAAAAACAGAGGCTGAAAAAGAAGTCCGATTGGAGCGAGCCGGGAGATTAAATCTGATTCGTGAGGCAAATGTTGTCAACGCGAAGGAGGCACAGTTACTCTTGACAACGCTAATCCTTTAAAGACGTGATTCGTAAAGGTTAAGTACAGTCCGATATGCTGCTGGTGGGACGGTTTTGACACGGAACGATTAAGAAATGGTCCTAACATGACATAAAAACTCCAGCACTTGGGATTGAAATGCAAAGTCTGTTCTGTGCGGACAAATACAAACTAAAACGTGGCAGGTTTTGTGTGAGAGAAAGTACAAGGTTGAAAAACTTGCAAAAGAGTGTGAAAAACGTGTGTATGTCAGAGATTTCCTCACGGCGGTGCGGATTAACACTTGTTTGTTTCAGGTAAGATCAAGTACTCGGAGCAGGTGTACGACTCGTGCATGGAGGCCTTCGACTGCCTGCCGCTCGCCGCGCTCATGAACCAACAGTTTCTGTGCGTCCACGGAGGGCTGTCCCCCGAAATACACACGCTGGACGACATCAAGAAGGTGACGCTGCAGGCGGACCGCACGCTCAGCATGAAAGATGACATGTAATCGTTTGGAGAAGGCCGTCCACCCGTATGTGCAGCGGCGGGAGCGATCTGTAGTCTGGGAGGAGATCGGGGTTTTTCAGCCCAAATCAGGCCTCTAGATTAGTCATTCTCAAACGTTTTTACACAAAGTAGCACCAAAGAAAAGGTTTGACTTTCTGAGTACCGGCAGATCCACATCCGGTCCATAACAGGACTGTTTCAGGGCTAAATTGGGACTAAACCAGTTCTTTTTTTGGAATACACCATTGCCAAAGTAGTTTTAACTGAGAAATGACTCAAGCATCAAGCAAAAAATGGGGGGGAAATGTACTGAAAATGACAAGAAGTGAAGAGGTGTTTCTGAAGAGGATTTCAAAATCTAATGATGACACTGTATGTCATGGTAACGGACCCTCTCAAAAGCCTCTCAAAGCGCTGCACCGTCGTTATTCTTTCACGCTTCACTCAGAGGTGGTAAGCTACTCTTGAAGGTGGTGGGGGGCGGGGCGTGACGGAGCCCACCTTCAGAACTTGGTCCGAGCGAGAATCGAAATTCAAACGAACAATAACAAAGATAATTTGACACGTTTTGGGGGTCCCAGAAAAAAAAACCTGCCAGATAAGATAAAGTTCTTTACCTTTTGTGCTGTATAATGAACAAAAATACTTAGTTCTGCTTCTAAAATGGTCCCGATTATTATTTTTTTGGTTCTTGCGATTATATTGTGACCTGAATGAGCACGATTATCGCTTCGCCTAATAATCGTGACGTCTCTAGTCTCGCGCGCAAAGACACGACGCTGAACCCAAGAGTGCAGTTCAACAATTACAGTCTATTCCGCAGCGGGGGGGGGAAAAAGTGCGCGAGGCAAAGGAATGCGACGCGGCACTCACTTCCTGGTCTCGGGCAGCGTTTCCAGGGCGACCAGTTGGGGCCGGTCACGTGACGCCCGGCTCTGTTGCCGTGGAGACGCTCCGCTCGGGCTGACAGCTCTGTTTGTGTTTGTCGCCGCTCCTCGTTTGCACACTGCGCTTCGCCAGGAGAAAGAACATTTGGCTCATTAGATTTTCATTCCTCCAACAGTTTGAACGCGACACAAGGGACCGGACTCGGATTGTCAACTTTATATGTCACTTATCTTGTTGTAATCTAACTCACTGCACGAGAGATGTGCAATATATCGCCGTGTTGATATCGCAATCATCTTTACCGCAACAAAACAGAGCAGCGTTCTCCATCGGACAGACCTTTACTGTTTGTTCAGCTTATTTATGTTTTTTCCATGTCAAAATTCAGAATCAGAGTTGCTTTTATTCATCCCAAAGCAGAAGTTTGCCTTGATTAAGTCTTAGGTTTTGGTCTGTTACGTTTTTATTGTGACAGTTTGACGGGTAAACAACGCACTTAAGTAAGAGTAACGTCAAAATAATGCAGAAGTAAAAAGAAGTGGCCTAAATAATCACTCAAAGTACTAATACTTGAGTACTGAGCAACAGTTTGGATGTAAAATGTGTGTGAAATATGATTTATGATTTGATTTAATGTAATCAACACAGACATGTGCACATATGAAACACAACACTTCTCATCACAAACACAGCTTTAGACCGACTCGCACTGGGAAGAGGAACCACATGAGTACTTCAAGCTGAATATGACTGGAGCAAGAGTATACTGAAGCGCAGATTCCACTAAAAGATACGCACGTGAATGTACATTTAGCGCAGTACTTTTTAGGTTTCTGATGTAACCGAAACTATTGTGTCAAAGGTTAGGTTCACACGTTGCAATGATGACAGTATCGAAATGCAATGACGCACAGTAAAATACACGTACGCACTCTACAGTCTGTCTTAGAGTCAAATGTGGTGTGAGAGTGAGCGGTTGTGTTTGTGTTTGCGTTTGCGGTTGTGTTTGCGGTTGTTTTGAGCCCGTAAAAAGCCTTCAGACTGACGCCTTCGTCCTTGTGCCGCAGTTGGACCGGTTCAAGGAGCCCCCGGCCTTCGGGCCCATGTGCGACCTGCTGTGGGCCGACCCCCTGGAGGACTTCGGGAACGAGAAAACTCAGGAGTACTTCGGACACAACACGGTCCGAGGCTGCTCGTACTTCTACAGGTACAGATTTACTCACTGAACTTTACTCTGCACTCGCACCGTCGCCACGTCTTAATAAAACCGGACTAAAACAGGAACAAAATCTGGACTAGAGCAGAACTAAACCAGGATTACAGCAGGATCAAAGCAAGAATACATTTGATTCTAAAACTAGACCCCAAAAAAAGTGTTTATTAATATATATTTACTGTTTTTCAAATGTGATCTTTTGGAAAACGCGCCTTCTTTTTTGTTTTCCTAATGCAAACCTGTCAAAAAAATAAATGACCTGACTAAATCCTAACTCTGACCTTAATTTAATATATCATCTAAGATTAACATTTGCGAACTGGTTTGGGGGGCTGTCAAAAGTCATTTTATTTATTTCAACAGTGACCAGAGGCAGGATCAGACGTTATATTTTACATTTACAAAACGAGCAAAATGAATGATTTACGTGTCTGAAATGGACTCTTGTGTTACAGTCTTTAACGTTTTGTCCTTTTAAGCGTCAGGAAATAGTTTAAGAAGAATATAATGGTACGAAGCCTTTAAGTTTGTAAAAAAAGAGCGACTTCTAAACAAGAATGCATCCACACAAACATCTGAACTCCAGCTGAATGAAGAGTGGCTCCAGAGTACAGCAGCGAGTTCAAACTGAAGAACTAAATCACAAATACCTTGAATCTGCTCAAATCTGGGCCACTTTTGAGGCCAGTGTGAACGGGACTAAAAATAGAGCCATGTTTGAACAAAACTGCTTCAAGTCCTCAAGTCCCTGACAGGCGCGGATCACACGCGCTTTGAAAACGTTTCCTTGTTTTGTTCCTTTGATGTGTTTCCTTCAGCGATAAGTGTGACACCGCTTTATGTACAGTACAGTGAAAACAGGACTAAAACAGGACTAAACCAGGGCCGAACCGGGACTACAACAGGTCTCAAAACAAGGTCTAAACAAGGTCTAAACAAGGTCTAAACAAGGTCTAAACAAGGTCTAAACAAGGTCTAAACAAGGTCTAAACAAGGTCTAAAACAGGACTGAGCCGTTTTCATACCAGGGCTGGACGACATGGTGATCAACATCAAAATGTGATCCGATTTCTGTGACAATCTGCTTTTTTGTACAGCGCAATAAAAGCAGGACCTCAACCAGGTCTAAACCAGGTCTAAACCAGGTTTAAATCAGGTCCAAACCATATCTAAACCTCTACTACACTACTGTAAATGAGCTAAGTCCTAAACCAGGTCAAAACCACGTCCAAAAAAGGCCAAAACCAGGTCAAAACCAGGTCTAAACCAGGTCTAAACCAGGTCCAAACTGGATATTTATAGGTGATTAACGTAAGAAAAGATGAAACATTTTGGAGCTTCAGTCAGACATTTTAAATCTTACAAAATCGTTAATAAACGAATCTAAATAAAGTCGCTGATCTGAAGGTGGAGGACTCGAGTACTCGCGAGTATTTAACTCCCGAAATCAATCAAAAGCAGACGGATTTTGTGTGGTTTAATGAAACAAAAGTATGAAACATCCAGGCCAAATGAAGTCACAGGAAACTGTGTGATAAAAAGATAACATCATCAACAAGTGAAAAGAATTGCAGTTGTTTATTTATCAAAACATCCACAAAAAACCTGCAAATCATGTAGTTTAGATCGAATAACACGTTGTAAAATGTCTAAATCTGACTCTTGTTTTAGTTTAGCAGTTCTTATTCTGGTCTTGAACGTCTTAACAGTCTAAATTCAGCAAGTATCTGTCAAAAGACGTCAGCGCAAACGCAGAATTTCACTTGAACATGTCAGGCAGTCAGGCCTCGATATGAGTAAAGCTGTGATGTGAGCGTGGAAATGACACACACAAGGCAAGGCAAGGCAAGGCAAGGCAAGTTTATTTGTAGAGCACAATTCGTACACAAGGCAATTCAAAGTGCTTCACACAACAGGAAAAAATGCATTAAAATCACAAAGACATGGCAGAAATCACAATCTTAGTTCAAGACATAAAAGAGAAGAGTGCAAAGAAAAGCATTTCAGTCATATGCACAGCCAAACAAAACAGTTTTTAGTTTAGATTTGAACATTGCCAGAGTAGAACCTGTCTCATCCTCAGGAAGACTGTTCCAGATTTTAGCTGCATAAAACTGAAACGCAGATTCCCCATGTTTAGTCCTGACTCTGGCACCAGCAGGAGGCCGGTCCCTGAGGTCCTCAGAGTCCGAGATGGTTCATATGGCACTAACATGTCCGAGATGTACTTTGGTGCTAGGCCACACACACTACACACACACATATACACACACACACACACACACACACATATACATACACACACACACATACACACACACATACACACACACATATACATACACACACACACACACACACACACACACACACACATTATACATACACACCACACACACACACACACACATATACATACACTACACACACACACACACAACACACACATACATACACACACATATACATACACACACACACACACACACACGTACATACACACACATACACACACACACACACACACACACACATACACACACACACTACACATACACACACACACATACATACACACACACACACACACATACATACACACACACACACACACACACACAAACACACGTACATACACACACATACATACACACACACACACACACACACACACCACACATACATACACACACATACATATACACAACACACACAGAATCAGAAAGTGTTTATTGCCATTGTCAATGAACAAACTTCACAGACATATGAACTTGTCTCGGCATTAAGGTGCAACATAAAACACTGAGCAAATATAAACAACATATATTTCAGTCAAACAAAAGGGCATGCATTTAAGGGACAATTTTAAAGATACTATAGTATAGAATTAAATAAAAATAAAAATAGGCATTGCCTATGTGTACACATACACACGCACGCAACACCACACACACACACACACACACACATACATACATACACACACATAAACACACACACACACACACATACACATGCACACACACCATCCATACACACTCATACATTCACACATACACACCACACACACATAAACACACACACATACATCACACACCACAAACACACACGTACATAACACACACACACACACACACATAAACACGCAAACGCACACACACGCACACATACATACACACGCACGCACGCACACACACACACACACACACACACCAAACACACACAAAATACATACGGCACACACACATACATACACACACACACACACATAAACGCACACACACGCACACACACATACACACGCACACATACATACACACACGCACACACACACACATACATACACACACACACACCACGGCGCACTTGTATGAAACGATGAAACGATTTCCCACAATCCCCAGGGACCCGTCGGGCTGCTGTTGCCATGACGACCGGTGCCAGCGCTATAAACTGATTTGAATATACAGCGACCCAAAGGATGAAAATAAATAGTTTTAGTTTTAATTTCACTTCATTCCAAACGTGTGTGATTGCGGCGAAGGACGCGCGTGCAAAAGTGGGAATGTTCCGGTTTCATTTGGTGGTCTTTGAGAGCGCGTTCACCCGTGTTCAGCCGCGCGGCCCTTTCACGCCCCCTGCTGGACACGGGATGCTACTGCGGCTGTAATTAAGACCGCGAGAAACGTGCATTTAATGATCCACAGATGTAACAGCTTATATAATGTGTCGTCTCCAGGGATTGGTGTCGGTGTGACTGTGTTCAAGGCCGGTCCAGAGCCTGATAATGAGATGGATTTAAAGGAACTTGTTTTTGTACGTTTGTCTGCAGTGCTGAGCTGAAAAACACACACAAAACTGAAAATATGTGACTATAAGGTGTACTATGTAACTCGTCCAACTGTATATATGTCATGACCAGTGGTGGAAAATACAAAAGTAAATACGCTGTACTTCAGTAACATTTTAGGACTTCAAACGAGTACTTCAATACTTTTACTTGAAGAGACAGATCTGACCTGTAACTTGGCCTGGTGCTGTCGGGAGAAGTACGATGTATTGCCGCGGAAGAAATCACAATAAACACTAATATTGACACTACTTTACGCCTTAAAGGGAATCGAACCCATGATGCAATGCCCCAAACCACATTTATACAAACATAAGCAGGAATATATATACACAGCAGATTTAAATACTTCTCTGTACAGCTCAAATAGTATCGTATTACAAAAAATAACAACAATTTCCTCACATTGCAAATTAAAAGAGAAATATTGTTCCATCTTTCATTTATTGAAGGATAAATCAATATGATAATCAAGCAGAAAAGTTACACAGTGCGCCTTTAGACATATCCTCACGCCAGAGTCTCGTAAATGTATTCTTTATTTGTCAGTTAAAGGGTTTATTCCACAGCTCTCTCGGTGTTCTCGCGTCGTTTTGACTGTGACTTCTCTGCTCGCAACAAACGTGGCGCATGTCCCCCAAAACTGAGGGGATTTCCCCACTAAACGTGTGTCTCTCTCTCTCTCTCTGCAGTTACCCGGCCGTGTGCGAGTTTCTTCAAACCAACAACCTGCTGTCCATCATCAGAGCGCACGAGGCCCAGGACGCAGGGTACGGCCTTTACAGTCATACGCATGTAAAAAAAACCATAGACAATTCACCCTTTGAGAGGTTTCATTTACAGGAAAAGAGCGCTGGCCATTGTCTCGTCTCAGATGCTTTTGTATGTTTTTGTATGCAAATGTTGTGGCGCATTGGACCGGCTACATGTGCGGGTCAAGGCTCAGGTAACTCGGGCTGTCCTCGACATATCGATAACGTAGTGGACTTCTCTGAGACTTCTAAAGAGTCTTCCTTACTCATTCAACGTGCGCGTGAGATCGTGGACACGTGGTGGGAAATATCAGCGTTTATATTATTATTATTATGATTTTGCAAACTTTATTGACATGTTTGCGCTGCACGGAGCCGGAGGAGCGGCGGGGACAGACCTGCTGAGCGCTCGTGTAATGCAACCTAGTGTGACGTAACGTGATGCGACGCCACGTAGCGTAACGTCGTGTAACGTCGTGTAACGTAACCTAACGTAAAGTAATGTAATGCTGTCTTCTCCTCAGATATCGCATGTACAGAAAGAGCCAGACCACAGGTTTCCCTTCTCTCATCACAATCTTCTCTGCTCCAAACTATCTAGACGTCTACAACAACAAAGGTAAAAGCAGGAGTAATACTAACTACACAGAAGTAATAGGAGTCATATTTGTAGCGGTGCAGTTGTAATGTACATCGTATGGATATATTTGAAAGATATATTTGAAACTGACTTCTTCCCTTGTTAGCAGTATCTTGATTTTCCCAAAAGCTGCTCTTCAGTGAATCTGTGACACTGACCATTGTGTATAAATATAAAATGTATATCATGTGAAAGTGTCTGTGATGTTTCAGCTGCTGTGTTGAAGTACGAGAACAACGTGATGAACATCCGACAGTTCAACTGCTCTCCTCACCCGTACTGGCTCCCGAACTTCATGGACGTCTTCACCTGGTCCCTGCCCTTCGTCGGGGAAAAAGGTAAAGATCTCAGAGAGCGACGAGCCGAGGGGCCACGACGCAGAGAGAAGTACTGCAACTGCAAGTAGATTTACAAGTCATCAAATCAGGACTCGGAGTGCACATTGTGAACATGTCCAGGAGCATCTGAGAGAGCCCGGGAAACTTGAGTGATTTACAGTGATTGTAAAAAGTGAATATTTAGTTTGGTTTGCGGATGATTCATTTCTGAGCTATCACAGGCTTAAAGGTTTAAATTTGTATTTGTTTGTATTTGTAGTAATTCTACGACCTGCGTACAGTTGGACCATGAGCTGCCTCGAATACTTCAAATGAGTGCAAATGTTTTGAGTTGAAATTGAACAAGTATCAAAATCACAGAAAGGACTAAAAAAAAAAAAAAAAAAGGATTCCGAACAGTATTTTGTGTATTTAATCATCATTGTTGTATGTTTTTTTTTTTTTTTAAATTGAGTTCCAAATCTTGTCAAAAACACAATTTCCAATTATTATCAATTACAATGAAGGAAAAATTTGATCTTGAAAACCTGAAAATGGACACATTTGACAGACATTGAACTGAATGGGACTTTTCTATTTTTATGTATTTTTTTTACTTATTTTGTTCTTGCCCTGTTTGTTTTTGTCATTTTATGTTTTTAAAAGGGAAAAACGACAACAGAACTCTTGGTTTTAACATGCAACTTTTCATTTTACTTTATTATTTTATTGCTTCTGGATAAATACACACAAATAACAAACAGGTCCCAGGCATTTCTAACGTTGTGGTATTAAATGAAATGACATTGAACTCCTCATTCAGCTTTATTCAACCTCTGGACATCGAACAGTGAAGTGCATTGATTCACTCACTCATTCACTCCACCGTTTGGCCTGATTAAAGTCCACTGCGGCACATGAATCATTATTTGGTCAGCTCCGCCCCTCACAGTCGTATTATAATGTGCACGTTTATGCTTTTGCGATTAACCAAATGTTTCAATGTGGAAACGCTGACTTACTGCACTTACACATATTATTACTCGAGTAGAAGTACAAAGTAGTGGTCTAGAAATGACTCAAGTAAGAGTAAGAATGTACTTGAGGGAACAATTACTCAAGTGTCTTCATAATTTAATAGAAAGGGCAAAACTGAATAAATAATGCACAAGGACGAGGAGGTCGACGCGGTTTCGGAAGTAAATTTCTCATCCATTTTGACCCAAAAATTCAAATATTAAGAGTTAAAGGGCTCACGACAGGTTTTTACGATTAATTTTGACTTTATCTGGTGTATTTCTACCTGTTGTACATTTAAATGATAGTTTTACACCAATCGAGAAGCTATTTGTGGAGAAAATGTTGAAAATTATGATTACAGGAAGTGACATCACACCAGGGACCCTCATTCCAGACAAAGTTTATGCATAAATTACACAGAATTAATTACTTTTGACATTCTAAATATAATTCAACAAAATAAACTCGCTCTCATATATTGTCATTTGTCAAATAAAAAGAATAGCGACATTAGATGAGGTTATTTCCTTGTGTGATGTCATTCATTACAAACAGGAAGTGAAATTATAAACCTAAAATATGAGCTATTACGGGGTTTTTTTTTTTATATATTTTTTTCGCGTAATTTTAAATATTTAAAACTTAACTGCGTTTTAGTTGAATGAGTCGTCCGACCTGTCAGAGGCGGAGGCTGTGGTGACCAATGTCCAACACGCGGTTTCTAACGTTTCAGAAGCAATTTCGGAACCTCTATGGGAAAAATGGATGGAAACGGCACTTCCAGGACCAAAGCGCTGGACGGCTCCATTGATTCATAGTCGGAACCAGAAATAGAAATATGGATAAATACTTCACTTACCATTAACTTCATTTCGTCACGTACTAAAATTGTCCTTTTGATTGTCCAAAGCTTTAGGCGCTGTGGCCGTTTTCTCTTGTGGGATTGAAGCGAGAAATGTGTCACGAACCTGAAAAGTGACTTGCCCAACCGCCGCCACATGTCACAGTCAGGTCACAGTCAGGTCTCAGTCAGGTCACAGTCAGGTCACAGTCAGGTTACAGTCAGGTCTCAGTCAGGTCACAGTCAGGTCACGGTCAGGTCACAGTCAGGTCACAGTCAGGTCTCAGTCAGGTCACAGTCAGGTCTCAGTCAGGTCACAGTCAGGTCTCAGTCAGGTCTCAGTCAGGTCACAGTCAGGAGGTCACAGTCAGGTCTCAGTCAGGTCACAGTCAGGTCTCAGTCAGGTCTCAGTCAGGTCACAGTCAGGTCTCAGTCAGGTCTCAGTCAGGTCTCAGTCAGGTCACAGTCAGGTCTCAGTCAGGTCTCAGTCAGGTCACAGTCAGGTCTCAGTCAGGTCTCAGTCAGGTCTCAGTCAGGTCTCAGCAGAGGTTGAGTCAAAGTAAATGACACTGAATGAGCCCTAATCATAATACCCGGACCGACTCACACGTGCAGCAACAGTTCATCAGTTACAACTCCAAAAGCTTGTCACAGAAAACAGAGGCGGCCCCTTAGAGACGGCCCCTCGATTTACCGTGCCTTTTGGTACAGCAATGAAGTCCGGGTTTTTGAATAAATGGGTCTTCAGGAGCCTACTAAACCTGCCAAAAAACAAACTGGAATAATTCATAAATCAGTGGCTAATGTAATAATCATTGTCTTGGTGCTTCGTGGTGTGAAAGGATGTTTTATGACAAAGGCAAAGCTGGCATTACATTGAAATAGCACGAGACACAAGTGGTTTTACAGCGTTTTAAAAGGGTTGAGTTTCGTCTGTGTTTTTGTCTGTTCGCAGTGACTGAGATGCTGGTGAACGTCCTCAGCATTTGTTCAGACGACGAGCTCATGAACGACGGGGAAGGGGAGATTTACGACGGTAAAAACAGACAAAAACAAACGCCCGACACACTAAAAGCCGACCGTGGGCAATCTGCGGGTTTGACGTGATTGACGTGTGCGTTGTTTTCAGCCAGCGCAGCGGCCGCCAGGAAAGAAGTGATCAAAAACAAGATCAGAGCGATCGGGAAGATGGCCAAGATGTTCTCAGTCCTACGGCAAGTGTTAAGGCTGTTTTTCTCCTGGTGGAGATCATAATTAGTCTCGGGAAGCGAGCAAGAAAGTCCACAAACACAGTACGGACACGAAATTTCACATAATCAAGCGTAAAAATAATGTCAACATCTTAGACTGTTGCAAAAACAAGTGTGTTTTAAAGAGAAATAAAAACAGATACAGAGGACGTTGATCCAATATCTGTTTTATTACGCAAAAGTGCTTTTTTGGAGCTTTTAACCATGTGATGACATTGTTCCCTCGTCAAAAACATACCTGGAGTTGCATTTAGCTTCTTTCACGCTTGTTTTATGAATCCTGTTTAGTAAGTCCTCTACTTCTGAGCTTCACAAAAACACTCGGTTTCAAATTTCCCAAAGTAGTCACGTCAAAGGTAGCGCCCTGAGGTCCGCTGTGCTGTTTGTAAGTCCATAAATCTTCACCAGGCTCGTTCTGCCTTCGCATTTCTGCCTCGACTCACAATCTTTACAACTGCGTGCCTGCATTAGCATCTCAGAGCCAGTTAGCTAACACTAAATCCTGAAGAAGAGAACGCCTGACTGACAGAAGATAACGTGTGCTTTCAGTAAATACATTATTTTAAGCCCTAAAATATAAGATATCAAAGTAAAGCTCCTCAGAAACATGTTTAAAGGCTATTAACAATACAAATAATGTCCTTTAATTAGCATGTAGCTTTAGCTTAAGACAGCGTTTACGTTCTGGTTTTGTGCGCTCTAATTCTCTGTCTTTCTCTCAGGGAGGAGAGCGAGAACGTGCTGACCCTCAAAGGTTTAACCCCGACCGGGATGTTGCCCAGCGGGGTCCTGTCCGGAGGAAAACAGACCCTGCAGAGCGGTAAGTCCACAGTCCGAGACCTGAGCCTAGTCCTGGTCCTGGTTCTGGTCCGGGACCCCTTTAAGCGCTAACCCCCTCATGAGCTTCGGAGACTAACCCCAGCTGCTATGTAAACAAACAACCCTGTATTTACTGTGATCGTGCGCCAACACCGCTAATGCTAACTCCAGCTAATGCTAACTGCAGCTAATGCTAACTCCAGCTAACCCCTGCTAACTTTGGACATGGCCTCATTCGACAAAAAGCTGAAACATGCTTTTGAGGATGACAACAGCAGCTCTAAATATCTCAAAGCTGTGATATCATTTTACAGCGACGAGTGTCAGGATTAATGCAGTTCTTAAGACGATTTTAGTTTCCATGTTCACCCTTTATTTCTTCTTGAGTTGGATGGAGAAGGAGCTCTACCCAAAGCTTCTCATTGGTGAACTGGTGAGCGCTCTAGTGCCACAGACAATAAAGCCAGTTAAGTGGGTTTTTTTTTCTCCACTATTTTTATTAGCAAATATTATTATAATTATAACAATATATTCATCGTATGTAGGATTTGGATTAGGTTTATGTTTAAGATTAAGTTTGAGATTAGGGTTTAAATTACTGCAAATTTCATCAATTTAACCAGGATTTATTTACTTAAATCTAGACAAAGAATCGGACTTATCTTGACATTTCTACTAAATAAACGCTAAATATGTAGGAATATTCATCTTATTTCAGGCATTGTAGTCAAGTAAAATGCACTTTCAAGGACATTTTTGCCTAAAACAAGTGTAATCTTTAAGGAGGTGTAATTTTGCAGTGATAAGTGATAATTTGAATGTTAGAATTCTATTATTTTTTTGGGACAAATGTTTATTTTCGACAATATATTTGTTCACGTTCAGGTTAAAAATCAGGATTCGGCTCAGGTTTAAGTTTTAGGAACCATTCATTTAGTCAGGATTAGAGCTTTGGGACATGAAATGTAAAGACGAAATGCAGAACTTTTTGGTGGTTCCAGTGAAGTGTCTTGCCCAAGGACACAACACTAGTCCACATCGATAAACTTTCTGTTCTGGTGCACTGAACTCACACTAATGCTTAATTTTAAACAGGTTCGTCTAATGATGTCAGCACGTTTTCAGCTAATTTTCCCTCTTGCGTCACCGTGTTGTCAGGGAAACGCTCTTTTATCCGTCCTAAACTGGTCAGAGGCTGTGTCAGAAAAGCGGCTCCTGAGTGTGTCCCTCCGTCTGACCCTAACATGTGTTAAAGGTTGTGTGTTGTGTTCACACTGCCCCCTGGTGTTGACCCCAGACTGTTACAGAAGCATGTTTCAGCTCCGCTCCTCTCTCTCTCGTCCCTCGCCCCATCTCGCTCTTCTGTCGCTCTCTCTCTCTCTTCTCTTCTTCTCTTCTCTTCCTCTCTTCTCTCTCTCTCTTCTCTTCCTCTCTTCTCTCTCTCTCTTCTCTTCCTCTCTTCTCTTCCTCTCTTCTCTTCCTCTCTTCTCTTCCTCTCTTTCTTCCTCTCCCCTTCACGTGTCACTCTTTCTCGCTCGCTTTTCTCGTTCTCCCTCTCTCCCCTCTCTTACTCTTGTTCTCTCTCTCCCTTTCTCACAATCGCTCACTCTCTCTCTCTTTCTTCTCTTTTACTCTTGTTCTCTCTCTCCTCTCTGTCTGTCTCTCTCTCACACACACGCACTTTCGTTCTCACCAAATCTTCTCTCTCTTTCTCTCTCTCCTCTCTCTCACTCACTCTCTCACTCACTCTCTCCCCTCTCTTTCTCTCTCTCTCCCCTCTCACTCACTCTCTCTCTCCATCTCACTCTTCTTTCTCTCTCTCTCCCCTCGCTCTCTCTCACTCACTCTCTCTCTACCTCTCTCTCTAATCTCTCTCCCTCTCCTCTCTCTCTCTCACTCTCTCTCTCTCTCCTCTCTCTCTCTCTCACTCACTCTCTCTCTCCATCTCTCTCTCCTCTTTCTCTCTCTCTCCTCTCTCTCTCACACTCACTCTCTCTCTCTACATCTTCTCTCTCCTCTCTTGTACTCTTGTTCTCTCTCCTCTCTGTGTCTTTTCTCTCTCTCCTCTCTCTGTCTCGCTCTCCCCTCTCTCTCCATCTCTCTCTCTCTCTCTCTCTCTCCTCCCCCTCTCTCTCTGTCTGTCTCTCTCTCTCCATCCCTCAGCCACCATTGAGGCCATTGAAGCCATCGAGACAGTGAAGGACGATGAAGGTAACGTGTCGACCATGAGCCACAGACTTTTATTACCCACAATCCACCATACGCTAACCGCAGCCGCATCGCTAACCACACAGACTAACACCAGACAACATGCGGCAGCCATCACATCCAACATGACTCTTTCTCTCTTCTTCCCCATGACAATAAACAAAGTAAAATAGTTGCATTCACGTTTCATCCATTCACATTTGACAGTGGGCGAGTTGTAACATCAGAAAACTATTAAACACAATAGTTCTTTAGTTTGAGCACATTTGAACACAAGTGGTCCGCAGCAGGTCCTTCAGTCTCTTAGAGCCAGTGTCAGTCCTGTTTTTCCTTAAACATGCACCAGTCTGTCCCCTGCACAAGCTCCGGCGGCTCGTCTGGATCAAAACACAACCGTCCGGATGAGGCTCTGTGCAGGGACAGATTTTAGTCCATGGCGTTGTGTAGTTTTGGTAGTTTTTGTGTCTCTTCTCCCGTAGTTTCCTGTCTGTCGCTTTCTTCAGCAAATGCCATAATTTGTTCTTGAAAATAAATTATGGGTGAACTGTTGCTTTATACTCTGTGGTTTACCGTGGTTTTATGCCTGGTTTAAGACCACTGTCGCACCGACGCAGTGGCAGTCCTGGCATGTTGTTAAGGGCAAAGGGCCATTATAAGATGATGTTTAAGTACTTTGGAAATGTTTGTTAAGGTTTATCCTTTAAACCAATGAGTGGCACCTGAAACCCATCTGTCAAGCATTATAGTTTAAAAGGGGAAGATTAATCACAAGAATATTGTTATAAAACCTGCTAGTTTAAACCTCCATGCTCTGAAATCTAAATGGTTATTCTCCTTTTGACTGTGAATCTAGTTAAATTGAAATAAAATGCATATTGCAAACATGGTGTATTCAGCTGACTGGAAACTGTAATGTTTGACAGACGTGTTCCGATCGTACATGTACAGGTGAATAATGTTGCAGTTCTTTCTCTAGGTGACTGTGGTTTTGCTTCTTTGTGCTCTGTTTGAAATAAAACTGTCCTCGTTGTGTTCCACGCATTGAAAGCTTCAGTGATATTTGAATCATCTTGCACGATTCGCCCCCAAAAAGTACACATATTTGACTATTTGTGTGTATAATCTGATCTGAGCCGTCAAAAAGCATTCTTTTCAAACAAACACCTTCGAGACATGCTCCTGCCCAATAACACAGAACACTGAAGCTTTAAACGCTCCACCAAATTTCTGACGTCCCCCCCCCCGCGCTCGGCGTATTTCCTGTCCACGCCAATCTACTTTCAACCCCGCGTCTGCTTTGTGTGCTGTGTTTCCCGCAGCGATCCGAGGCTTCTCTCCCCAGCACAGGATCAGCAGCTTCGAGGAGGCGAAGGGCCTGGACCGAATCAACGAGCGCATGCCGCCCCGACGGGACGCGGTCAACTCCGTGGGCTTGTCGATGGGCAGAATGAACATGGGAGAGCCCAACGGAACAGACAACAACAGCAATATACAGTGATAGTCGCACGCACACGCACATATATAGTGTACATAGGCATATAACACGATAAACACTACTAATAGGCTACACTTGAGAATATTGTAAAAGGTGTGAGCTCAAATGGACCTCTACGGGCTGTGCTAATGGACTACAACTCCCAGAGGACTACAAATCCCAGAGGAACGGCCGCGGCAGCAGCAGATGGAGGGCTCACCTGGTTGTTTGTGTGTGACGGGACGTGTGTGGCATGAGAAAGCTGTGTCTGGTGTTGGGCGAGGTCAGCACGGGTCCCAAAACTGGATTCTTTTCGGGTCGTGGATCATTTCTGCCTGCGCGCGTGCAATGCTTAACGATGTAAATGTGTGTGCAGTTATACATATTATATATATATTTGGAAATGTGTTTTTTTTTTCTGTTTCTTTTGGAATTCTCGCCGCGTGCGGGACAAACGGACAGCGTGCGGACAATACGAATCTGAGCCTGTAGTTTTGTTATCATGGGAGGAACGACGCGCTTTGTTTTTGTAGCGGGACACTGGACCCATTGAAGTGAGTGGACTCTCTCCCTCTCTCGTTAGACCCCCTTTAGACCCTCTTAAAACCTGGTTTGGACCTCAGCTGGAGCGGTCTGAACCTGCGCTGGTCCCGGGACAGTCTCCGATGAGGGTTTCGCTCTTGAACGAGGAGCAGTACAATGGATATTTGCTGTCTTTACTAAAAATATGCAAACTTTGTATCGAGGAAAACTAATTAATTGTGTCGTTAAGGCACAAACAAAGCTTTATCAATGAGGATTTTTAAGTCATGAGTGTTAGTTTTGAGCTTCTATTCCAGCGCTTTTATTCGTAGCTATCCGTCAACACACAAAATGGGAAGAAAAGAGCTAAAGTTGTTTTTATAATCATGAAAAAGGGCAGTGGTGTTGAAAACCCTAAAAAGAACATTGAAATACTAAGAGTCGAGTGAAGCTTTTTAACTACATTTAAAAAGCTTCACTCGATTAAGCAAAATAACTGCCACTTGTGAACATCTTAATCAAGTACACAGGCAGAAATGCAAAAAATACAAATCCTCAGAAGCAAATGTCCTTGTTGTTGTAAATGTCGCTTTATCTGAGCCTCTCGACCTGCTCTGTCTGAAGTCTGTGCGTACATCCCGGAAACGATTCTTCCACAGCTAAATAAGTTGACCATTATCGCGAGAATCGATTATTTGCGATATTTTCCAATTTTATTTTTGCGCCAAAACCCGATGACGATGCAACATGAACGATGTCAGTGGTGGAAGCAATCTATTTGTTAAGTAAAAGAACTGCAAGAAATACTCAAATAAATGCAGCACATACTAAAATCAATTTAACATTTTGAAGTATTTGTTGAAACATTATTAAAAAGTAAGTATTTCATGTAGATTTTGAGAACTGTTTAAGTGTTAAATGTGATTTTGATAAAGGTTTCTGCTGATCTTTGGTCCAATGGAGCGATTCAATTCAATTTCCTCTTTTTTTTGTGTTAATTTTAAGTGTATAATTTTGTCTGCTCAAAACTTCTCTATGATTGTGCTAAAGTAGCCCCTCAATAACCCCCATATGAACGAAAAAAAGAAAGTCCAGGTCAAAGATGTAAAAAAAAGTAGAAACACCTGTTCTCAAAAGTATCCGATGACTAATGTACTTAAGTAAAGTGAAGATACCTAAACATTTTACTGAAGTGCAGTAACTTTCGTCATGTACTTTGTTGCTTTCCACCGCTGAACGACATAATAAGTTCTACTGGGGTTTATATTCATTTTTACAAGTTTCTCAATGCATAAAACGTAGTTCATAGTTCATTTACTCTTGTTTTCGCTTCTACTTTAGGGTTTAAGTGCGAATGCTTTAACCGCAAAGCCACTGCCGCCTCATGAACTGAACCCCCAACCCTCGCTCTGCCCCGGGACCAGCCGCTTAGCCTCGTGCGAGTGTAAATATCGGCACCGATTTTCTTGCACATTACCGAATATGCAGTACCGCGCATCGCTCCGTCCTCCTCTTGGCCCACAGGTGGCGCTGTCCACGACGACGACAGCGACGACGACGGCTGGGAATCCTCAAGTTTTGACCAGATCTGGATCCGTAAAAAAAAGGAATTCATGAAAAAAAAAAGACACAAACTTGAGAAACATGGCGCGATGGTGGTCTTCGTGAAGCATTTAAAAGCCCCTCGGTGCGTTGCATGACGAGTTGAGTTCTTTCATTTAAAACAAAAACAAACACACACACAAAAAAAAAAACGTGACAATTTTTTCTGTTTATTCCAATGTGCCGCGTGTTTTCACTTCTATCGTAAGGATTATTATTTTCTCCCGTTTGGCTCAATATGAATTAACGACGTATTTATTTTGTACATAACGTTGGGATTGTTTTTATTTTTTGTATTCATTTTGTGTTATTTCAAACATTGGACGCTGTATAGACTTGACTGTATGCTTCTGCTGTTCTCCTCCTCCTCCTCCTCCTCCTCCTCCTCCTCCAATGTTTCCTCTACTACTTTGTACATGACTTGTTTTTAAATGATTAATATTGATAAACTATAAATATATATACGGTAAATATGTTAATGAATGAACCTTATACTATATTGTAAACGGCGGAGGGCAGCCACAAGCATGATTTGCATGGTTTAAAACTTGAAAGCTGCAAGATCCTGGTCGGGTTGCCTCGTATTGACAGTTCCTCTTGTTACCATGGAGATATTATGATTATATTTATGATATTATGGACGCTTTCTTCGATATCTTAAGCCAGTAACACTTTCTTTCTTCCTTTCTTTCTCTCTCTCTCTTTCTCTTCGGTTCTTTATATATCGTGCTTCTTTGAGAGACCTTCCTCAAAGCCCTGTGCCATAGAAATTGTGCCACGAATTTCTCTTGAATCTTGAAGTGCAAATGACAGGTTGGACCACACGTCAATCAGTACATTCTTTATTATTGTATTTTTATTTGTATTTTTTAGAGCGGTAAGTTTATCTATCTATTATCTATACGTAAATCGTGTCTAGTTTTTTCCTTGTTCGACAGTTGTAGCGGTGGAAGAAGGGCTCGATGTGACTGAAGTAGAAGTACAAATACAAAGAAATTAGCACATGAAAAATTGAACTGAGCTAAAAGCATTGAAGTACCCGTTTGGAAATGTACTTGAAGAGTAAAAAGTTTTGAGAATGTTAAATGTAGTGATTTTGATCAAGATTTCTGCTGATATTTGGCCAATTCCAATCGATTTCTAACATTTTCTACTGAAGTTTATGTGTATATTTTTGTCCGTTCAAAGCCGGGAACTTGAACTCAAAACCTTTACGTCACCATGAATGTGCAAAAAAAAAAAACATATGGAAAGAACTTTGTATGTTTGAGTCCAGTTCAAACACTTTCTGGAGTAGAACGTGCAGATTCCTGCTCGCAAATGTAGTGAAAAAGTATCCACTGTAAAAAAAACAACAAACAACAAAACATTTGGAATTTTTTACTTATGTTACAGTACTTTTACTTTTGTACTTCATTTCTTTGATAATTTTTACTTACCAAACAGCCATACTGTAAACAAGGGCCACAGCTCAACTAATTTACAAAATATTTATGATTTTAACTAAAAATATACCTTAATAATAAATGGTAAAACTGCCCAAATTAAGTGTTCCTTGAGCACCAAGTTTATGCTTTAATGACATAGATTCAGGATTCCCTTTGAGAACTCAGCGCCACATCAACTTTTTTATATTTCACCTTCACAAACTGCAGCTGGACTGATGTAATTAAACTATGATTTACATTTACCTCAGACACTTTTACCACCAAACAAAGTAATGCATTGAAAATCCTTGAAACCTGTCATGTGCACTTTAAATCTTTTTTGTTGTTGTTATAATTGACTTGTTTATTTCCGCTGTTTTTCCATTGGGTTCCCAGTCACTAACACTGTACGCATGCCCCACGGGACGATCCACTTTTTTACTCTTGAATAAAATATGCATGAAGCTTTGGTATGGATATCGAGCCTTTATTTCATTATTTCACACTGCAATACCGGGTGTGTAACAGGACTAACACAAGACTCAAACCAGGCCTGAACCAGGCTAAAGCAAGACAATAAACCTTGACTAAAAGAGGACTGTACAGTATGTGAGGTCTCAAACAGGATTAAACCAGGACTATCAGGTGTGAAACAGGACTAAACCGTGACGAAAATTTGTAAAACAGGACTAAACCATGACTATCATTTGTAAAACAGGACTAAACCATGACTATCATTTGTAAAACAGGACTAAACCATGACTATCGGGTGTAACAGGACTAAACCAGGACTATCAGGTGTAAAACAGGACTAAACCAGGACTATCATTTGTAAAACAGGACTAAACCATGACTATCGGGTGTAACAGGACTAAACCAGGACTATCAGGTGTAAAACAGGACTAAACCAGGACTATCAGGTGTAAAACAGGACTAAACCAGGACTATGTATCATTTGTAAAACAGGACTAACCATGACTATCGGTTGTAAACAGGACTAAACCAGTACTATCGGGTGTTAAAACAGGACTAAAACCAGACTTCAGGTTGTAAAACAGGACTAAACCAGGACTATCGGTGTAAAACAGGACTAAGCCAGGACTATCGGGTGTAAAACAGGACTAAGCCAGTACTATCGGTAAGACTGATAGGAAAAGGACTAAACCAGGACAATCGGGTGTAAAACAGGACTAAGCCAGGACTATCGGGTGTAAAACAGGACTAAGCCAGGACTATTCGGGTGTAAAACAGGACTAACCAGGACTATCGGGTTTAAAACAGACTAAGCCAGGACATCGGTGTAAAACAGGACTAAACAACACGTGAAACTGACTCGATGGGTGTAAAACAGGACTAAACAGGACTATCGGTGTAAAACAGGACAAACCAGGACTATCGGGTGTAAAAACAGGACTAACCAGGACTATCGGGTGTAAAACAGGACTAAGCCAGGACTATCCGGGTGTTAAAACAGGACTAAGCAGAGGACTATCGGGTGTAAAACAGGACTAAGCCAGGACTATCGGTGTAAAACAGACTAAGCCAGGGACTATCGGTGTGAAAACAGGACTAACCAGACTATCGGGTGTAAAACAGACTAAGCCAGGACTTATCGGTGTAACAACAGGGACTAAACCAGGACTATCGAACAGTGTAAAAACAGGACTAACCACGGACCTATCGGGTGTAAAACAGGACTAAACCAAGCACTAGTCGGTGTGTAAAACAGACTAAACCAGGACTATCGGGTGAAAACAGACTAAAACCAGTATATCGGGTGTAAACAGGACTAAACCAGGACTATCGGGTGCAAAAACAGGACTAAACCAGACTATGGGTGTAAAACAGGACTAGCCAGACTATCGGGTTAAAACAGAGCTAAAACCAGGACACGGTTAAAACAGGACTAAACCAGGACTATCGGGTGTAAAAACAGACTAAACCAGGACTATCGGTGTAAACAGACTAACCAGGACTTCGTGTAAAAGGACTAAACCAGGACTATCGGATGTAAACAGGACTAAACCAGACTATCGGGTGTAAAACAGGACTAAACCAGGACTATCGGGGTAAAACGGATAAGCAGCATCGTGTAAAGCGGACTAACAGCTATCGGGTGTTAAAACAGGACTAAACCAGGCACTATCGGGTGTAAACAGGACTAAACCAGGGACTATCGGGTGTAAAACAGGACTAAACCAGACTATCGGGTAAAACAGGACTAAAAGCGGACTATCGGGTGTAAAACAGGACTTAAACCAGGACTTCGGTGTAAAACAGGACTAGACCAGGCACGGATTAAAACAGACTAACCAGTGACTATCGGTGTAAAACAGGACTAACCAGGACTATCGGGTGAAAACAGGACTAAACCAGGACTATCGGTGTAAAACAGGACTAAACCAGACTATCGGTGTAAAACAGGACTAAACGAGGACTATCGGGTGTAAAACAGGACTAAACCAGGACTATCGGGTGTAAAACAGGACTAACAGGCTATCGGGTGTTAAAACAGGACTAAACCAGGACTATCGGGTTGTAAAACAGGACTAAACAGGACTATCGAACTCGGAGGTAAAACAGGACTAACCAGGACTTCGGGTGTAAAACAGGACTAAACCAGGGACAATCGTGTGTAAAACAGATAAACAAGGGAGATTAAACAAAGGAACAGACTCACAGAGGTGAAACTAAAATGTGAAACTAAAATGTGAAACTAAAATGTGAACTAAAATGTGAAACTAAATGTGAAACTAAAATGTGGGCACGTTCTTGTTTTTTTGTGAGGGACTAGCGCGTTTGACCTGTATCGACTCCCACACGCTCAAAGCAAATCATTTCTCATAAATGTAAGATCTAGAACTACGGAAGCCCTGAGAGGCAAGCGGAAAGAGTGAAAAATAATCCTCCAGTTTGAGAGGGGGAAAAAGTCTACTTCTTTTCTTTTTTTTTGCTCGCCTTCAGTGAAGCTGCTGGAAAACATCTACTTATTTAGTACATTTTTTTTTAGTTTTTCTTCTTTTAGCTGAACAAAAAATGCACTTCAAAACAAAACCCTTTTCTTTTTTTACATGCCAAACTCAAACATGTTTTAAACTTAGAAAACTGAGTATCCGTGTGCATTTCCCGGGTAGAGGAACGGGGCCACGAATATCTCATATGTTACGGCTACATGCCCTCAGGGCTCGACTATGAAACGGGAAAATATCTATAAAATAGGATCTTTAATATACAAAAAAAAGAGAAATAAAAAGTGAAAGAATCAAAAGCAATTGATAAACAAGAAAAAATGCACAAAACACACAGAACAAGTCAAAAGTAACTGATGCCACTGACCGTTAACCCGCAACACGAGTATTTAATAAAAGTACACAAAGCGCCAGCACCGCCACAGACAAACACGCACACGAATGGTTCTCAAACTGCGGTGCGGATCCCATCGTGGGGCATTCACGTTTGGAACCTTCATTGTGACGATCTAAAACTTGTATTATTCATCTTTTTTTTTTTTTTTTGCACTGCGTAACTTATAAATGACTAAATGCGTTCATTGAAGCAACTTTTTAGAAACATTTTTAAATATTTTAACAAAAAGCTTGATTAAAATTGGCTTTAAAAGAACATTTTATAAACAATTAAACAAATGCTTTTAGTGAAAGAGTTCTCAAAAGCAGCTTTAGTAAAACCTTTACTTCATGAATTTACAAATCCTTTTAAGAAAACCTTTTGCAAACTGTATGAGCTTGTCCGATGAGCGGCTCTCAAGGGAAACAAGGGAAACAAACTACAAAAGATTTCACTTAAAGATTTGTAAATGAATTAAGTCAAGTTTTTACAAATACATTTTAAAGGAAAACAAAATGGTTGATCAATGAATTAGTGTGTTTTGTTTGTTTTCCTTTAAAAATTGGCTTGATTAGAGCATTTGCAAATAAATGTATTAAATATTTTTTTGAATTGATTTATTAGATATTCTTCCTGCACACACTTCTGCTTTAGTGCACATTAAATGAAGTGTGGAAGTGGAAGTACGACCACGCCCTAAACTAAACTAACTGCACTGCACATTCTTTGTATGAAAAAAAGTGACCTACGAGAGACTTTTGTTAAATAAACCGCGAGCTGAATATCGCGCTTCGCTGGTGGTAAATGTGGGAGCGGGAAATCTTAAAAGAAGTCACAAAAAAAACAACAACAATAAACTAATGTATAAATGTATGTAAAGCTCATGAAACTGACAAACAGATGCTCCGTTTGGTCTTGGAGGAGCTGCGGTGGTCCCGGTTTAGTCCTGAAATCCTGCAAGTACAAATAATCAGAGCTCGCTTATTTTCTTTGTGCATCTAATTATGCACTTTGTTCTGGAAGTCCGTCTGCGCCCTTCTTCCTGCCGTTTTAGTGATACTCCAGAGAAGGGGCGCAGTGGTGCCTTGTTGGTCACATGAACATGGGGCATTTTACACAGACCATTCTACGCCAGCGCAGACTTTAGAGGCGAACGTTTCCCCCTCGTGCTACATCCAAAACCAGCGGCGTTCCCCCCTCGACCAGAAGTGCCATCACAACTGAAGCGCTGGGGCGGGGCGGAATCAGGTCATTCATAAAAACGACACAACACTACATTTGGACTTCCTGTGCTGTGTGCTGTAGCCGCGCCCCCTTCTGGCTCCTTCTCTCTCTCTCTCTCTCTCTCTGAAAGTAACTGGTTTATCATCGTAAATCGAAAGTGAAATGATTGGACGGCAACAAAAGAAAGAGGAACTCAGACTCTCACTTGGAACTGGACGCAGAGGTGAGCTCGCACGTTTTGCCAGCAGTTCATGTTTTTTAAATGTTGGGTGTGTGGGATGATATATCGTTTCTGCTGACTTTCAGGGCTAAACAGGGGGTCTTACGCCGCTGTTCTGCGCAGCATTTTTGGAGACTGTTGACAGAATGTGCTGCACAAATCCAGTCAGATTGCATTGGAAATCAGATATAGCTTTTACTGAAAACAATTGTAATGTTGTTGGGCCCTCAGAATTTGTCTTCATTCATTCCTTTTTGTCCACCATATGATGAAAGAGAAATGCCAAGCTCCTGGGAATGTGAAATTATACGACTTATTTTCAGTCAAATCAATTATCAATCATTGTTTTACACTCTAAAAACTTAAAACCATTCGTTTATAGGTCTGTGGTCGGTTATCCATTGAAAAGGTTTGGTTTTCCTCCAGACTTTTGAACGTTGCTATGACATTACCTTTGACAGATGCAGTCCCTCAGATCCCAGTCCGAGCTGGTCCCGGGTCCTCGCGGCGCCTTGCAGAAGTGCTGTGCTCTGGGCGTGGCTGCGGCCTCCATGGTGACGGCGACTTTCCTATTCGGGGAGCGTGTCGTGAGCTGGGTCTCCACGGCGACGCTCCTGTTGACCCTCGGCCCCTTGATCCATGGCGTGTTCCTGTTTCTGGAGGAGGCGCTCTACCACGGCAACAGGTTTCAATTCAAGCATTTATTTGTTTGCGAAGTCATTTGAATGTCAAGTAATAATACATCACAATCATCATCATCGTCATCATAATAATAATGATAAGAATAATCTGCACTGTTTTTTATTCTATAACGACCAATAATAACGTCTAGATTTTGTTTTGTAAATAGTAAATAGGCCGTGTGTGCAGACCCTTCCAGGAGTGATGTGTTCAGACGCACACGCAGCCTGGGACGGGCCTTAACTTTCATTCACATTCATTTAACTGGGCTTTTAATAATAATATATATTTTCTTTAAAACAGTCATTTTGTTTTTAGGATAATTAGGAGATTAGGATTGCAAACATCCTTTGGGCGGTCCACTTTCTCTGGAACTCCATGGGTCCAGAGCTGAAACTGAACCTGGATTGGGGCGGTTTTTATTCTTTTCTTTGTTTAAGGATTTGTTTGGCCCGTCGGTTTTGTTTAACAAGTAGCTTGAAACGGGAAGGAAGGCCTTTGTATACATTTAAATGTAAAATATATGTAAACCTTGCAAACTCTCATCTAGGAAGTGACATTACAAATTAGCCACGGATACACTGTGGATATACTGCGGATATACTGCGTGTATACTGCGAATATACTGCGGATATACTGCGTGTATACTGCGGATATACTGCGGATATACTGGACATGTTGCAGAGTGTTACCTGTCTCATGCATATACTTGTCAACTTATTTAAAGTTGGTGTATGTGTGTGTGGTTCTCTTGGAAGAAATGAAAGGCAAAATGTACATAAATTAACAAGCATACAAATAATGAGACATAATAATAATAAACAACAGAAAAACTACTGGTTATCATACTGCACTAATTATAAACGACTGATTGTAAACGACTGTACACAAGGAAAGGAGACATCACTCATCTGTCACCACATTAACGTACATATGAACTCAGTAAGCTATTAGGAGTAATATTTGAAGGTGTAACTGTACTTTTACTCCATATTTAAGTGTGAATCTATATAAGTTTCACAGTTTTGTTCCACGGTAAATCCAACATAAACACGGCTCACAGCTCCGTCATGTTGAACCTACTGTAATGTGTGCGTGTCAGGTACAGGGGGCGCTCTTTCCAGGCGCGCCTCTCGGACTGCGGGCTGCTGCGGTCGCTCCTGTCAGTCGTGCTGTCCGCTCTCCTGCTGTGCCTCTCGGGGAGTCCTCTGCCGCCTCCTCATCTGTGGACCCTGCTCTGGCTCTTCCCCGTCTTCTACGCCGCCTTCAGGAGCCTGGGACTGACGGTAATGACGGTCAAACGTTAGGCCTGCACAACCAGATGTTACACAACAGTCCCAAGAACCAGTCCAGTCTGTAATCCACCAGTCCCTAATGCGGTCAGACGAGCCACCCAAGCCCGCCTTCACACAGCGACCGTGTCTGGAAGAACATTTAAAGTGCATGTTTTTGTAATTAGTACTTAGTTCGGTGGGTAAGAACCTGTGGTGAATATTCGTCATAGTTTTACATCAGTCAAGTGGCCGTTTGGGGAGAAAAGCTATCAAATAAAAGTGGCAAGTCGAGCTCCCTTCTCAAACAGAATCCCTCTGTGATGTCATCAAAAAAGCGACGTTGTATCAAAAATGCAGGGATGATTTAAATGCAGCGGAAAATGCAGTTCAAAAAACAAAAGTGTTATATGGTATTATTGTTTGTCAAATCATAACTACCCGCGTGGTAATTCCCTCTGCTGCCAGTAGATGGAGTTCTCTCTATGAGGGAAACTGACAGATATGTTTCAGTGGCAATAACAAAACAAATAATGCAGAATGTGTGCTTTAAAGACGTTCTCTCTGTGCCAGGCTCCCTCTGAGGTGGAGCTGTCGGACATCTGTGAGACCAGGAGGACGAACGTGGCTCATGGTTTGGCCTGGTCCTTTTACCTCGGCTACCTCCGCCTGGTGCTGCCTCGTCAGTAACACACTCTGATCGCACTCTGTTTCTCGTGTTAATGAGCAGGAGCTGTGCACAAAGAAGACCTCACTTTAATATAATCAGAATGTCTGGAGTGAACGTGATGAGAGTGAATGGGTCAGTGTCATGCTGCGTTCATGGGGTGCTCGGGAACTCGGGATTCGGAAATGAGAAGTTGAGGGTTTTTTTTTATCTCAGAAAGTTGTCATTTTGATGTGACCAGTGATAAAATCCGCTCTTTAACAGAGTTTAATAAAGGTAACCAGTTAGTTCTGTTGCTGTTAGCTGTTTCCAAAGCTAGTTATTTGTTTTGGAAAACATCCAATTATTTTTACTTTAGCTAGCTATCGTTACATCTTGATTAAACTGTATAATGTCGGGTCTTTTAGCACAAATATGTTACTTTAATCTATGGACAACTGGCGTTAAACCCCTTAATGTAGTTATGTTAAGTCACATGCATGTTTAAGATGAATGAACGAATCTTCTGATTTTGGTCCATCGCCAAAGCAGATGAGGTCAAGTGTCGGGCAGCAGCTTCTGACCCGAGCTCCCAAGATCTTGTCCCGACTTGAGCCAGTGTTCATGTGCATTTTTCAACTCAGAGGAACCTGAGGACCACATGAACGCTCCTGAGGACCACATGAACGCAGCATAAGGTCCATAAGCAGGCGCCACTGGCTTGTCTCCATGGAGACAGATAAATGCCATAGAGTCAAACATTCATTCAATATGCATTCGACAGCAACAGTTTAAAAACCTCTGAACTCTAAACTTATAAAGCTCTCATTAGCTTTGTGCCCAAGGATTTAACAAGTTTAATGGACAGCGGCGCAAGTATTCACCAAGTGAGAGCTCAGGACATTTCTAGGTCAACACGAGTCAACACGGAGCCACACACGGACAGTCAACACGGAGCCAATACGGAACCCGCACGGAGCCAGCACGGAGCCAGCACGGAGCCAGCACGGATCAACAACACAGAGTCACCACACAGAGTCAACACACAGAGTCCAACACGGAGTCAACACGGAATCAACACGGAGTCAACACCGGAGCCAGCACGGAGCCAGCACGGAGTCAGCACAGAGTCATCACGAGTCAACACCGGGTCAACACACGGAGTCAACACACAGAGTCAACACACAGAGTCAACACACAGAGTCACACACGGAGTCAACACGGAGTCAAACCACAGAGTCCACACACGTCACACACAGAGTCAACACACAGAGTCAACACACCAGAGTCAACACACAGAGTCAACACACAGAGTCAACACAACAGAGTCAACACGGAGTCAACACGGAGTCAACACACAGAGTCCACACAGAGTCAACACAGAGATCAACACAGAGTCAACACGGAGTAACACAGAGTCAACACACAGTCAACACACAGAGTCAACATGGAGTCAACACAGAGTCAACATGGAGTCAACACAGAGTCAACACAGTCAGCACAGAGGTCAACTGAGTCAACATGGAGTCAACACACAGTTAACACGGAGTCAAACACAGAATCAACACACAGAGTCAACACACAGTCAACCACACAGTCAACATGGAGTCAACACAGAGTCAACACAGAGTCATCACAGAGTCAACACGGAGTCAACATGGAGTCAACACAGAGTCATCACAGATCAACACAGAGTCATCACAGAGTCAACACAGAGTCATCACAAGTCAACACGAGTCAACATGGAGTCAACACAGAGTCAACACGGAGTCATCACAGAGTCAACACGGAGTCAACATGAGTCCAACACAGATCATCACAGAGTCAACACAGAGTCATCACAGAGTCAACACAGAGTCATCACAGAGTCATCACAGAGTCAACACGAGTCAACATGGAGTCAACACAGAGTCATCACAGAGTCAACACAAGTCATCACAGAGTCAACCACAGAGTCATCACAGAGTCAACATGGAGGTCAACATGGAGTCAACACAGAGTCAACATGGAGTCAACATGGAGTCAACACAGAGTCAACATGGAGTCAACACGGAGTCAACACAGTTAGCACAGAGTCAACACACTCATAATTAGTCTAATTCATTGTGCTTTGGTTAAGGATAGTAAAAGTTTATGAACATTCAACTGATACTATCACACTTTTCAGTTTTCCTTTGAATAGGCTTATTATTTACTGAGAAAATACCATAAAAACATGTCTAAACATATTTAAAAAACAATAAAAAAATATAGTGATAGTTCTTTAAATCCATGATCTAATGTTTCTCTGTTTAGAGTTGGAGGACTCCATCTCTTGCGTTCTGTGCATCGCACAAGAGCAGCGCCCCCTTGTGGACCGAGGGTCAAAGCGCCTCTTCATCCTGATCCCCGTAAACGCAAACATCAGCCACAAACTGAGGCGAGGACGAGCGGTCCAGTTCTACGACAGCCTCCGAACAGCCAGCTGGACCGAGGGGGCGTCCGAGGCCGAGTCTACAAGCACCAGCGTCTACAGGTCTTCGATCACAAAGGACAAGGTGGGTCTACACTGTGGGGTCTACACTGTGGGTATTTAGACTGCAGGGTCTACACTGCAGAGGTCTACACTGCGAGGTCCACACTAAGGAGTCTACACTAAGGGGTCTACACTAAAGGGGTCTACACTAAGGGTCTTAAACTGTTGGGTCGACACTAAGGGGTCGAAACTAAGGGGTCTACACTGCGCGGGTCAAAGGCGTTTACAAAGGCATAGTAACCGCGTGACTTAGGGACTTAGGGAATATTAAACTGTACTGCAAGGCCATAGGGCAGGGGTCTCCAATTATATTTTCCAGGGGGCCAGATTTTCTGAAGGCTAAGGTCCGGGGCCGGACTACAAAATCCAACCACAATTTTATGGTTTTATCTCTATAAGTTTCACAAACAACTCCACAGTGGCACAAGTGACTAAAAACAGGACAAAAGTACTAAAACCAAGTGTTCACCAGAAACATGACTTGAGTAGTGCAAAGCAGACCTGGACCAAGACCAGGTTTAAACCAGGACTAAACAAACCATGTCTACAGAAAACATGGATCAACTATGAAGCTGGACTAAAGCAGGACTAAAGCAGGTCTAAAGCAGGTCTAAAAGCAGGACTAAAGCAGGACTAAAGCAGGACTAAAGCAGGACTAAAGCAGGTCTAAAGCAGGACTAAAGCAGGACTAAGCAGGTCTAAAGCAGGTCTTAAAAGCAGGTCTAAAGCAGGACTAAAGCAGGACTAAAGCAGTCTAAAGCAAGGACTAAAGCAGGTCTAAAGCAGGACTAAGCAGGACTAAGAGGTCTTAAAGCAGGACTAAAGCAGGACTAAAACAGGACTAAAGCAGACTAAAGCAGTTTCTAAAAGCAGGACTAAAGCAGGACTAAAGCAGGACTAAAGCAGTTCTACAGAAAACATGGATAAAATATGAAGCTGGACAAAAAGAGACAAAGCAGGACTAAAGCAGGACTAAAGCAGGACTAAAGCAGTTCTACAGAAAAACATGGATAAATATGAGCTGGACAAAAGCAGGACTAAAGCAGGACCTAAAGCAGGACAAAAGCAGGACTAAAGCACCGGACTAAAGCAGGTCTAAAGCAGGTCTAAAGCAGGACTAAAACAGATAAAAGCAGTTATCAGCAAAAACTAGGATAAAATATGAAAGCTGGACTAAAGGCACGGTCTAAAGCAGGACTAAAGCAGGACTAAAGCAGGACTAAAGCAGGACTAAAGCAGGACTAAAGCAAGCTCTAAAGCAGGACTAAAGCAGGACTAAAGCAGCGACTAAAAGCAGGACTAAAGCAGGTCTAAAGCATGACTAAAGCAGGACTAAAGCTGACTAAAGCAGACTAAAGCAGGACTAAAGCAGGACTAAAAAGCAAAGGCTAAAGGCAGACTAGACTAAAGCAGGAAACAGGTAAAGCAGCTAACAGGACTAAAGCGGACTAAAGCAGGACTAAAGCAGGACTAAAGCGGACTAAAAGCAGGTCTAAAGCAGGACAAGCAGACTAAAGCAGGTCTAAAGCAGGACTAAAGCAGGACTAAAAGCAGGATAAAGCAGGACTACAAGCAGGCTAAAGCAGGAACTAAAGCAGGTAAAGCAGGACTAAGCAGACTAAAGCAGGACTAAAGCAGGACTAAAGCGACTAAAGCTGGCTAAGCTGGACTAAAAGCAGGACAAAGCAGGACTAAAGCAGGACTAAAGGGACTAAAGAGGACAAAGCAGGATAAAGCAGGACTAAAACATGATTTTTTAAAATAATAAATGTCGTTTGTTAGAACATTTGGTTCAAATGATATTAAAACATTAGCTGCCAAAAAAAAAAGCTCACTTTGCATTTAGTTCATAAGATCAAACGCAGCTGTCACTAGGCAAACATGCACAGTGTCATGCATGTTTTTGGAGTCCTCTGACTGCAGCAGTTTATTGAAAATAGCCCAGACTGAGCATTGAAATATGTGCAACGTAATGAAAAGACAACATGGAAAAGTTCCTGAAAGCTCTAAACTGGAGACAACGGATCTGCGCCTGAGAAAGAATGCATTTTTATCTCCCCTTCGCCTCTTTAGTCACATTAAGATGTAAAATGATGTGTGTTTTATTACAATCCAACACATATTCAGGGGGAAATTAGCTTATGAATTTAGACGCGTCTAAAGCAAAAGTGCACATGTCCCGGGACGAGATTATTATGGGAAACTGGGCCGCGGGCCGGACCAAATTGCTTCAGGGTCCGGATCTGGACCGCGGGCCGCCTTTTGGAGACCCCTGCCATAGGGGTTGTGTAACGTTGTGTTTGAGTGTTTGCTTCTCCATTCTCTCATTTTATGTTCACGCAATCATGCAACAAATGATTTTATTTCCAAGATAAATACATTTTGTGATTATGTTTTACAAAAGTAAAAAGTCAAATTAAGCAGACTTTAATATAACTTAACATACATTTGTGGTCCTCGCTGAAGCCAATTTCACAAATCATTTGATTTAGAGACTTTTGGGGGGGTGAATTTTAGGCTTATTTTTTGAGACTGAAAATAAGTGGGTTATAGCTTTCTTTTTATAGTTAAACTTTACCGCCAGCTTTCAGTTCACTTTTATCCTGTGACGGACCAAAATGACTGTGGCTTAATTTACTCCAGGAAATTATGTCAATTCAGTATAAAGAATATGAAAATATTACGTCTTTGATATACACATTTATATAACCTTAAGTATATATCCACAAAAACATGATGACAGTATTTTTTTATTTGACAAAACTGAAACCATTGAGGAAGTGTAACAGAAAACCACCACCAAACTTCTGAGGTGTAAACTTTCCTCTCTCCATGGATCGTGTGATGAATGCAGTGTTTGGGGGGGTTCGTGCTTGTCGTTGAGGCGTGATCGCGTTAGTAAAGACGCCGAAGAGCGAGAGCTTTAACGTGTTTACTCAAATCACAGGAAAGTGTTTTAGCATCCAGCAGAAGAAACCACAAACGCATTTAACACTGCGTTGGATTTAAGTTTAAAAAAACATACAAATAACACGGCAATCACTGTTTGTTAAAGGTGCACGTCGTAACTTTTCTGGAGGAGGTTCTGCCACCTGGAGATGGCATTGTTTTGACAGGAATGTTCCAAATTATGGCATTAAACCACAAAATCGCCATTAAATCCCAGTAAAAAGGCCCATTTTTCACTGTCTTTTTCATTAAACAAAACACCTGTGGATGAGTTTAATGTCATACAGTGGGATATTTCAGGCAAAGTAACAACATCTCCATGGAGACAAGATTTTCAAATGCAACTTTGACAGTGTTTCTTTGACAACTGAAGGCCAATGCTTATGTTAACGATTACAATATGGTTTTGAATGATGTGTTAAGGTTTGAATATTCACTTCTTTTTCTCAATACTCCAACGTAACAAAAGGTCAAAGGTCAGGCTCAGAGCACAGTACTAATAATCCTAAATAGTGTGGTGATAGTCAATCGTATTGGATGGCCCTGCCCTGCTTTGAATGACCTGTTATTGAACTCCTTAGTGACAGTCTCCACGTCCGTGTGCCCGCAGGCGCATGACTGTGTGGTGGAGTACGCCACGCCGCTCCTGACCCTCTACAGCATGTCCCAGGACAGCAGCGCGGGCTTCGGGGAGCCGCAGCGGAGAGAGCAGGTCCTCCTCTTCTACAGGACGCTCCGAGACGTCCTGGAGCGCTCCCTGGAGTGTCGGAACAGATACACACTCATCCTGCTCAGCGGTAAACCAACAGAGGGCAGTGTGGGGACGCTTTACAATAAGACTCCTTAAACTAGCCAGAAGGGGTGAAGAGTTATTGGTTTATAAGCGCTGAGACAATTACGAGCCTTTGTAAATGGCTTATATAGCTGCTTTTTAAACACATAACTAGTGCTTATTAATGCTTAATAAATAGTTTACTCTTATGGTAAAGCGTTTCACAGCCATTTCACAGCTTGTTTTGTAACTTCACTAAGACGGGAGTCAGACATAAACACGTAAAAAGCTCTGGATGAGGACAACTGTAACAGATTCTCTTCATTATTGTCCGTTGTCACCAGGACGACGAGCCAATCCTTTCTTTACAAATGCTTCTGGTGCAACGTATTCGGCTCCCTCAAACTCACAGACGACACAGTGGTTCATGTTCCTCGAGTGAACTCACGTCGTGTTCCACTTTTGCACGTTTAAAGAGTCTTTAAAAACAGAACTCTGTCTTTCAGACGAACACGAAGGCGACCCCCACTATCTGTCCAAGTCCCTCCTGAGGCAGCTCCAGCAGCAGGACACTGAGGAGTTCTCCATGTTCTCCTCACCCCCGACACCCCCGACGCCCCCTCCTCACCAGGAGCAGACCTCCTCGATGCACACCGTGCCCCTCATCACCCCGGGACGGCACAACGGGGTCCTGAGTAAGGAGCCCACCCTCATGTTCAGTCTGGACCGTCCCAGGACTCTGCGGAGCCCGGTGGAGACGTCCGACTGCCTCAAACCAGGGCACAATGGGTACAGTTAAGACAAGTTACTTCTTCCTCTGTACTATCTGACATAAAGAAGTAAATACATTCATGTCATAGTTTTGGGTCATAATATACTCCAAATAAGGCATATTCACATATTTTGTGACCTGGTTTAAATGCCTTGCTTGATTTTGTTAATGCAATAAAAATACAAATAGATGGTCTTTGAGTAAACTACATTAGATCTGACTGAAAATGTTTGTAAAAATTCAAATTTCTTCTCCTGTTTTAGAGTTAAAACTTTAATAAATCAGAGTTCGATATCAACGAATGTGTGATTGTAAGGGCTGCTCTTCGTCTTCATGTTAAATGTATTTGAAGTTAAATGTCCTGCATAAATGTGTAGATTATGGTACATAATGAAACATCTTTAGGTGCTTTAGAGTGAACAATGTCAACAATGTGTTCAGAAAAAACTGACCAAAATAAAAAAGTCGTTTCTGGCCTTGAAGTGCATTCGACGCTACACTAGAGAAGTTTTATGGACATTTTAAGATTTTATCGGTTTGGTTGAGTTTATATTCGTACATCCCAGTTTGACTGTTACCTAGCAACCAGAATGCAAACATCGGGCAAAAGCTCACCTGATTTACAAAATGCTAATAATTTGACAAATAAAAATACACGACAAACACATTTATTTTGTTGTAAATGTGTTTCTTTCCCATAAAGGGTCTTCTCTTTATATACTCTCTATACTTTCATTAATACTCGACTTTTTTCCCCTCAACATTTCTTCACCCTCTGCAACTGCTGTTAAACTATATGATAAATATTGATCATTATGTACAATTCCACCAAACAAAGTACTAACAGGAAAAAGCATCAAACGGAAACATTATAGTCCAGTTTAAAAGGCGTTTCACTGTTATGAGTGTTACGTTTGAATAAAGTTACAGATGCATTTTAAACGTGACTTTCAAGCGGTTTCTGAGTGTTACATGTGCCCTTATTTGGATCAATAACGCTAAAATGATTGTGAACATGTCTGTAATATTTTGGCATTGGCAGGTCAGCATTTGCCTTCATTTGATGTAAAAATATATATATATAATAATCCCTCGTTTTGTGCATACATTAGATGCTTGTGTGTGCGTTACTGAACTGCAGCCACTAGAGGGCAGGCATCCTTTGTTTTTATACTGATTTGGCGTTCTTCTTCTTGTTGTTATTTGTTCTCAACTCAAAATGTGAACATACAGTGTGATAATAAATGAATTCAACAACTTGCCAAACTTGTGCGTCTCATTTACACTTAGTACATTTAGTAAATCTAGTGACAAAAGCTTTGTGTTGTTAATATTTCAGGATTTGAACGTTTGTGTTTCTTGTGTCTCTGTCACATGGGATTTAGTTTTTCATATTTTTGTGTCTCTCTTTTGAAAATATCAGATTTTTGTGCCTTATGTCAAATGTCTTTCAAATTACATCCACTTGGTCTTAAAAAACAGTCTATAACGAGTGCTATTTTTGGCTTCTCCACATCTGATTTCTCAAGACATCCAGTCCGACAGGAAGTTATCTTTAGTTCA
This sequence comes from Chaenogobius annularis, assembly GCA_015082035.1. Lineage (NCBI taxonomy): Eukaryota > Metazoa > Chordata > Actinopteri > Gobiiformes > Gobiidae > Chaenogobius > Chaenogobius annularis. The sequence goes on from BJKM01000772.1 coordinate 225,487, forward strand.
GTGAAACGCTCTCGATACAATCTGTAAACTTGAATAAACTGAAGTTATACCGCAGCCGTCACAAGCAGTGCTGAAGTAACTTAGTAATGTAACACATGCTGTGAGAATACTTAGAATTGCATTACAGTTACTCAAGCAGGCGCATGTTGAACCAGGCGTGTCATTTGAGACATTTTATTTGTGCTTTTCCTCTGTTGAAATGTCATCAATAAATAAAGAAATCGAGTGACTTTCTCGAGGCAGTAACTAAGTAATATAACTAATTACATATTTAAAAGTAACATGTAACTAATGGCTTTTCCACAGGACACGCCTGAGTCACGTGTGGTCTACGAGCCACCAGTGACGTTACCATGGAAAAGTGATTCGTTACGTGTTACTCTAATAAAGGTCATTCATTATATTACTTATATTACTATTACTCAGGCTCGTCTTCTCTCTGAAACCTCTCTGAAACGAAACCTCTCTGAAACCTCTCTGAAACCTGAAACCTCTCTGAAACCTCCTCTGAAACCTCTCAAACCTCTCAGAAACCTCTCTGAAACCTCTCTGAAACCTCTCTGAAACCTCTCTGAAACCTCTCTGAAACTCTCTGAAACTCGAAACTCTCTCCGAAACCTCTCTGAAACCTCTCGATGAAACCTCTCAGAAACTCTCTGAAACCTCTCTTGAAACCTCTCTGAAACGTCTCTGAAACGTCTCTGAAACGTCTCAAACTCTCTGAAACGTCTCAGAAACCTCTCTGAAACTCTCAGAACTCTCTGAAACCTCTCTGAAACTCTCTGAACCTCTCTGAAACCTCTCTGAAACGTCTCTCTGAAACCTCTCAGAAACCTCTCAAAGAAACCTTCTCCGAAACCTCTCAGAAACCTCTCTGAAACCTTCTCTGAAACGTCTCTGAAACCTCTCTGAAAACCTCTCTCTGAAACCTCTCTGAAACGTCTCTGAAACGTCTCAAACGTCTCAGAACCTCTCTGAAACCTCTCTGAAACCTCTCTGAAACCTCTCTGAAACCTCTCTGAAACCTCTCTGAAACCTCTCTGAAACGTCTCTGAAACCTCTCTGAAACCTCTCTGAAACCTCTCTGAAACCTCTCTGTGACGTTGCATCAGTCGAGTTTTCATCAGCGCAGATGTTTTTAAAAAGTGCAAAAGGACAAAACAAGTCATTGTTTCAGAGCAGAGACCACTGTGACAATGTGTATTTAAAGGTTCACTGTGAAACTTTCCTGCCCTGTGCTCGTCTCCATGGAGATGTCGCTATGCCAGTCTGGCATTAAACGTGTCGATTCCCTACAAAGTTATAAAAAGCATGTTTATTTTACTTACTGAGCTTAAAGTAGTTGAGACAAGACGCTTTCAATAGGTCAAATTATTCAAATATAGTTCTGGTTTTGATATTTTATGATGTATTATTTATAAACAGACAGCGATTTTAGTTTGTTTATTTGTCTGCCCGAGGAGGAATGGCGTTCGTAAATGCCCTTCATCGTGGCGTTCTACTCTCAGTCGACAGCCCGTTTTCTGATCAAACGCACTTGTGCTCCTCCTCGTCACATGTTTTCCTGCAGTCGGACGATCCGAGATGAAGCTCTGCACGAGTTCAGCTCCTTCAGAATCAGGCCGATCCGAAGCCGGTTCGGCCTGTTCACCACCTGATCGCACACGCTGCAAAAAATGAACCGACGCGCAATCCCAAAAGCCTCTGGGATGAGAACAACTTAGTCCAGACGACAACGCTTGGTTACTGCATATTAGGACAAAACAGTGGTGAATATTTTCTGGTATATTGTCTAGTGGAGGGTCTGCCACATGTCTGTCTCCATGGAGTTTAAGTCTGTGCCTGGAATGCTCCGCAGTATGGCATTAAACTAAGCACGTGCCAAGGTCAAGTCACAGATCAGGGGCGTCATTTCGACTTCACATTATTGAACATCTTTGTAAGTCCCTGTGATGGTTAAATATGTGTTTTTGGGGTGTTTGAAGTGCTCGCCGTCGCCCCCTGCTGTCTCTGGGCAGAAAACCAGCCATCGGCCCGACGAAAACTCTCCTGAGAAACCCTGGCTCTATTTTTTTTTTTTACATTCGGCAGCGTGAAATGATTTTGTATGTGATTTTATGGCCTTATTATGATACAGAAAGAACTACTATATATTTGACTATTTATTTTGATTATTTCACAAGGGACCTGCAGGGGGAGCACTATCACCAGAGCTACTCAGTTCTGCATTAAAAACATGTTACGTACGTGACTTTACTTTAAATAAACAGATAGATATGTTTAATGCCAAAGCACAATTTTTTGAGTCGATACCGATATCCGATATTTGGCTTGTTGTGTAAAGTTTACAGATTCATTTTCGTAAAAACTGCAGCTTACAGTTCACTTCAATTAAATAGTTAAACTGTGCTCAAATATAACAATAAAGAACACAAACTACTTCATCAGACCCACCAGAACCGTGTATTTCACCTGTAGTAAATGTAGAAGTACAAACAAACAAGCCCACCCTTAGATCAAGCACTATTAACCCTGATAACGCAAAGATCCCATTTTACAGCCTTTCGAACAGAGATAAGACGCTGCAGTAAACCAGGGCGCTGAAGTGGGACAGCCGTTTGTCACTGATCGACGGCTCAGAGTTGACTCAATAACAAGAAGAATCCTGTCCGTGCGGAAAACACGGCCCTGTTTCAACACGACCGTCATGAATAAAAGCAAAATACTGTAAGTCAAAGCATCGTGAGGCACTTCGAGCTTCACAGGGGCCGAAATGACACGAAATCCACTTTCTATTCAGTTTTAGACACATTTTAAACTCAAAATATCACAACGTCATGGTTAAGTTCAGCTCCGGGCCAAGTCTAGACCTGGTTTAGTCCTGGTTTAGACCTGGTTTAGACCTGGTTTAGTCCTGGTTTAGTCCTGGTTTAGACCTGGTTTAGACCTGGTTTAGTCCTGTTTGGACCTGGTTTAGACCTGCTTTAGTCTTGGTTTAGTCCTGGTTTAGTCCTGGTTTAGACCTGGTTTAGACCTGGTTTAGTCCTGTTTGGACCTGGTTTAGACCTGCTTTAGTCTTGGTTTAGTCCTGGTTTAGTCCTGGTTTGGACCTGGTTTGGACCTGGTTTACTCCTGGTTTAGACCTGCTTTAGTCCTGGTTTAGCCCTGGTTTAGCCCTGGTTTAGACCTGGTTTACTCCTGGTTTAGACCTGGTTTAGACCTGCTGGTTTAGACTGGTTTAAACCTGGTTTAGCCCTGGTTTAGTCCTGGCTTAGCCCTGGTTAGGACCTGGTTTAGCCCTGGTTTAGTCCTTGTTTAGTACTGGTTTAGCCTGGTTAGGACCTGGTTTACTCCTGGTTTACTTCTGGTTTACTCCTGGTTTAGACCTGGTTTAGACCTGGTTTAGACCTCGTTTACTCCTGGTTTAGACCTGCTTTAGTCCTGGTTTAGTCCTGGCTTAGCCCTGGTTAGGACCTGGTTTAGCCCTGGTTTAGTCCTGGTTTAGTCCTGGTTTAGCCCTGGTTAGGACCTGGTTTACTCCTGGTTTACTTCTGGTTTACTTTCTGGTTTACTCCTGGTTTAGACCTGGTTTAGACCTGGTTTAGACCCTCGTTTACTCCTGGTTTAGACCTGCTTTAGTCCTGGTTTTGCCCTCGTTTAGTCCTGGTTTAGCCCTGGTTAGGACCTGGTTTACTTCTGGTTTACTCCTGGTTTAGACCTGGTTTAGACCTGGTTTAGACCTGGTTTAGCCTGTTTTAGACCTGCTTTAGTCCTGTTTAGCCCTGGTTTAGCCCTGGTTAGGACCTGGTTTAGACCTGGTTTAGCCTGGTTTAGTCCTGGCTTAGCCCTGTTAGGACCTGGTTTGGACCTGGTTTAGCCCTGGTTTAGACCTGGTTTACTCCTGGTTTAGACCTGCTTTAGTCCTGGTTTAGCCTGGTTTAGTCCTGGCTTAGCCCTGGTTAGGACCTGGCTTACTCCTGGTTTTACTTCTGGTTTAGACCTGGTTTAGACTGGTTTTAGCCCTGGTTTAGACCTGGTTTAGACCTGGTTTAGTCCTGGTTTAGCCCTGGTTTAGCCCTGGTTTAGCCCTGGTTTAGCCTGTTTAGACCTGGTTTAGTCCTGGTTTTAGACCTGCTTTAGTCCTGGTTTAGCCTGGTTTAGTCCTGGTTTAGCCTGGTTTAGCCTGGTTTAGCCTGGTTTAGTCCTGGTTTAGCCCTGGTTTAGTCCTGGTTTAGCCTGGTTTAGCCTGGTTAGCCCTGGTTTACCCTGGTTTAGCCTCCTGGTTTAGCCTTTTAGCCTGGTTTAGGTTTAGCCCTGTTTAGTCCTGGTTTAGTCCTGGTTTAGCCTGGTTTAGACCTGCTTTAGTCCTGGTTTAGTCCTGGTTTTAGCCCTGTTTAGTCCCTGGTTTAGTCTGGTTTAGTCCCTGGTTTAGTCCTGTTTTTAGCCTGGTTTAGACCTGTTTAGTCCTGCTTTAGTCCTGGTTTAGCCTGGTTTAGCCCTGGTTTAAGTCCTGTTTATGCCCTCCCTGGTTTAGTCCTGGTTTAGCCCTGTTTAGCCTGGTTTAGCCCTGGTTTAGACCTGCTTTAGCCCTGGTTTAGCCCTGGTTTAGTCCTGGTTTAGCCCTGGTTTAGCCCTGGTTTAGACCTGGTTTAGACCTGGTTTAGCCCTGGTTTAGCCCTGGTTTAGACCTGGTTAGGACCTGGCTTAGCCCTGGGTTAGTCCTGGTTTAGCCCTGGTTTAGCCCTGGTTTAGTCCTGGCTTAGCCCTGGTTTAGACCTGGTTAGGACCTGGCTTAGACCTGGTTTAAAACTTGGTTTTGCGTCTCTCTTCTGGATTCACGCCGTCTGCCTCGTGTTTAGTCGTCAGTAATGCTTAATTAAGGGTTATTTATATGGCGCCCTGAGACTTTTAAAATGAGGCGAAGGTTTCTACATGAAGAACATTTACAAATAAAGTGCATTATTTAATTGAATTCAGAAATCGTTTCTTCTTTTTTTGACATTTGTATTTAATAACGTCTTTGTTATAAAAGAGTCTCTGAAGTCCAGAAAACTATAACGATTATGTCATGGAAATATTATAGTTTTCAAGACGTTTTTATTCTAATTTATGCTAATTCTGAAATGTTCTCTTCCTCTCACACAAAAGTCACACAAAAAA
>BJKM01000773.1:0-230373 GCA_015082035.1 Chaenogobius annularis
AAATTGACGTAACAATTCGAATTCTGTTTAATTCTTTGTAGTTAAAACTTTAATAACAAACAAATCCTTCTGTACAGTATGTCACAATGTTGTAAAGTACAGAAAAAAAGAAAGAAAATAACTTTGGCATATAGTGTCTCCCCTACGTCTTTTTCTTCAATAAACAAAAAACAAATGCATGTCATGTTTCAGGTCTAAAATTTAAACTAAGACTTTTAAATGCAGATAAGCAGACATATTGCTCGTTCCTCCGCTTCACTAATCCTCTTTTACTTTATGTATTCTACTATCATATGTACTATATTGTATTCTCAGTGTGTAAGTTATAAATCCATTTTTGCATTAACATTTCCGTGACCTTTCCTTTCCAACTCTCTTTCCACTGCTAGAAAGAAGCATCAAGCAAAAGGAAATGAGCTACTAAACCTCGGACAATCTCCTCCGCGCATAAGTGACACACGGCAACACCAATACACCACCACCACTAATTTCACGAGACTCTTCGGTCATTATTATTTCTAAATGGTTAATCTCCTTTTTCAGCGGTAAATAGGTTGTGTTTCCCATGGAGCGGGCTTCATAATAATGATATAGAATGTGCACGCGGAGGACGTTTCTGGCACACGGAACAGGCCCAATCTCCTCGGCCATGCCCGGACATTAGTGAGACTCATTACGGTCATTTAAATGAGGTCGTTAAGCCGCCGAAATGAGGCCGTATATATTTGAGCGCCGCCGCAAAACAAAAGGAAAAAGACAATTCACCAATTCGGGCGGCCATATCTCTGGAGTCAAGTGTGGTGGGTTTGGCTTTAAGAAGGTCAAAGTTCAACCGCTTGGACAGTAACGCGTCAAAGGATCAAGTGTAAAGTCAACCGCGAAGACTCCATTTTCCAACATTTCATTTTCGTTTCGTTTTTGTGAAAGTGAGTATTTCTTTCATTCATTTAAGATGAATATAAAATAATGCCTTTAGTTTGTGAAGGAAAAGTAGTAGAAATAAAGTATAAAACATATAATATATGCCCCGCTTTCACAGAAACACATCTACGGTTCTCACTTTTTGAATCATAAACACAGCTATTACATGTAACTACAGGCTATTACATGTAACTACAGGCTATTACAAGTAACTAAAGGCTATTACATGTAATTGCAGGCTATTAAACGCAACTACAGGCAGTTATAAACAACTGAAGGCTATTACAAGTAACTATAGGCTACTACAAGCGACTACATGCCGTTATAGGCAACTGCAGGCTATTACATGCGACTACAGGCTATTACAAAGTAACTACAGGCTATTTACAAGCAAGGAATGTGTCTATTGCTCCGGAAATTACTCCGTAAGCTGGCTTTGCTTCTCAACCAACCAATCACCTCTCAAAGATTTCATATAAATGCACTCACTACCATCCTTTAGCTTTATTTGTTTTCGTAAATATTCATTTGTACCATTTGCATGTGCTAAACTCTCGTAAATTAAAATCCTGTGTGTCAATGCAGGGAATGTGCAAGCAAAACTGTGCAACAGCAGAGAAAATGTGTAATCAGAACTGTGCAACGATCAAGGGGATGTGCAATCCGAACTGCACATAGATTTGTTAAATGTGCGAGAGAAGTTACACATTGGTTTATTGGATGTGCGATCCAATCTGCACATGTATTTGAGGGAATGTGCAATCAGAAGTGCACATACAGCCGGTCGAGGGTCTGGAATCCTTTCTTTTCAAGGTGCACTATGTAACTTTTCTTTTAGGTTTCCATGGAGATGTCATTACTTCTTCTGGGATATTGCACTAAACTTGTATAATTTGTAGGGCTGCAGCTATCGATTATTTTAGTAATCGAGTAATCTATCGATTCTTTCCTTCGATTAATCGAGTAATCGGTTAATTTTTTTGTACATTCAGTAAACCATTTAAACGCATTTTTAATCATTTTTTAGATAAACGTTATAGATAACGTTTAGTATCATAGTAAACAAAATACAAAATAAGGAATTTCTGCTTAAAATAACACATTTTATTCTTAATTTCATATAAAATTTGTCCCCAAAACAGCAACATTTCACTTCAGTCCAAACTGTTCTGTTTGTATAGAAAGGATATATATAAAGGACTAATTAACTTGTCATAGATTGTAAACAGTTACAGTCGCTCTGTCACATCACTTAAAATAAGATATTTGTTAAACGTTATGTTGGGTGGGACCAGTGGTCCTGGCGTTTTGAGCATTTTGAGCATTTTGCGTTTTGCCGTTTTGGCTCGTGTGCCGGTCACTTTGGCCTCCGCGTCTCGGACTTTCTGTTTCACAACAGATTATTCTAACATAACGCGGTCCTCCGTGCTGTTTCCGTGTGCATTGGCTGTTTAAAAGTACGACTGTGACTGGGAAGCAGAGTTGTTGAGTGGGGGAGCGCGGGGGGTCCGCGGTGGCGTGTCGAAGGCGCGGGGGCTCGGGTGGGCGGAGCTAGATGCGGTGTTTAGAGTTGCAGCTCGGGATTATTATAATAGATCCATGGCTCTTTCACTCATCAAAACTCTTTAAAACTCTTTAAAACGCGCCGCTCTCTTCCTTGTTGCGCCCTTCGTCAGAGCGGAACAAGCTCCGTGTGAAACAAAAGCGCCACAAGTCGTTCCGTGCGCTCCGCGCGCCACAGATTCACGTGTTTTTGATTAAATATGTAAATTAAACGAATCATCGAAGCAGTAAAATAATAATCGAAGCTTTTTTGTAATCGAATTATTCGATTTACTCGAGTAATCGTTGCAGCCCTAATAATTTGCATTCATTACACACAAACTTTAGGGTTTACATCAACAAATTTGTCTATATGAGGCGTTAGCTTCGTTGTAGTTAGGGATTTCAGCCAGTGACTTGCATGAACCCGGTCAGAAGAACTAAAGAAGCTACTGGGATGAGTGGCGAAACATGTTCACTCTTCTTAAAACCTTTGTCCAGTTGACAGAATTCCATTTGCTGGCGCTATTTTCATTGCTTAAAATCCCTTGAAATCATTCCATCTGTCATTTCGCCTCCATCTATTCCCTGCAAAGCCAACTCATACCATTGAGACCAAGCTAATTCTTTGCTTTAGATAAGCAAAACAATTAAGATGGCCTCCCGCCTTATTTTGGAGTGGAATCTTTAGCTCAAATTACCTCAGAAGATGGCTGATTACCAACGCGTCAACCCTTGTGAAAAGTCTATCCGGAAAATAGATTCAGTTATTAATTATGCTTATGGCTGTACTAATCTTTCTAAACATGTCAAGGAGATGGCACTCGTTTGGAGACACTTTGGTGAGACGGTTGATCCTGGATTAGACTCTTGATTAAAACAGCTGCCTTTTGTTTTGTCGGTGTGAAGGAGCATTCGAGGGCGGTGGAAACGGACCAACGTGACACAGAATTAATCACATCCTACATTCGTTTGTCACACGAGCGGTTCTTCAGCACAAGACAAGTATTCCAAGATGTGGATACAGAGAGCAATTCATCATCACCTGAACAGAGGTGGTGAGTTTTGAAAAACAATGATGAAAAATTTTACTATAAACAAGATTAAAGAGGGAGAGAGTCGGTTATGGCTGGGATTCTCCAAAGTACTATGCAACATACATATTAATATGTTATTCTAGACTAAATATTTAATCATGTAACCTGTGGATGAAGATTTTTTTGTGTTTGCTGCATTCCTTTGACACTCGAAACGTGTCGTTTAAAGCTAAAGCACTGGATTTTCCCAGCCCAAAAGGAGGTATTTAAATCTGTCTAACTTGTTCTTGTCACAAACTCTTCAGCGGATCGTTAATATCAAAATACATGCATTTTCTGGCGCGTTCCATACAGCAAAGTGGAGCAAGAGCGGCATTTTTGGTTCTTACTTCAAGGTTTGACGAGAAATGAAATACAGTGCGGCTTTTACAATATATTAATTTACAAAAAAGTCAAGTACCGAAGCTTTAATGGAGGAATATAGAGATAAAGATCGATGGATAGATAGATAGATAGATGGATAGGACACGACAACAACAATATGCAATGGCCAGAGCTAACCACTACAATCTTGCCTTTTATCCCCACAATAAATACTTTTTATTGTGTCGTGCAATTTCCCTTTGCTCCCATATTTGCAGGGGGGGAAAAAACAAAAAAAATCCAATAATGTGTTGAGCCTTCACTTTGAATTTTCACTTTGAGAAGACTTTTTTTTTTTTTTTTTCTGCTCCAATTCTGCCAGCTGGGATGCTCTAGCCACTGAAAGCCTGGCGTATGGTAAATAGGCCTTAAATTGTGGACCTGGCCTTTCCTTGCTGTTGTTATCTGTTGTATGATGCGGGACAATGCGAGCTGCTTGAAAAGGCCCATTCTCCCTCTGGCACCTTTCATTTAACATGTCGTCTATTTAGCCCCAAAATATGCAGGTCACATGCGTCCAGTTTCTTACATTTGCCGCTGCCGCACGTCTACAGCGCCGGAATCAGCACAGCAATTATGTTTCTTACTCTAGTTGTTTCGGGACATAATAAATATTTATATGTTTTCCAATTTCTTTGAACACGATCAATTTTAAGCAGGTGAAGAAAAAGAAAAGGTGTAATGATGACTCGACCGTCAGATTTAGTGAAGCGCGCGTCGATGTACTTCAGGGAAAAAAGGAACAGTGCGGCGCGCAAGAAAATTACAGACGCCAGGATTACGTGTGAAAATTCTTTACTGTAAGAGTCTTTGTAATCAGTGATGAATACATGAATTACAGATGTTGACAAACATAAGGCTTATTTTAATCCTATTCATTGGGTTCCTGTTATATTTCTATTAAAATGATATATACACTTTGGTTTTAAATTGTTTAATTCACTATATGGCAACAGCTATAATTTCTTATCATGTTTAAAACTGGATATCATATTAAAAACAAAATGCATTATTAGTATTGCATGCCTAACTTGAATGTATTCAGAATACAATACAATAATGCTTCCCTGTATGGCATACTAAACTTGTCTATCTCAAAGCATGAGACACCACCTTAGTCCAAGTTACAGGTTCAGTTATCTGTTTGAGGAGAGCGACCCCTCTCTCAGTAAGAAATGGCAGGTTTTTTTTTAAAAGGTAATATTTTTTCATCTAAGACACGCCTGTAATTTGCATAATAAAGGATATGAAAAGTTTAATGCCATGCCGTGAACATCTAGCCCCAAAGCGGAACATTCTAGGCAAAGCAATAACATCTCCCTGGTAACGAGCAGCTGGAGGAAACTTATGTCAAGATAATGCACTTTACAATAATAAGCACTTTTCTGTTGTTGCTGTTGTCATTTAATATATTTTTAAATCTATTTTCTTAAGAATGTATTTATACTGTGCGTTTGCTGTTATTGAATGTTTGCTGTTGTGTTTGCTGTTGTCCTTAATGTTACGTGTCAAACGTTGCACTGGGTCCAAGGCTAATTCCCCTCAGGGGGCAATATTCTAATCTAACCCGAATAATTTGTAAGAAAAAAATGTCTGAACCCAGATTGTGGGAGACACCTGAAAATAAGACGGCTGACATGCAAAAGCACATAATAAATCTAATAAATATAGACAGCATTCACACAGCCCTGAGGTGCACGCCGCCTCGCCAAAGGTGAAATTACAGATTTAGAGGACAATTATATAAACAACCACTCCATATATTGACAGGGGCACAGCTCCAATTTCCAAATGTCATCTTTCAGTTTGAGAGACAGAGGAAAGTGCATTAATGCTTTTGAGCAAATAAGAGTTAAATAATAGAAGAAGCGTTTAGAGCTTGCAGAAGTGCTTTAAAGTCAAGGGCAACAAAACTGAAAACGCTCCCATTTGATTGTGGTTAAATTGGACTCTTTCAGCCGGCTTCTGTGTGGATGTGAACCAACAGAACATCAGAGCAAAAGTTTAGATCATTAAATGCATAAATTACAGTACATTTCCAGATAAGTTACACATTTGTGTCACAATAGTTACTATAGTGACTTATCATTCAGTAAATGAGAGATAAAACAATACATGTTGTGTCTTTTAGTACATTTTCTTTGCATTAGTAGAGATTTATTTTGTATTTCTTTTGGAGTACGTTAAGATTAGATCTGAAGAGGCTTGAGTTAGATAATTATAGACTTACTACTAAAGAGAGTCATTTTGCAGTATATTTATCACATCTCATGCTTTTTACCCATATTTAACATTTTGGAGAGGATTTTATTGTGATATATTCTGTGAAAATATATTTTTTTTTTACTTCAAAATTGGTATTATGACAATATGTCCAAGAACAAAATCCAGCAACATGTTATTCAATATGCCTCCATTCTTTTGAATTAAATATATACACACATACATATATACATACATACATACATACATACATACATACATACATACATACATACATACATACATACATACATACATACATACATACATACATACATACATACATACATACATACATACATACATACATACATACATACATACATACATACATACATACATACATACATACATACATATACACATACATACATACAACATACATACATACATACATACATACATACATACATACATACAATACATACATACATACATACATACATACATACATACATACATACATACATATACCATATCATATACATACAGCATACATATATATACACACACACATATTTATAACACATTAAATACACACACACACATATATATATTACACACACAACATATATATACATCACTATCATACTCTATATATATAATCTCATATATTATAATCTATACTCTCTCATAATATTATATCTCTCTTCTCTCATATTTATATATCTAATCTCTCTCATATATATATATCTATATCTCTCTCATATATATATATATCTATATCTCTCTCATATATATATATATCTATATCTCTCTCATATATATATATATCTATATCTCTCTCATATATATATATCTATATCTCATATATATATCTCTCTCTCTCTCTCTCTCTCTCTCTCTCTCTCTCTTTTCATGGAACATTCTCTTCCAGAAAATAAAAGCTCTTTTGAATTGCAGCAGTCTAAAAATTCTCAAGTTTAACTAACCTTGTTGATCGCACATGTTCTGTTTCTCCTGTTTTGAGTGTTTTTTTCCCCCTATTGTGCAGCATCAAATCAACAGCTGTCACCTCCTAACTCAAAAGCACTGGTTATTCATGTTTAAACCCAAGGTTCCCATCCACACCAAACAAGAGCACTTGAACCTCACAGTTAAGAAGGTCTTGTGTTGTCGTTGTGATTGAGAGGCATTCTTTTATTTCCCTAATCAAAACAAAACATGTGCAATAAACTGATCCTCCTGATGAAGTTGCTGGTTCAATATTCAACAAGCCAGTTCAATTTTGACACTAAGGAAAAGGATTAATACAGTTTTAGATTCCTTAATTGATGATTATGAAACATAATTTTTAGTTTAATTTACAATAGACTAGAATTTTCAGCATAAGCAGAATCAGAAAAGGTTAATTGCCATCGTCATACATAGGAACTTGCTTAGGTGGTTCAGTGCAACATGCAACGATGAACAATAATAAAAACAACAACATATATGAACTCAAAAAGGGCATGCATTAAAGAAAATAAATGTAATTTAAAATTTACTATAGGATAGTAGGATACAGATTTAGTGCAGAAAGTGACAGTGCAGCGAGTGATTGAATAGTTGCAGTTAAAGTGGCAGATGTTTAAGAAGTGTTCATGAGTCCAACGGCAGAGGGAAAGAAACTGTTCTTGTGGTGGGAGGTTCTGGTCCGGATGGGATTCTGGCCTGAGGGGAGTGGTTCAAATAGTCCATGTCCAGGGTGAGAAGGGTCAGCGGTGATCCGACCTGCTCGTCCCAGAGCCCTGGAGACGTACAGGTCCTGCTGGGATAGAAGTCTGTAGCTGATCACCTTCTCAGCAGAACGCACAATGCGCTGTAGTCTCTGTTTGTCCCTGGCTGTGGCTCCAGCGTACCACACGGTGATGGAGGAGGTGAGGATGGACTCAATGATGGCTGTGTAGAACTGCACCATCATCTGCGCGACTCAATGATGGCTGTGTAGAACTGCACCATCATCTGCGCTGGCAGCTTGGCTTTCCTCAGCTGCCGCAGGAAGTACATCCTCTGCTGGGCCTTCTTGATGAGGGAGCTGATGGAGGGCTCCCATTTGAGGTCCTGGGTGATGGTGGTGCCGAAGAAGCGGAAGGAGTCCACGGTGGTGATGGGGGAGTCTGTCATGGTGAGGGGGGGCTGGGGGGCTGTGACTTTGCTGAAGTCCACGATCATCTCCTCTGTCTTATGGGCATTGAACTCACACCAGCCGGTCCACTTCCCTCCTGTAGACAGACTCATCCCCGTCTGAGAAGACCCCAGTGAGGAATAAAATACTACATGCAGTCCCATCCAAGATCGTTCTAAAACTATTCAGGAAAGGTCACATTTGATCCGATTTATGTTTTACTTTAACATTTTATAAAGGGAAGAAGAAAAACATAAAATTTCCATTCTTAAAAATGAACCACATCCTAACAGGCGGGGGAGAGGGGTGCAACTGGGGGAGGCACGATAAAGTTCTCTCTGTAATCGCCAAGTGGAGAGAGACTCAGTGCCAACAAAGGACATTACCTTTCTCAGAGAAGGGGAAATAAACGAGCAGAAAACATCAGATAACATCTGGCCCTCCATTTTGCACAAAGCAACCGGCTGGGAGATATAAAGAGGAAGATTGTCTTTCCAAGTGATGTAAAAGCCGTCTCACTCTGCACAAGAGCACAATATCAAATGTGGTCCCTGAACCTACAGTTCCATGGAAGGAAAGATGTCCTGCTGCCCATGAGCTAAAGAAGTCATGGTATCAGGACCTCACAGATTAAGTCCCATCCCAAGTCGGCTGAACGTCATGTTCTCCAAAGCATCGGCCAAGAACCCAGGCCGATGAAGAGGACTTTTGGAGAGATTGCTTCTGCAGATGAAGAGAGTTCACGGTGGCTGACACAAGATCAGTTCTGCAGGTGAAGCTTAGTGTTCGCTGCCCCACTCAGGTGAAGCGTACAGGTTAAGGGGTGAAACGATAGGGGTCCTGAAATACTGATGATGATGTAAGGATCCCTCCACAAAGTGACACATCAAGAAATGTGCACCATATCCAAATACATGTAGCATAGCATCCTTGATGTTTATTTCACACATACTATTCTTAAATAAAAATCTGATTTATTTCAGTGTTACATCTAGATTATGTGTAATAATCAGATAACTATAATAATCAGATAACCCAATTACTAGATCTGATTTTTGAGAAAGAGAAATCTGATCATCATGTGTCAGTCCATTTTGAGTAATTGTTGTAAGTACAATTCATCTAAAATAACGACCTTTCAATTCAATCTTTAACATTCTCTCTTACATTTTTTGTCAAAGCCTCATTCGTTTGTACTTCTTACATCATTTTCTTTGTCAAAACCCGCACAGGTGTGAACATTCAGAAAGAAGTGACTCACAGCAGCAACTGTTTACATTTCAATAATCTGATAATCTCCAGAAATCAGATGAACAGATTTTTTGTGTGCATGAAAACATTGGAGATACGATGGAACGAGTATAAAGTATCACCAATATCTTCAGTATCATTAAGTGGCTGGATATTTCCATTTTCTTTTTTGACAAGCCTTCCTCCGTATTGAAGGTCAATCACAAAGGACTAACTTCTCCATGGGGACAAGGCTGTTTAAACTTGAACCTCTTTTTGTTTTTTTAAATTGTAAAGAAAATCTTCAAAACAACATTCATTACATTAATGATAATTCTAATATGTACATATGTTTGCAAAAGAAAACCACTGACAAATCAATAATGCCTTTTTCCATTAAGGCAGCACCTAAGAAATAATTCACAATATTCCAAATGGGATTGTGTCATGATTTATTTGCTGCACAGCGACTCGACCGCCCTTCAAGACACGTTCTCGAAGCGCGATGGCAGGTTTTATGTCTGCGAGTCAACATGGCACAATATATATTTCAAATCCCCCATGTCCTTGGTAAAAGTGAAAAAGAATTCTTGTGTTTCGAGAGCTTTTGACATTGCCCGCTTGTTGAAATATAATAAGATTTGCCCGTGGAGTGAACAATATAGTGCAGGCCCTTGATTGTGTCAGAGCCGAAGTGCCCTTTTCAGCCCAAGACATTACCGGGGGTCCTTGTCGGAGCGGTGAGTCCGTCCCGATCGCAACGCGGCGGAGTTAACACTCGCGGCGCCGGGACGGAGCTAATGAAAAGGACCTTGTCAAATATGCACTTTGCTCAAGAGTCGCCGCCTGGTTGTGTCCAGAGGAAGTACGATACAAAGTCACATGCTCTATAGCAGTTTAAAGGTGAACTGTGTAACTTTCTGTGCCGTTAATATAGCTAATCAGCACTAAAAACACAACTATTTGCAGTCATTTACATTTTATTTTTCATCTCAACCATGTTTTTTTATGTCATTCGCTATTGATTGTAATTTTCTCTATTTGTAATTATCTATCATTATTTGTAATGTACATAATTGCCTAGAATGGTCCAGAGTATGGCATAAAACAGATCTTTTAGTGAAGGTCCAATATGGATTTTCGATACCAGACACACATACATTTGCTGAGACCGATATTAAGATATTATGTCCGCAGATTCATGTTAAGTTATAGTAGGGTTATAGAAAAAGATTCAGATTCAGTTGTTTTTTAATCTTTTTCTACAATTATATATATTTTTTTTTCTCCTACAACAGAAAAAGATTGTTAGATATTTTTCTACAATGGAACAATATTTTCTGCAATGGAACAAAAGATTCAGTCTTTTTCAATCTTTTTCTACAATGGAAAACTCCTGGACGAATGAGTACGGTTCGCAAATGAACTTTTCTCATTTGTAAATTATTAGAAAATGTACTTCTCTGGGATTAAAATATATATTTTGTTGATTAATAAATCTGTTTTACTGAGGACAAGAAGAATATTTGGGCCAAATATCGGCAACATTTTCAAATCGATATCACCCATATAGATATTTGAACCGATAGATTGCCCATCCCTATTATTTATCTCGCTTTTATTCAGTTACAGGTGATTTTATTGCTCCAAAATACATCCAAAAACATTACACATTCGTACTGTGAGTGGCGTCGCCTCTCCACAGATCTGATCTGTGACTTGGCCCGGTGTCACTGCTCTCCGTTCCGATCGATACTTTTAATTAACCAGGACTAAACCAGAACTGAATCAGACCAATTACGTCCATTCAGAAGGTAGAAGATAATGTAATGATAAAGTAAAGCAAACAACGCCTCTTAAAAGGACATTTAGCTTTATTTAACTTAATGTATGTGCCTTCATAAATCATACATGATGGTGTCAAAAGTGCCAAGTATTCATCTCCAAAGTGATTTTGTGTTTGGAGCCGCAGAAGGACATCCACTGTGCCGGAGAGGGGCAGAAATAGATCGAAAACACCTGCGAGGAGCCGAGCCGCGTTTAATTGGAACATGCTTTATTTGCATTTTCAATTACCGCGGAGTTCCTGGAAACGGCTTCTATCAGCAAGCGGCGATGCACGTATACGTTCCCTTCTGAATAATAGTGTGGATTTTGGCAATGAAAGGAAAGCACTTTGCAATATGTTTGGTCAAAAGAGCATTCGAGTCAAATTGAATATTGTTTGCTCATGTTTGCGGTGTCAGATAATTAAGTCAGTTCAAATTCAAGATGAGTGTATATAAAACATTTTAAAAGTATGACATTAAACAGACCTACCTTGCATTTATTCAATTACAAATGTTTTATCTGCCAAAAGGAAATGCACTGCAGTCTTAATAATTGCGATGTGGCGGTTATGTATTGCGATATCAATATTATTGATATACTTTTTGACTAAATAGATGGTTATTACTAGTAAATATGTGTACGCCTTAAAAGGGCCTCTGACAGGTTGGATGACTCATTGAACTAAAATGCAGTTAAGTTTTGTATACTTAAAATGTTATTCTAGAATAGCAAATTTTTTTAGGTTTATAATTTCACTTCCTGTTTGTAATTGATGACATCACACTTGGAAATTACCCAGCAAACACTGGGCAAAAACTCTCCTAATGTCACCATTATTTATTTTTTTGACAAATGAAAATATATGAGAGCAATTTTATTTTGTTCAATTAACGTTTAGAGGGTCAAAAAAGTATTTTCTTTTGTGTAAATGATGCATAAACCTGGTCTGGAATGAGTGTAACCAGAGAGTCATTTCCTGTCATTTTCTACAGATTTTTTAAACGTTTCACCACAAATACCAGCTCGATTGGTGTAAAACTATCATTTATACTTTTATACAACGGGTATAAATACACCAAATAAAGTCAACATTAGAAAATCGTAAAAAACTTGTCATAGGCACTTTAATGTATTAGAAAGGAACCCTCATAATGCATTTGAAAGGACTGGTTCTGATCTGACCTTGACAACGTGTTTTTTTCTGCCGTACTCTGGGATGAAGGACGTCATCGGAGACATTGAAAATGTGGCCCAATTACACAGCCGTTCCACCGAATCAGCCCAATCCTGATTGAGACGGCAGCTGGACACTTTCCAGACAGAAACAAAAACAACGCCAGGCTTTTGGAACACAACACTTTCACTTACTCGGTAAATGGGTTTCGTGAGTGAGTCCAGAGCTTGCTGGCACTCGGGGAAAAAAGTGAACAAGGGAATTTTTTTTTTGGTTTAAATAGATCAATTTCAATCTTATGAACAAGATAACTGGGCTGGACTGGTGTAACAAACTTAATCATGATCATGGCACGACTCTGACAATAACTGGATAACCAAACTCGGGAAAACATAAAACACAAACTGACCAGATCCGTGAATGTGAATGTGAAACAGCAATTTGCGCCCAGGTGGCAATAATGGGGCCTCCTGAAGGCTGGATCCGACTCTCAGTTTCAGTTCTGGGTTTAGTCCAAGTTTTGTGCCAATTTTGATGACGTGTGTGAAGGTCTGGTTAGGATCCCAGACTGAAAATTGTAGTTTCCATAAACGGAACACTACTTCCTCTTATGTTACTTTTAATGGCGGTTGGCAGCCAACTGAAAAGGTGCATTTACCGCCACCTTCTGTAGTTGTACGTCTAACTTCTTCTTCTTCTTTGGGGTTTTTTTGCCGGTTGGTATCCATAAAGCGTTACATTACCGCCATCTACTGGAGTTGTTTGACGCTATACCATAAAAAACAAAAGGGGAGAGAGAGAAAGCGGGACAACGACGGAGAAAGGAAGAAAAAGCCTCTGCAAAGTTCACCATCAAAAACTGAACGCTTTTTTATGTCTGGTGGCTCCTGGAAGTGCACTATATCGTTTCCTCAGACACCGTCGCCGCAAATAAGTTAAAGAAATGTTTTATAGAAATTGTGTACAAGGCGCTTTATGAACATGAGCGCAGCCTAAACAGATCTCTGTAGTACATTTGTAGTATACTACAGGCAGTACACGCAGTACCACCAGCCTCGACACAGCTTCATGTATCCCTCCTCCTCCGCTCGGCAGCGAGGGCCAAAGAAAACACCTGTAGAAATGTGTGATCTGAGCCATAATCAGTGCAGTATGCAAAGACGCTCCACTCAGCAGCAGGCAATTACAGATTCATTACTCCACTTAATAAAGTAGTTACACTGACAATGATGGATCACACACCAATTAGTTTGCCCACACAACTTTATAGAGGAAAGGCTATTTTAAACGCTGTTAGAGTCACTGGAAAACATCACAGGAAATTAAGTCTAAAGTTAACTACTAAAAGTAACTCTACAATACCAATATATAAAATGAAACATAACACCATTATCAACACCTGTGCAGTAGAAGACGTCTTTTAAATGAACACATATTATGCATTTGTGTTTTAGGATTAAAATAATGCATGTATTTAAAACCTCACATAACTTCACAAAGCGTTCTCTCATCAGGATTGGCGTTAGCACTATCTACTGGCAGCAGAAGGAATCACCATGGGGAGAAAACAAAAGCTATGCTAATCTAAGCATGCAGTAAAGATTGAATGGCAGAAATGCTCGCTCTCTGGATCTCTATGAAACAAGCGTTAATGAAGCCAAACACAACTCCAGGGATGTTTCTGATCAGGAAACTATGTTATAACGTAGTTAAAAGGTCCAAAAAGTAACGTTTGCATAGTAAGTGACATTTAATTGGGTCATTCCCCATAAAGGAATTAGGTGACGACGGCAGTTTTTCATGTAATAAAGAAACAGTTGTTTTGCCCCATTACAGATCTATAGCAAAAAAAGCTCTTTGGGTCAAAATGAGACAGCTGTGTGCTGTCTCACAAAATATAATGTGTTTTCATCAATTGCGAACAAACAGTTTAATTTCTAATTTATAAGCACCTTTAATATGTAAAAGTATGTATAAAACATAAGGCCCCAAATACCACAGACCTCTTTAGAGTAAAGTAAGTGATCAGTACTATAAATTGATCTAAAAAGTTAAATGTGCGTATGTTTGTTTGTGTTTCACATTTACATTACGCACTGGTGTGAAAACATGAGTGCTGAGTATTGATCCAGTGCAGGTGTCCCATTCCCAGCTCCAGCTCAACGTGCCATCCATCATATTAATCAAATTTACTAATCATAATCTAATTGCTTTCAATTACTTGTGAATTGCTTTTCCTCCAGACTCAGGAAAATATTATGTTGAACAGACAATTTATTCCAATTCTAATTTGCGAGCTAATTTGAATAGGGATATTACGCTCCTCTTCAAACATTATCAACTGTTATTTCCCTCAAGTATCTAATCTGATTACGCCTGCAATATAGTCTGCTGTGTTGTTGTTATTAGAAGCGAAAGCTGGAATAAAAACTGGGAGGTCCTTTGTAGAGGTGGGCTGTAAATATCAATAATAAAATGGTTCTTTTTAAAGGTATAATAAATAGGAAAACAAGCTGCAAAAAGTGTAAAAAAAAGAAAAAAAAAGAATACAAAAAACTGAACCTTTCAAAATGTAAAATTTCCAAACAAGGTTAAGGTTTACTTTTGGTGCAATATTTATATCTCGAACAAAACATTTACAGGCACATTTGAGCACAATTCTGATGGACTGCAAAGATATGATCCCGTTAGGATTATCGGCTTTTAAAAAAATCAACAAGACATATTATACTGTCGTCCACAATATAAATATAATCTATGTTACACACAGATCATTATTGTATACTTTGGACATTTTAAATGGCAATATTGATCTAAAACGCAGAAGCACAGGCTCACTGGACTTCTGGTTGAAAACAGCAGAGCTCTTTCTTACGTTAACATGTACGGACAGTTGCAGTTCACGAGAGCAAACACTAGCATTTTTTTCCATCTTTCCAAAAATGGCTCCTGAATCCATGCTTTTGCTTTAAGGCAATTGGAAATTTGGAATATTGAGATCTCATTCTGCTTTTCCCAACAGCTGTGACGGCCAACACCTAGAGACGGGTTAACAGTGAACGTGAGGCGCTGCAGAATATGTCCAAAATATCCTTAAACAAGTCAGTACAAATACTCTAGATGCCAGCGTTAAGTATTTTGTCTAGCATCAATTGAATCGTTTGCAAATTGCAAATCTTCTCTTTTGTCAAATACTTCTTAAACAGGTGTGGGTGGCAACGAGGGAGTTTAGGTTTGATGGGCTAATTGGCTTGTGAATTTTAAAAGTGACTGGGTTAGTTGCCCAAGTGGAGTCATATAAATACAAAATAAAAGTGGTCCTAAAACCGAGCCTTGGGGGACACCATACCAATAAAGACAAGGGCAACAAAAACATGCATGAATCGCTCAAAACACAACTTGGAGTGAGTTGACGATGAGGGGAAACTCCTCAATAAGTCTCCTTTAACTATTCAGGATCGCCTTAGTTGTCAGTGAGGAGGCCGCTTTTTCAATGTGTTTTGTAGTTGTGGATACATTTACTTGGAGCGTCAAGGATTACGACGATTCAGGAGAAACTGCGGCTAAGACGGATTACAGAATTGACGCTTCCATATTATGTGGCGTAATCGGAAACGTAATCAGATATAACGCAAATAAACCTGTCCTCAGAAATACAATAGTGAGAATGCAGACACCTTTTTTAGGGGGATAAGAGGCGTGTGGGGGGGAGCTGTATTGCTGTCTCTTGCAGAAATGTATTTTAGGAATTTGTTGGCTGGGATGCAATAAATGTTCTCGCTAAGCTACACATTTCAGATTTATAGTTTCAATAGTTTGCGAATGCGCTGCGGTGGGAATATGGAGGCTTCAGCGGCTTCTGTTTAAATGTGATCAAGTCGCTCAACGGAAACGATTAGAGAAAGTCGTATGAATGTAGAAAGATGTGCTACTATAATACATAAGAATTGCAAAAGTAGAATTAGACCACTGAGTCATTATATTCCTTTTTCGTTGATAAAGTCAGGGAGTTTAAGTTAATTTAGGGAGTGTCTTTTCATGATCAACTAACATCTATGGCAGCTCATAGTTTTTATATTGATATGTTTTTAAAAAGGTTAAGGGGATCCTTCTGCCTTTGTGTCACATTGTGTCACATATTATGCATTCTTGTGAACCTTTACTTTGGCATCTCATGTTTTAGAACTAAAAATAATAGCCCACATTGCTTCATATCAGTCAGGCGTTTTCAAGTCAGGAATTGAGTTAGAGTTCCATCTACTGGCCGCAGAGGGAATTACGTCCGAGAGATGAACAAACCTAGCTTGCCACAGGCGCGATGCAGAAACGCTCAGAACGAGTCTGGTGAGGATTTGTGGACTTAAAAACGGCACAGAAAAGCTCTACCAATGATGTCACAAAAGGTTAAGAATATTCATCTTGTTTTCTTTAGTCACACAGAACAAGGTGATTACACTAATGCACTCAAATAAACCAACAAAACGATGACGTCACTAAACAGGATTTGTGAAACGAGTGTGAATAAAGCGAAATATGACTCAATAGGCAAAGGGAACACTTTAAAACTTGGGGAACAGCTCAAAAAAGTACATTTTTCATAATATGTGACGCTCATTTGAATCCATATGATGCAGCAGGGGAGGTCTGCTTTATCTGTGAACATAACAGTAGTTGTTGGTGTGATGATGCATGCAGTTCCTAATGAGAAACACCACACTCTCTGTAATTTGTTAACCTGAGCCGAGGTCAAACCGCAAACACTGCATGATGGAGTCAACCCCAAAGTCCCTATTAGAATTTGCATTTAAAATATATCTATTATTTATGCAGGTATTATTAAAATGGCGGGCGGCAGATCCCTGGAGCCAAAAAGAAACTGGACCAGAATAAGAGCGGAGTTATGGAGAATAATTAAAGACAGATAGGAAGTTGCACACAATTCAAAACGTGAGGCCAGGCCAATACAACTCGGTGTGTTTTTAGAAACCTATTATGCTATTAAAGATTAGTCAAATAATCTTTAATAGAATAATAAGTCAGTACTTAGAAAAATAAATAATTGTTTTTCCAGTTTGCAAGTCACGAGTAAGCATTGTTTAGATTGGCATTTCTTTTACTTCAAATATAAATTTATTTAACTAATATAATGGCAGTGGTGTCAAGCATTACAGACCAAACACACATTCCTCTGTGAGACATTTCACCTATATTGCTTTTCGTATTTTGATTTATTTGATTTATTCCTGCACGTTTGAGTAATCCTGTATTGTCCTGCAACCGAGGCACGAGTGCTCGGAAAAATCCGCATTTTCACCCACCCCCTAGCCCCGCCCACATCCCTGTACGTAGTTTAGACTCTGAGTGATACATGTACAATTCTTAAATACTTGTCATTTTATCGTCATTTGTTCAAAACTACCAAACTGATAAGTTACTGATGTATATATATGGATATATTTCAATACTAAACACTTGAAAAAAGCCTAATATGTCTCCTTAAATCTGTGTACTATGACTGCTTGTGTTAGGAAGGGCATCCGGCTTATTAATTGCGCAATTACATATACACATATACAAGTTTTAGGGGTTATTGGTTAAGTAAATTCCCATGTTTTTTTTTCACTTCCAATGGCAATAAAACTTCTTCCTGATTGTGACCAAATATCTCTAGAGTCGTCTGATCTCGACTGCTTTTAATTGTTGTAAAAAATGTTACCCCGAAGTTGATTTGACCACGACTATCGTAATCTGTACTGCACAACGTCTCTGTACGAGGCCTATAATAGCATAAGCACCCTGTGTACAGCCCTCCATTAATCCATCCTATACGTTTACAGCACGGCCGCTATTGAACTTCAAGCTGCTGCCGACGGTTAGCTGCGGGGGGATTACTGAGGCCAAACAAAAGAATAGGCTGTGTGAAAGTTCCAAGCAAGTCAATCGAGTCAATTACTTTGTTTCCAATTGTTTTCAGAAAGCATCTACTCCTAAAACGCCCTTTATTGCCTTTTTGTGAAGCCAGGTAAAAAAGAAAGAAAGAGGAATAAAAAAAAAAAAAGCAAAAACTAAACAGCTAGAGCGGTGGATTTTCAAAGCAAATCCTGCCAATGTCTATTTACAGTCAAAGGAGGCGCCCAGACTTTAAGCCCACCTTTTTAAATAAGAATGAAAGAGTCAATGTCTCAGTTTTCCAAGAGCAAAGACTTCGCCGCAGGCAGAATCCACAGGCACTTGTCCACAAAGTGCCGTTTTGTAGTGTTAAAAACGTGTAAAAAAAAAAGAAAAGAAAAAAAAAACAGTCACAAATACACACCTTTACAGAAGGGCGAGATGCTGCGAGCGCTTGCCGACCGCGAAAACCACATTTATGACACGGCGTCGAGTGAAGTGCGAGACATGAAGACGAGAGTGGTTTTATTTACCTATGGATCTTGGGTAAACAATAAAAGCTCCGCTCAGCCCCGGCGCCTCGCTCCGTCTGATATCTATCGTCATGACGGATGTTGGAGAGGCTGGCGGTCCCTGTCACCTCTCGCACGGAGTTAAGGTGGCAGCTCTCTTGAATGTCACTCGAGGACCTTTGTAAATGCCACTGCTATTTTCTTGGCTATTGTGAAGAGGCGAGAGGCTAAAGAAAAGTAAAAGACGGAGCTCAAAACACAAACCAATATTATATGCATGTGATTCAGCTTTCTGTTCATGGGCGACGCTTTGGAGGTCTGATTCGACACCTTTTTCATTTAAGACGTTTACTTCTTTTGTTTTGTCTTTGTAGCTCCTTGAAGTGCTGAATTTAAATATAGATGCATGAATTAGAAAGAGATAATGACAATTTTTGCTCAGTTTGCCGTTTTATATCTGAAATCAGACTTGTTTATGCTTATTAACAGTTTTAAATCAAGGGTCATTAGTAAACTATTTATAAAGCATTGATAAGCACTAGTTATTTGTTTAAAAGCACCTTTTACAAGGCATTTAGAAGCATTTATCACTTGGTATTAAAATAGTTTAATAAGCATCTTCTTCAATGCTCTTATAAACATTTTGTTTTTTGTAATTGGCGTATTAACATTTATAAAAAGGTATTATGAGCCAATACAAATGCGAGTAAACTCCTTACAAGTGTATAAAACGATGTTCCTTAGTAATGTTTGTAAGTCATCAATCAGCCCTGTTGTTCAAAGCGTTTCAGTTTAAATACATACATTTTAGACTGAGTGTTTATCAGTAGTTTTACTGATATTTATAAAAAAATCGGTTTATATTCCAAGAGTAAATTTGGGTGAGAGAATCTCAAAAAAGAGGTTTGTCCCTAACCTGACTCACTCCGGATTGAGTTCTCTCAACAGTGGAAGAAGCTGAAAAATCTAAATTGTGTTAAATCCAGTGTTCAAAAAAGCTTTTTCTCATCCACAAATGTACAAAGTGCCATTGTGTGCTCGTTTAAAAAAAAACCAACAAAATAATCCGTATCTATCCTAAAATAGGCAGAAGTGCGGCATCTTTGTTATGATTCGGGTTGTTTTTGACTTTGACCCAAACCACAATGCTGCTCTGTGATTGGTGCAGTCCCACCTGTGGGCCCTAAATACCATGTGATTGGTCCGTTTACCCGTGGTGTGGAGAGCCAACGACTCAGTGGGAGCCAAACAAGACGGATTCTCAAGAGTTTGTGAACTCACAAAACTCGGGAGAATTCCTCTTGCTGGCGTGGTTAGTTTGTCTCAAGATCACTAGAAACCTCTGCACTTGAAAGAATCTGCACGGAAAGTCGTTTTTTAAAATCAATACAAAACTTTTCTCGGAGTTCTAAAATCCTTTCGGCGCAGAGCAATTATGAACATAAATGGGTTTCATCAGATTTTTATTTTAAACTCTTCAAATGTTGTCATTTTAAATATTTTACCCTTGGAAATATATGCTTGAATTGCTTTTATTCTTTCTGAGTTTCAATAGCTGATTTGGGATTTTTTGTGTTTTCCTTGGTCTAAAAATTCCAAAGGAAAAATTCACTTTTTAAAAATGTGCAGTGAAAACATTGACACAAAAATAAGAAAGAATTTATTTTCTTTCTGAATTTCAATAGCTAATTTGGGAATTTGGGCGTTTTTCTCAGTCCAGAAAAGGAAGCGAAAGTGAAAACATTTACATACATTTTCTACCATTAAAGGCATTATCAATCATAACCATCAGGAAATGCTGTACGGAAACAAATCGATCACTTCAGAATTGGCCTCATCAAAAGCTCATCTCGTTGATTCCTTTAAATCGAGAAAGAAGCAGCCAAACTCACTCCTCAGTCACACAATCAGTTGCTAATGTCTCGATCTTTGCTGCAAATGTTTTCACTGCAAATTTTTACACTCCGAATTTAGACTGTTCAGCAGAGGGCACATTTCAGAGACAAATTAAAATGTTTTTTTCAGGGTTAAACAAGCCAGTGTTAGAAATTCACCAGAATTAACAATTCAAACACCGTGAGATTGAAAGCCAATTTACCTTTTGCTTTCTCCCTTTTTCATTTATTTTTAATAGCAAAATAACACATTATAAAGCAGTTATAAAAACATCGTACTGAAGATAAAATACATTAACACAGTAGTAAATAATTAAACATAAAAACTATAATACTGTAAAAAGTAGGGTATTGGTGAATCAAAGCTGCTTTTCTCAACGTTTTAAACTCTTATCACATGATTTTAATGTATTTTGTCTGTAAAGCACGTTTTGTACAACTTGTGCTTTACAAATACACTTACATCGACTAGATTGACTTGCCACCAGAGAGTTAACATCCCATCAGACTAAACAAACACGAAGCGGATTCTCGTGGCTCAGTGGGGGGCCGGTGAACACAGAGGGGGCGGTCGGTGCTGAGCGTGGGGCTATGAAAGGCCCGAAAGCCGATCCTATTATTCAATGATGCGCTCGATTACAGGGAAGGATGAGTGACGGGTCTGAACCAGAAGGACAGATGTGCTGTCGGAAATGCCTGATGCTGTCTGATGAGTGACAAATGAAACCAAACATAACTGTTGAGTAGATTTGGGATTCTAATTGTGATACGTTTATGTAAAAAATTACTGCAGCAAGATTCTGTTTACAGTTCACATTTTCAATACTTCCAAGACCATAATCAAAGCTTGAAATATGATAAATACTAGTCTTTGTCCCTCCATTTAAGAAATAAAATAAAATAAAATAAGACATAAAGCACAGAAAATACCACTGCGATTGTTCCTCATCAGGATTGCTGTTAGCACTCCATCTACAAGCAGCAGAGGGAATTACGACGGGGGAACAAACATAAGCTCCTGACGTCTTACTGTAAGCACGCAGTTGTAATGAAAGGGATTTGAGCCAGAAATGCTCAGAACAAGTCTGGAGATCATTTATGGGCTTAAAAACAGCACAGGAAACTTCCAGGAGCTCTACCTTTGACTTCACAAACCTGGGCAGTTGAGAAGGGTCTGACGGCATCCGATGGACAGCGCCACGTTGGTCATTTTTGGTTTAATACTCAACCGTCGACCCCTAACGTTACCTTAACCCGACTTAACCATGTAGCTATCGTAAATGAATACAATTTAAAACATAATAACTTTGTTTTTTGCCACCGGATGTGACGGAGCAGCCGACAGCGGCCAACCTCCACAGCGTCTGCAGCTGGACTCAGATCGAGAGCACTTGCTAAACAGGATCCATCAAACAAATGTGACTGAAGCTAAATAAAACCGATGGGAACACAGTTATAACATATTAATAAAAGTGTGTTTACCTACCCAAAGAATAGCGGCCTTTGCATCCTGCTTATTGCCATGACTTGAGTTGCCGTTTCAGTTCAATGGCGATGACTCTGCAGGTTAAGACTGATGAATGCAGACATTATATTGACTGTTAAAGGTAACAGTTTGGTTTCTATAGATCTCTGGGTTGAAATTTACATTCTCAACATGGAGGCATTGATTCTCTTCAGGATCACTGCGGCGATAAAACCACTTGCATTTATAGTTGATGGGAGAGGCTGAATCTCAAATACTGATTCAGTGTTTCAGACTTAGTAGTGCCTTTTACTTTAACCATCACATCAGGATATAATACCAATATAAAGCCCTCAGGCATGATAAAGTAGAGTTTTTTCCCTTGGCCACACTAATAAAGTAAGTTACGAATACTAGATGCAGGTTATCTACGGCCGCTAATCCAATACCAAGTAATACGAGGACAAATATTGCGAAATCCATTCGAAACGAATATGTTTTTTAAGATGAAATGCATTGAAACTCCTCTCCTTTACCACTTTACCTTGGATTGGAGGGATAAACAAGTCGAAAAGTATATTAAAAGGTACAATGTTTTTGCCGGAGAAGCAATACTTTTTAATACCTTGTCAGCAATTGAATATTTATATCTAGTTATCGATCCACGCATCGAAATTAATACTAGACATTTCATTAAGTTTTTAGGCTAATATAGTGTTTAGAAAATCTTACATTACGACCAAAAGATGGTTCATCTGACAGAAAAGCTTCAAAGTACATTCAATTGGCTCGCTCTGGCTCACTGTATACCGATATCATCAATTCTCCACGGACTTAATTTAATTTGCAAAAACCTGTTTGAGAGAAGGAGCATTTCCACTTACATGTTGACCTGTCACCCTGTAATAAAAGAGACAGAACCGTGACCGTCAACTCAAATGTGAGATGACAGCCAACGCAAATGACACAAAGATCCACAATGACCTTTGACACTCCGTACCGCCGTATACATCCGACACACAGCTTCTACTTCCCTTCTTCACGCTTGTTTGCTTTCTCCGTTTCTCCTTCAATATAGGGTTGAACATTTATTTTTCGGACAAATAATAAGGACCTGATGAAGTGCATTTCCACGTATATAAAATGTGAAGATTTCAGAAAAGCCCATAGCAAAATTAGAAAAAGTTTAGCTCCATTTACGTTTCTGATATGTTTGGCGCTACTCGT
Source organism: Chaenogobius annularis (assembly GCA_015082035.1). NCBI lineage: Eukaryota > Metazoa > Chordata > Actinopteri > Gobiiformes > Gobiidae > Chaenogobius > Chaenogobius annularis. The sequence goes on from BJKM01000773.1 coordinate 23,515, forward strand.
TTGTTTGGAGTCTTTTGGGCAAACAACTAGTGTGTTGGGATTATGTTGGTTTTGTCCATCACCTGTGTTCACTCCGGGGTAACGTTTATGTAGTCCGATGTTCATGTGGGTTTTTTATACATGCTTCATTACTTTACGCGACAAAATGCATTTCCACCTTTAACTCCATTAGCAAATGTCAGGGACTGGACCGAAATAACTTGTAAACCAACTTCTCGAAACTTGTAACACACTAAAAAAATGTGTTACAAGTTTTTTCATCGTGTAAAGTTTTCATATAGAAATAAGGCATTTTATGTGTAAAAACTGCCAAATAATGGCAAGGTTTGAATTTCTTGCTCCATGAAACATAAAACATAGTACAAACTGAATATTAAAGCATTATATTATTTCCAACTGATTTTTAAAACATCATGTTCATATTCAATGAATATTTTTACTTGATTTGATGTAAAAAAAAAAAAAAAAAAAAAAAAATACAATAAAAATAAATTCAAATGCAAAATTTAATTACATGAATTTATTGTAAAATAAAAGCTCTGATAATAAAAATACAAAATAACCTTCATACATTTTGAGGAACGGATTTTGGATATCCTAGATAGTTTTTGAGTAAACTTGTAAGTTGTAAGTAAGAAAATTGGCCTAAAATTTCAACACATTTTTCAAAACCTTTAATAAATCCAATGTAGAATTAGTTTTGCCTATAGTGTCTCGCCTTAAAAAAACAATAATAGAAAAGCAGTTACAGTTACCAGGCGGATGACCCCTCACTAGAGAAGTTACATAGAGCGACTGTAACCCAGCTAAAAGCGTCCTTTCGGTTTGCATTTCCGTCCCTTGGTGGTCTCCTTTACACTCTCCGGCGATTCGCTGTGATCCTTCCTGGTCTTGAAGAGATGAAGACTCAAGTCAAGCGCTGTGTGTGATCCCTGGGTGTCCTATAACGGCTGTGTACGGCATCAGAGCGTACTGCACTGCTATCCCGTATTACATCTCTGCCACTCAGAGCCAACGGATCAGCAATCCAATTTCACACAGGCTCGCTCAGAGGGAGGCCAAGGCTGACGCAGGAATGAGGATCTACGCTTCAACAAAGACAAGCGGCGAGAACGGCCGCCGCGCGACCGGGAATTAGATAAAAACAGTAATAGAAGTGCGATGGGGCTTGATGGGATCGAAACACTGCAAAAAAACAGAATATCAAACGGGTCAAATGACTTCAATTTGCTTTTACGTAGAAGGAATAGGTCTTAAACGCTGAAGAAACATTACACTCTAACAAGAAATACTTTGTCCCGAGTTCAGGCTTCAATAATCGATATCCAGATACAAAAACTAGTATTGTTCGGTAACATTTTCAAGTCAGTCAGGAGCGTCAGACAGTAGTTGTAAGCTTCCCCCACCGTTTGGCAAAACCAGGTAAGCGACAAGGCTGCAGGAAGTAGCTGAAACATTTAAAGCAGCTTAACAAACGCTCCTGTTTGACGAAAGGAATTGTTACCTAACAGTTTAGAACATTTCAAAAAGAATGAACAATTATCAAAGTATTGATATTGTAAATAAAAGAAAATCACTTGAATAGGACAAAGTTGGACCTTTCTTAAATAGTTTTGGAATATTCTTGATCTATTGTAAGAATTAGTTTCAAAAGACATTTTGACTGCTTCCAGATGCAGTCGAAACATTAATTTCAAAAACAGACCGTTGAAACTTTTTCTACCATGGACGATTCCAGGACAAAAGAGGGACACAGGCTAGTGATCAGGACTAGTCTTTGAAAGTTTGAAATTTGACTTGACATTGTAATTGTACAAGAAATGCCCTGAAATGTGTCGCAAGGGAGAAGGTCTAGAGGAAGACCAAAGAGGAGGAGCTTAAAGGCGCTCCATATCTGATTATGGTAAACGATTCTGTGGCGACAGCTTCCCTGGGCGAGGCAGCCAATCCGTGCCATCAGCCTCTGCCACCACTATCACTCGTTCACACACACCAACATCCACGCAGCAAATTGTCTTTCAAGAACACTACAACTGCATGAACTGGTCAGAGTGAGAATTGAACCGCCGCCCTTCAGGTTAGTGGAGCGAATTCTCCAAACACTGAGTCACTGCCACCAAAAAAAAAAGACATTTCATTGTATACATGGGTTTCAACTTGCTGTTATGCTACATTCTGAGGACTTTTGCCCGTTCTAAACATATATTATTTTCTTTTAAATTGTTAATCATATGACAATGGTCCTACTTTCTCACAATGATAAACAGCTTAAATCTAGAATCACCTCTTTTATAGCCTGATATATTTTTAGATGCATTTAATTTCTATGTTATTCTATTCGTGCATATACACATCGACCTTATTTGACACGTCTTTTGCCATTTTTTCTACTTTCATTATTTTGAATTTTATTACCACTTGTGTATTCATCTTTATTATATTGTAATGCGTGAAACGGTGTATTCAAGTGATTTCCCTTGTCTGTTAATAATGCTTTCTGCATGTCTTACGCCCACTATTTTCTTCAGTGAAATGAGACAAAGCCAAATTCTATACATCTATTCATTTTAGCAAACTTTTTCAGCAAGCAGCCGAGCCTTAATTCCCCAACTTCCGATTGCTGGGACTTATAGAGCCTGTACAAAAGCTACAAGCCGGCACTTTGTAAACATAAGCCTGCCAGACGCTGATATCGCTGTGCTTCTGGGGAGCGCGTGCAGGGTATTGAATGACAGCGCGCTCATATTGCAGCGTCATTGTGACATAAACAGGGAAAGGGCCGGGCGTCTACTCTTTCACCGCGCGGCGAGATCCACATCTGATACCCAAAGCGTGCCGGCTTATTAGATTGAGCCGTCGCTGCGCCAGTTTGGAGCCAGACCCGGAGCAGACGAAGTACAGGTCTGCAGAAGAAGGCAACTCCAGAGTTCATATACCATAATGGATCAGGCCAAATGCCAAAAAAACAGCCTCTAAACGCTAATGCGAACTGACAGACGTGCGCGGGGAGAACCTCTGCTTCTTCTGCTGGGACCTTTTTAATACCGACATAAGTTGGAGGCAGATGCAGGCGAATTGATTTTGTAGGGAGGAAATCTATAGTAAATTACTCCAACAACAATTCAAAATCCGTCAGTCTTGAACTGGCTTTTGAATGAAATGTATAATATTGGGCCTATCCACATGAAAAAAAAAAGCTAGCCATCAAGCAACGTGGCTCGGGATGTAAATCTAAAAGGCAGTTGCAATGATTTATTAACAAATGTGCAAAAGGCCTTTGCAGCTCTTGCTGTGATGTCGACGAAACATTGAAACAGAGTAATTTCTGAGGCTCAGAGCACGAGAAACTTGTAAACAGGATTAATGAAACAAGCTTGAATAAACCAAACGACAACTCCAGCTACGTTTTAGATGAGGGAACCTTCTATCATTTCAGACATTTTGCATCATGTGTGTCCTATAGGTAAATCTACTTTTTCGCAGGGAGAATCTGATCGTATCAAAACTGGCATTTCCAAAGTTTGAAGCACTTTTACAGTCTTCTTTTGTTGCCCGAGTATAATTATTTCTAACCTATCCTATTCATGCAGCCTGTAAGGATTATTTACCAGTTCCCTTAGCAATTCGAAGGTCCACCCCACTCACAGTAGGAATGCATGTTTTTGCAATTAAAAAAACCCTGTAATTGAATAAATGCTATAACATTAATGCTGTGGAACACTCAAGGCATATGTAGCAATGACAAGGAGATAAGAAGGTGACACAGACACAATTATCCACCCACCAGAAAAGCTACAAAATAAACCTAAAAAAGAAATGTACTCAACATTTTGCTATACTTTGAGGGTGGAAATTCACGTATTTAGTCTCAAAGTTGCAGTTATGTTGCTTCAAAAAACTTCAAAGTAATCTATAAATTGTGTTGCCAGCTGTTGGGGATGTTTTATCAGCAGCTGGCATTGCATACGACTGAAAACGGGCACAGCAAAGGGCATGAACATAGAACAGTTAGAAAGTCAGTGTACTTTTCTTCCTCGCACCACTGAGGCCACAGGTGATCTATGTACTGGAAAGGAAAAAGAAAGGAATGGACAACTAAATGCGGCAAAATGAAAAAATTCCTCTGTTCGCTCTCGTGAACTGCAGCTCTCCAAAGGCGATGTAACATAAATGGCACAAATCACTGCAGCGGTTTTCAACAAGGAAGCAAGCAGACAATATTTTTTAGATAAAACTTGCTGTTTTTGATTAAGATTTTAATTTAAGATGTCCAAAATACACAGTCGTCGTAGATTAGAACTAAATAGAAGTCAAAAGCTAATTATATTAAAAATAAAAATGGGAACGAGAGGGTAATTTTGTTTTGACTGATGAAGAAAGGGAAAGTGTATGTACATCTAAATGGAAACCACACGTCAAAGGGAATTTGGAGGGAATTTTATTAACGCCATATCTCGCACTTTGCTCGACAAGTGGGCCGTCATTTTTGTTTTATTTACTGGATGTCTTGATTTTGTTTGTGCTCCGTTTTATGTGTTTAAATAAGACAGGGTGTCAGCTGTAAATAACAAAATGATCTGTCTTTGTGGGTAAAAATGCTACAAACATGTAATGAAAGTCTTCTCTCAAATGTTTAAAATATTTAATGTTCAACATTTGCTTTGTGAATGTCGATGTGAAAATAATTACAAACCTAATCGCAATCACAAGACTACAATTTTTGTATGCACTCCTTATGAAAAAAGCACTTTACACGACATTGCAGGCGTCATAAGAAAGTGTAGATTTGGGTTAGAGGGCTGGTGTGAGGAGCACTCCCCAGCCATAGAAGCATGTCTACATTCTTTTATGTGACCATACTTGGCACAAGTTCAATTCAGAGCACATTTCATAGTAGATTTTACACAGGTGAGGTTCTCTAAACGTCACAGGGTTTCCTCACATCTGAAGCATCGTTCAGTGCATTTATTTGTGACGTCTGGTTTGACAACACAACCTGACCTGTGTCCTGATCCAACCCTCCTGAATTTCATTTTCCTGTTCAGGGTGCATGATAGTACGGGTAAAAATGTGCCCCCCCGAGTCTTCCAGCCAGAAGACCTTATCCGGTGGCACAGCACGAGCTGTCAAAACAGGAGTGAAATGATAGAAACTCAGGAGTGAAGATTGACAATACGGCTACAAAGGGCGTAGACTGGCAGGATCTAGACATATTCTCAAGAACTAAAGTCAACAACAGACGAAGGGTCTGCACAGCTAGATAAACCAAATATTTGAAAAAATAGGCGACAATAATTGTGTTTATGATGCACTGATTACATGAAAAATTTGAATTATGTTTAAAAAGGTAACTCAAAATACGCCAAAATGAGCCGATTGAAAATAAAATGTGAACAAATGCATGCTGTAATCTTCCACATTAGGGTTTAAAGTGATATTTCTGTACTTTTGCGGGTGATTTTACATTCCGTTCAAATTTGTCTGATACTTAAATCAATTTATGCATTCAAAAGGTAGAGTTTAGCACATTTCTGACAGCACACCCCTTATTTGAGATGGGTAAAAATATAATATGAGTTATTAATGTATGTTAAATAAAAGCATGTACTGTATATATAAAAAAAAAAAAGGTGGAATATTTCAAAACATTTATTAAGTTGCATTGCTTCTCATTTTAGAGAACTTTCTGTGTGACATTCCCATAAACTATTGAGGTATTTATTTGTGTCAACATCTTCCAACACTACCACACAGATTGAATAAAACCTATATTACCGACTGTCAACGCGAGACAAGATGGCGATAAGAACTGCTCTTTCCTGAGTGTTTTGTTTCGTTATCGAGCCACATCTGCCGTCGCTGTCATTACAATGCAGATTCCGATTCCCTTTTTTAATCAAAAAGGCCTCAGTCAATATTTTTCACCTGACAATAAAAGATGATGATGTCCCCAGCAGCGCGATGAGGCAGAGAGATTTCACAGCCCCATTTTTCTCTCATCTTTCTGATTTTGGTAACAGATAACGAGGGGATGAATCTTGACACTTTCTTGCGTTTTTTATGGCGCAATCTCTTTCCTGACATTTTTGACAGAAAGCAGTGGTTGCACTTGGATGTCTTACCACTGTCTGGAAATAACTTTGTCCTTGATGACTTTTGTTCATGCGAAGTTCGAACATTCTAATAAGCCTATTCTTTCAAATTAAAATGGATGGCAATCAGGAATTTTATAGTCTCATTTATTGCGAAAGTTCAGACCTTGTTCACGCTTTAAAGTGCATTATGCAACTGGTAGGGAAGGGACGATACCGCTTTGTCACGATTGGATTCTCCTCGATGCATGGGTCACGATTTTGATATCATTTTGATTTTGTTGGGGCTCAGAAAAGCCAAAACTTGTGCACAAAACAGAACTTTTCAATACATTACAATATGCATTTCAGGAGTTTAATGTTCATTTGGTTTAAAGATGAGACTAAAGCTCGGATTTTTTAGAATCAGAAAACTTCATTAATCCCTTGAAGGGCAATTCATTGCAGCTCCCTGGCAGAGGCACACATCTAAGAAAAGGCTACACAAGTTTATGCAAAGACAGTTCACATTCAGGGTAGATACAAGAAAAGAATAAGAATCCGTAGGGAAAAATGTAAATAAAAACATTCTCAGAGTTTAAAAATCGAATCGTGGAAGGAATAAAGACAATTGTGTCTCATAAGGAACATGTGTGTGCATACTAGACATACAATCACCTACAGACTTTTCTGTTTTGTGCATTTTAGTTTGCATTTGAATTATTTTGTCTTTGCCCACAGCGCACCTCCCTCTGCCTTTGATTTACTACTGAACAAACTAAACAGAGTAAAGGTCTCTAAACGGGTGGTTTTCTTGTGAACAATTGCAAGATAATGTATACAAAAATAAGCTTTTCTTCACAAGCGCCTTTAATTAATAACACGTAAAGCCAAAAGTGGTCACCGAGTCTTGAGTCGCAATATTTATGCAAAATAAAAAGTGACAGAAAGATTAATACAAAATAAAAACACACATCTGTTAGGAAGTAAACAGTAGACTTACTGCGGCCATATTCTGTCTGTGAAAGGACACCAAAATGACAACACAAAGCGCACGGAGGGACACGTGAGAATCTAACCCAACACCAACGTCAGATCGAACCACCGGTATCAAACAAGTCGATACTATGCTGAGAATCGTCCCATCCTTAGTCACTTCTCAGGTGGAGGGTCCACCAGCTCTATGTCTCAATGGATATGTTTAGTTTTGCCTCGAAGGGGACGCAACCAGGCGCAGCGAGAATGCCTATTTATCTATTTAATTGAAAAGGGGCATTGCACGTTAATCAACATGAAACAATGCAAATGCGCCCGAGTTAGCTGGTGCAAGCTCATTTGCATCTTCCAGTGTCTACATAGAAAACTCACATCAAAAACAGCAACTAAAATGTAACAAGGAAAAAAAAAATAAAAAAATGTCAGTGATATAAACACATGTGATTCAATAAATGCTGTTAAGTTTAATGCCAGGCAACGCAATAACATCTGCATGGGAAGTGACAGATTGTTTGAGTGTCTTGATAACAATATTTAGACAGTACTTTAAAAATCCATCCGTTGTGTTAATAATGTGCTAAAATGTGGCTGTAAAGCTCTTGGTTGAGGTTCAAATATTGCACAAAACCTGAATGGACCATGACCATTTTTTTTTTTTAGGTCATTTTTAAAAGCTTTAATCATATATTAAACATTCAAATGTTTCATATCAAAACTAGAAATGTGCTGAATCCATTCCCGCCGCTACATGAAACTGTCATAATGGTTCATATTTTCACTGTCCGTGCAGTTGAGCCAAGTCAAAATTATTATTTTTTTAATTAGCGCCAGACAGGTGTATTAGTGAGAACAAAATAAATACGGCACAAAATTAATAATGCATTTTTTTAACCCAAATTTGATCAGATTCAGCATCGGTTTGATATTTCTTTCAAAAGACAAACATTAGACACACATTAGCTAAAACATAAAACAATATAACAATATAAAACAATGTATAAAGTTAACTACTTTAAATATGTACTGAAGTAGTTAGCAGCATCTTAAAATCTATATTATAGTATAACTAATTGCGAATTTGTTGAGGTGTGTAATATTAGTCGCTGCCCTCCATTAGCTTGTGTTTTTATCCAAATATTAGCAATCAGCAAAGCTTTAACTTGTTGCCTGATTTCCAGTGGAAATGCTTTAACAGTCTCCACAGGATGCCGGTCAAAAAATACACACAAGCTTAATAATCACGTCTCGTAGCAGAAAACTTTCCACGTGCAAACTTTTGGGAGAAATGGCTGCTGAGATCCGACCGTTTCCTCTTTTAAAGTCCACAAAGTCCACGGGTTAGCTTGATAGATGGTTTGTTTTGTTTATTATAATGGCGTTTCTGTTTGTGGTTTAAAACATTAATGCATGAGTAATGGAAATCAAATTACTGGAGACAGAAAGTGAGAGGCTTGCTTTATCATCTGTCGGCAAAACTCAGAATCAAGTGCGCGGAGGAAAACAGTGGCCATATTACATAAACTAAATAATATGAGTAACTGGACACAAATAAACCCGTAAGTCCACCCATGTCACTGCACCGCCGATGTCACGAAGTACCATTTTTCTGATACGTTTAAGGAAAGAAAGTGCAATTAGCATAAAGATAATAAAGACTTAGAGGCACAAATGTGGCTGTTGACCAAAGTCGGGCGAATGCAAACGTGTAAATACTTTAAGGGAGCAGCTTGAGGGGCGCCATATGCTCGCTCGCTTTCAGTAAACACAAAACTTGCAGGGACTCATATGTTTAAGTAAATAAAGATACGTTTATTTCAACTTTTTGAAAAACTTTATCATGCAATTTGGTTCTCAATATGAAGGTGAAGTTAAAGTCTGTGTGTGGAGTGAGATTAAGCGACAGTTTAAAAGGAGGACATTAATCAGTGTCCAGATTTACGCGTTTAAAGAATTTGATGAATGCTTATTAAAAATGTATGTGATTGCCTACAATTATTGTTACCGGTAATTCTTGTCCCGAGGAGTTGGATTTGTTTGTATTGTGACGAGTTGGAAATGCGTTTTCCTCTGTGATCAAATTAAGAAAATGGAGGGGATTAAATAATGTCAAACTCTCGTTGCGTATGTTAGCACAATAATGTTTCAATGCTTTAAAAAGTGTATTTTATGTAGTGTTTATGTAGTGTTTTTGCTTGTGCACTAAACTAAACTAAACATTTGCCCCAGCATGAAAATGTGTCCGGTGCATTTTGATTACTGGGAAACCTGTCATTCTCTAAATATTGAGCGATAAGATTTTTACAAAACCTAAATGGAGGATTAGACTATTGTGCATGTTTTGGGTGGATGGAGAACAACAATATAATGAAGAAAATATTTCCATAATCATAAATGTATGACTGATACAGGAATCCTAAAGCTGATAATTCAAGTAAACCCTTTGCCCTAAAACATAGTGTGACCAAGAACAAGCTGTAATAATAAATATAAAGTGCCAATAAATAAAGTGCCATTTTCAGGAATATAGCATTTTAATTAGCACCTATAAAGAGTCACAATCCTTTGCTAATAATAAACCATAGGACACAGTTGCTATAACAACCCCCTCTAGTGCACATAAAGGTAAATATGATCAAAATTAAGTGTTCTAATCTTGGACAAAGAGTGTGTATATTACAACCTAGATAAACACACACATATCACAGTTCTGAAATCAAACCTGTGACCTTCTTGCTGCGAGGCGAGCACGCAAACGTCTTTACCGACATGATTAGATGAAGTGAAGCAGCGTGTGCAGACCTGCCTCGTCTGATAGCATAAGGCAGCCTTCAGCCCGCGGTCTGACGGTCTGAGAGGAGACTTCATCTGATTTGACGTTTTGACCGGACATCTTGAGGTGAGGCGACAGTCTCGCCGCGGCCTCGTGTCGGGTCACGTGACTTTTGACGTCAAAGTGGACTCCAACGCACAAAGCACTCACCGCGAACTCACCTCTGTCGCTCCACATTTAAAACAGAGGAACAAAACAGACAGCTGAGATGCGTGAGCAGATTAAAAGTGATGGGTAGTTTAAGCTGTTTTTTATGTCATAAAAAACGTGAAAAACGATAAATAGTAAAAAAAAAACATGTATTCCTCACTTATCTAACGCATTCTGAGCATTGTATTAATTCACTACGCAAGTTTTTAAGTGCTTTTTACAACTTTCAGAGGCCAGAGCGAGGTTTGCCTTGACAGTAACTGGTTTGTAGATGATAAAACGTTTTATAATTAGACACACAGTGGTCTCATTTTGACCCTAAGAGCTGCTTTTACATTACATCAGTACTAGGGCAAAACTGACTTTTATTTTATTACGTATATGTATATTTTTTAAAGATTTTGCTACCCATGGGCTACTAAGGAGCGGACAGGGTGAAATGGGGGATGAGAGAGGGGAGGACATGCACTAAAAATAACTCACAACACTGCGGCCGGCTGCACTTGGAGCCTGGCAATAAGTGCGCTGTGACTTAACCACTCGACAGCACATATTATGTATATTTTTTACAGTTACATTTCCTTTTTGAAAGGCAATATTGCACAAATTGTAAGAATGTTTAATACTTTTACTTGTAACTAACTTTACATGTATTTATTTTGATGTAACTGTAGACCATAAAAACAACTTTGGTGAATTGGACATATTTTTTGAGCATAGAGTAAAAAGCAGTAAAAACATGTACATATATAATATGCATACTGTATAAACAAAAAAATATAGGACCTGAGGTAAAAGTTTCTCAGCGTAACCCTGGAAGGCAGAGCAGCACAAACTTTTTTTATTTTTTTTTTGTCGAATATGAAAAGTGAAGCCTTCAGATTTGTGCCACAACACCTTTATTCAGGCTCACAATCTGGTCTGTTTCAAAAAACATGTTAATAATTGATCTTTTATTGGTAGAATATTTTAAAATGTGTAACTCCGTGGTAATTTGGGCAAGAAACATGTTCTAAGAGCCACATTTGAGCCCGGTTATGTGTCACTCACAACACATCAAAGCGGGTCTAAAAATGGGATTAAACCAGGAACTAAACCAAGATTAGATCATGATTTAACCCGACAACCAGGACAGAACCAGGACAACATCAGTGAACATCAATCACAAGCTTCATCCTTTCTTTTTTCAGATTGCAATAGTTTATAGTTGGGAAATATCAGCACTTGCCTGTTATTGTATGTTTTGGTTGTGAGATTGCGCCAACAGTTACTCAGTGCTACAGTATTTAATAAAATTTCTTCTTAAATATTGTTTTTAAATTGACTTCATTTGGCATCTCCGATTTGAAATGCGTTTTGTAGTTGTACGTCAAGGTATTTGTCTTGGGTATTTGTCTGAAACAACCCGTGAATGCAAATGACACACCGCAATTTTAGGTGGTAGGCCGACAACGCACTCCAAGGAACGCTAATAAATCAAATCTAGGCAGCAACGCATGGAATTGTTTACCTTTGCGCTCCTCGGAGGGAGATAAAGGTGCATCTGGAACCGAGGAGAAAATACTCAAGGCTTTTTGTTGATGCGTTTTCTATGTAAAGTGAATCGAGGTGAAAACTGCAATTATACCTCCGGAGCGCCCTCAAAAAACTCATTTAGAACATTAATTACCAAGCGTGCAATTGAAACTACAGTCTCTGAAGTTATGTTGCTCAAGTTGCTGAACAGCAGATCCCAAAAGCGCCATAGCAGCAATACGTGAAATGTCAGATGAGTTGGTGAGTACACAGCCATGTTTTTTAGACGGACCCTCGAGACGATCGCTTTCAAATGAAGTTTTCAAAAGAAAACAAGATGCTTTGTAACGGTCTGGTAATGCATACTTTTCATTTTACACAATAAATGATTAAAAAAAATTATGAAATGAGATGATACGGAACCAGGACAAACAAGCGCAAAACAGGCTCCTTCCCAACTGCTGTTTAAAACTTCGTTAACCGTCTCAAAAACATGTCATGTGAAGAGAAGAGTGTTTTTTAGGTCTCAGACAGAGCAGTATTTACATCATAATGACTCAAAAACATGTCATGTGAAGAGAAAAGGGGGTCTATGGCTCAGGCAGAGCAGTATTTACATCACAATTACACCAGAAACGTGTAAATATGGGACTTTTGATGACAAAATGTCTCCATCAAGATGTCCTGTGCCTAAATTTGAAAGGTATCTTGTAAAAACCGCAGTATGCTGTCTGATTCTAACATTTAAGTATCGCATGTCTCGTCAACCCGGAAGTAAGAGACCACCCCAGTTTCACTTGACCGTCTGATAAAAGCTGTTCTAAAGCCATGCGATGTGTCAAAGAGTTTGTGACAAGTTACACGGATTAAAAAAATTACTTTTGCTTTCACAGTGTGTAAATCAGGTGTATGACGTGTATGCACGTTAAAGAATGCACTGACGTTTTTACTTTCCAATCACAAAAAGTTAAAGTTCAAATTCTTATATTCAAGCTGGTTAAAGCCCCAGAACACAATCTGTATGTAGGGACAATGATACCATCAACCTTCTGGTTAGTGGGTGAACGTCCAAACCGACTGAGCAGCATCCTCCCATTTGTAGAAAGAGAAACATCCGTAAAATGTGGCTTAATTCAAAGGTTAACTATGTGGACGACTATGTTCACTGAACAATAACTCATTAAAGAGATAAATGTCACAGTATTTCCAAGAAGCAGGTCAGAAGCTGTGGAGAGGCGACGCAGCTCACAGTTAAGTATGTACGTTTTTCACGAAAATTACAATAAAACCGCCAGTAAAAGTAGAAATCTGAAACAATATCCTTTAATTCTTTTGTCGTTATGCAAATTACGGCCTCTTCCCTATAAACAATCCCAGATATAATTAACTTGAAAGCGTAGCCGTTCTCATAGAGGGAGAAAAAGCAGCGTTGCTTTAAGTCCTGCTGTGAAAGTTATCGTTTCACTCAGTTTTGTTGAATGCTCTTGGGTTTGCGCGCTGCATTTTCCCCGCCGCGGCCCCATGGAGAGTCTGTCGGCTTTGGAAATGTAAAGTTTCATCTTATCCTTGCGTGTGTGACGGAATAATTTCAGGTTCTCGTTCTATCTGAGGCTGATTTGGAAAAACCTGTGGCCTCGTCTCCTCTCCTCCTGCTGTGGAAATTCACTCTTGCTTCCCTGTTGCGCTTCTTCTTCAACTTTAATCTTGCCAAATTCAATATAGCGCCGCATCGCGAGGTTAGGCCGCTTTTTCAAAAGGACTCTTCCACCCTTTTAACCCCCATAAAGATTTGATGATTTGGGGATATTTTCCGGTGTTCATTATTACCGACTTCTTCCGCACTGATCTTCTCCCCGAGGTGCAGTACAACAGGCAAAAAAACAACTAACTAGGAGAGTGTAAGTGAGTGTATGAACCCAATTTTAGAACGGAGGCTGCGGAGACATTTTAGGGTAGGGTAGTGCGAGCTTGGTGGAAGTTGGGAATGTACTGGTTTTTTTTTTTCTATTTCAATTTAAAATTTTGATATTTTGACATCTAGCTTTTGCTGCAATGGAAAAACGCTAAAAAAAAGTGACTAAATTTTTGGCACCACAGGTTTATAATAATTATTTAAGATAGTCGTTTTGCTTATAACCTCTACGACAACACAAAAGTTGCTACGATATTGAGATGCTATTGGTAAAGCGGCGACTCGATCCCACCAGTTCGAAGTAGTGTCTGTGTAAATTAAACCCGCATTAAAAGGGCCTATAACAGGTTCTCATGTTTGTGTTACTTAGTTTGGAGGAAATTCCCTGAAGTAAATATTTATTATAGTTGTACATCGGTCAAGATGCCCTTTGTGAAGGAAAATCAGAATTAAAGTAGAAATGTATAGCAAGTAGAGCTAAAACAGAATCCCACTGTGATTTAATCAATAAGCGACATCGAAATAAAACGACGCAGAGACAATTTACACACAACAGATGCAGTTTTGTAACAGTTAATCATGCAAAGAAATAAAGGTGTTATCAGGTATTATCACTTGTCAAATCATAACTATTGTGTGATTCATACACCGTATTTATCTGACTTTAAGCCGCCACTTTTCCCCCACGCTTATAACCCTAGTTTTTGCCTTGTTTACGATATGGTTTCTAGGTAACAGTTGTGGAACTGTCAAACTGGGGTAAAACTGTCAACATTTGTTGTAAAATCTTAAATATAAATCATGCTCATTATATTTGAGTGAAATGTGTAGTCTAACATTCAGATGAGTGGGGAAACGTCCCAACTGACTGAACAACAGCGGATTGTTTAGGATCGTTTCTGAGAGCGAGATACCGCAAATGTAAAAGTAGTGTAGTAGTTCAACTAAAATAAATTGAATTGAACAGTGGATAAATTAAATGCATCTCATTCCTTGTTTGTTTTCCCTCAGAAAGCCGTCAGTAGTTCACAGAAAAAAAGTCACGCTATTGTACCTTATCACCCAAACAGAGCACTTCACTCTCAAAATGCTTGACTTCTGGTGGTCCCAAGAGTCTCTAAAAGCACAGTAGGAGGTAGAACGTTTAACTACCAAGCTCCTGTGTTATGGAATCAGCTCCCTGTCCAAAAGTCAAAGAGGCTGACAGTCTCTTAATTTAAGACCAGGCTGAAAACGTTTCTCTTTGAAATAGCTTATGGTCAGGCCAGTTAGGAACAGAAATAAAAACCTGCATTTTTACTCTAGGAGCAACTGTGCAGGGGGAAGTATGGCAGCGTGAGCACTGTCCTCTGCTTCAACACTATTCAATAATTGATGTCACCCGTTGTCTGTTCTTTGACCCTTTGGGGAGTGTTACTGTTTCAGATGTTTCTTCTGCGGCTCCACTGACTGAACTTTAGATGTCATAATCCTGACCTGTGGACCTGGAAATGACAGCGCCTACCCAGGAGTTTCAGAAGGAGAAATTAGGAATGTTGACATTGTGATTAACATTGTAATGAACAGTTAAAAACAAAACATTACATCTTTTGTAGTCGACTTGTCAAACTATTTATTTTTCCTCAAATAAATGTTGAATATGGTAACTAAAAGAAATTCAAAAGAATATTCATGAATTTTGTGTATTATTGATGAAAATTAGCAATGGTTTATGCCTTTTTGACATTTCGATTTAATAATGCCACTGGCTTTGCTATAAAAAAAGGTATTTCTGTGTGTGTTTAAGAGTCTGAATAGTCCCGATAACGATTACGATGACGATCAAAATGACCACAACGATCATTTCAGGAGTCGACCGTAGTCACGATTATTCTGGTTAAACGTTGCAGCCCAAATCTTTAAAATGGAAAAATATTGCATATAACAGAAAGCTGAAACCTATGAGTATGAATTTATTTTAACCATTGTGTGCGTTTCAACAAATGAATGCGGTTCAAAAAGTTTTACATGACACATTCTGTAATATAGACCACAAAACGTCTTCTCGCACTCGCTTCCAAACTGGCCCAGGAGGATTAGAGCCAAATCTCCCCGCTTTGTCACTCACATGTCACGGAGAAAGAACTTGAAATTGTTACAGAATAAAGTGAAAGTCGGGTAGATCCATGGCTCGGCAGAGGGGTTTTTTCACTTTTGATTGTGTCTGAGCGAGGCAGGACCCCCCGCGGCGCGCTGGACGCCCCGCCGTGTTCGCCGCAGCGTGAGCTCCACTGTAATCCACTGCCTGGACCTGACCTGGCCAAAATCAATGACCAACAAGACACAATATGATTTGGAGTTTCAAACTATTGATCCCTTTATGCCGATTTTTGAAAAGGAGTTTGGATTTTTAAAGTTGTACAACCAGGAAAAGACAAAAATACGAAAAAATGAAATGTTCACCCATGTTTTTCCATTTAAATATGTTAAATATGTTTTTATTATTAAGCGGTGGCAGATCCAGAGCCTGGGTGGATCGATTGCGCAAGGGGCCTTCAGATGCTTGTGAAGAACGTATCAAGGTCATGTGTGCTGAATGTCCTACCCAATGCGGAAGTTCTTGGGCCTTTTCTTGGGACCTACTCAAACGGGAGGTCTACAAACTTTCTTGGACTCATGGTTTTGGGCCTCAGAAGGAGCAGGCGCCACATTCTTTCTCTGAGGTGTGTCGTTTCAGGCGCAGAGGAGGAACAGGACATTCTGAAGTATTTGTTTTGGATCAACATGCAATATTTAAATGGAAAATGGTGAACAAAATATAAATAGTATTGTTTTTGGAATGTAGCTGTCTCAAGCTGTGTTTGAACTTCTGTTTAGTCCATCAAAATCAGGACTAAACATGGACTAGAGTAGACCAGGACTGAGCCCCGACAAGAAACAAGGCAAAGTGTCAATACAGATTTCAAAAACACAACAGAATGTAAAATATTATAATGCTTATTTATGGTTGTATTCTAAGCACTTTGGTCATCTTGAGAGTTGTAACGGGCTCTATAAATAAAGGTTGGTTGATTGATTGTTTTCCAATTCTCTCAAGCATTTTAATTACTTTGTGCTCTACAAATAAACTTTCTTCTCCTAGCATATTCAACTGCAATAATACGTTTCTTTAATAATTCCACGAGGGCCTAAGGAAAGGTCAAATATTTTCCTCAGTAACTGTATGAGTATTGACATGAGTATCTTGTGTTGATACTTGTTGTAGTATCATTTAGTATCTGGGTGCCGTTTTCTTTGACAACCCGAGGCTTCATTCACACCCAGTCCTGGTTCGGTTCTGGTTTGATCCCCGTTAAGTCTGGTGTAGTCAAGATTCAGTTCAAAGTAAGTGATTCCTCACAGGGCTTTATGAAAACGTCTTGATTTATCAAAGTGGGGCTTTTTAAATTAACTGCTTAATTTCTAGGCAAGAGAAATATGTGGTTCAATTATTACTGCAGCTTGCTATACTCGGCTTTAGAAGAATAAAACTGTATTCATATGAGCAACGGCCAACATTTTTAGGCCCAATTCAGATGTGAAGCACGACCAAAAGTGTAACCGTGTTCTTTGTTGGTATAGAGTGGCACTTCTGAATCTGAATCTTTCATGAAAAATTGAAGCAGCTTGAACCACTGACAGTATTGATTTTATAATTACGACAATCATCATATAATGTATAATACTGACAGTTACATTTGTTCAGAGGATGAGACGGCAAAACCTTGACTGAACCTTTTTAGCACCGTCTGAATGTCCAGCAGGTGAAAATTGTGCACAAATTTCCCACATTACCGACCCTGAAACGTAAAAAGCATCACTGGTCGACCCGTGATTAGGAACAAACCTCTCTTAAATGCAACATCCAACTTTATTGAGCTTTTATGCTTGTTACAACCGTCTTTCTTCATCATTATTTTGCTCAGAAGTTGTATTATATATATTTCATTTGAGTTTGAGATGATCCTGTTTTGTAACACAACTTATGCTTGAGTGCTCAGGTACTTCCTGTTTTCGCCTGCCCCCTATCCCCGCCCACATCCCTGTGCTTAGTTGTGATTATGTGAAAAATGAAGAGTGATACATGTACAGGGCTAAAACGTAGCCACTTACAAAAAATAAAAACGTTTCTATTGCTAAGCCTACAAAAATTGTCTGCGTTTTTAAATGTTTGCTGCTGTGCCGAGTGGTTAAGGCACAGCACATGTATGCCAGGCTACAAGTGCAGCCGGCCGCAGTGTCGTGAGTTCGAACCCCGACAATGTACTGCATGTCCTCCCCTCTCTCTTATTCCCCATTTTACACTCGACTTCCTGATAAAGCCATAAAAATTATTTAAATTTTTTTTAAAAACAATTGTGAGCTGCAAGTTTCTTACACCCCCCGGTTTGGTTATTTTTCATGAGTTCCATCTTGACTAAAAACTGGATTAGCCCATGAATATTGTAACGTGTGTCAGGTGGATTTTATCAATATTTATTATAGAAATCCATCCATTTTTACTGGAGTTTAGGAGACTTTGACAGAGTCACGTGAGGAAAAAATTTGTGAGCTCTGCGTGTGAAAAGAGGCACTATAAAGTCTGCTTAAGAGTGCAGAACTATACATTGAATGTGTGGATTACTTGCCAAAACGACACTGATGACGCCTGAAGGAGAAGACGACTGGAAGTAGGGACCGTTTATGTAAACACATGCAAGAACAGGTTTTGCCTTTCTGGCAGAATGGATCATTACTGCAATAATTTTAGAAATGATGCTTTAACCTCGAGCCAGAATGGACAATTAGACAAAGAAAATTATCGGCTATTGCAATCAGCGGGAAGAAACTGTGGCGTCTCGGGAAATTAGCCGAACAGTGATAAAATAATAGCAAAAACTCATCTTTGGTCCAGTTTAAGACCAATAAAATCCTCCCTTATCACAGCACTTTTTACATTTATGCCTCAGGATTTCTGCAAAGACCCATTTTACAAGTCACATTCTCACAGTCAGCAGAAGACCATTTATTTTGCCAAAGTAGGGCCCATTGAAGATTATTGTTGCACTTTCATAAAGGAGCTGTTCTTGGGCTGACAGGCTACGATTATCAGAAGAGAGTTGTAGTTTTAGACATCATTGTTGGAGAAGTGTCAAAGGGTTCATATCAAGCAAAATGGGCTTTTTTTTTATAGCTTTTAACCAAGTTATAACACACCTGGAGTTGGATTTTGCTTCCTTCAGGCTAGTTTATTGAAAGTCCTCTCTCCTCCGAGCGTCAAAAACACTCCATCCAATCTGTGATGTCATAGGTCGAGCATCAAGATCTGCAACGTCTTTATGTCCATAAATCATCGCCCTCTACGTATCAATCTCTGTACTTATCTACATATTTATCTATCTATATATATCTCTCTACGTATCCATCTACCTACCTATCTACATATCTTTCTATCCATCTAGCTACGTAACCATCTATCTATCTACGCATCTATTTATCTATCTAGCTACCTACCTAGCTACCTATCTACCAACCTATCTTATCTACATATCCAGCTGTCCATCTATCTAGGTATCCATATAGCTACCTACCTACCTACCTACCTACCGACCTACCCATTTCTCTCTCTACGCATCTATCTACCTACCAATCTACCCATCTTAGCAACGATTCTATCATCTATCTACCTATCTGCGTATCTATCTATTTATCTACCTACCTACCTACGTATCCATCTATCTGTCTACCTATCTATCTATCTGTCTACCTATCTATCTATCTTATCTACATATCTGTCGCTCTACGCATCTATCTACTAACCTACCTACCCATCTATTTATCTTATTTAAGTATCTCTCCATCTATCTACCTATCTACATATCCATCTACCTATCTATGTTATCTATGTATCTATACAATTTAATTTTGTTCTAAAACCTGAGATGCCAAAGTAAAGACACTGAAGAACATGTTTAATAATGCAAATAATGCAGAATGTTTATCCTTTAAGCCGAAAGAGTGGAATCTGTCTTGTTATCTGATGTATCGACACCATTGCATAGTTTCATAAAATGTTTGCCACAACTGCACTTCTGAAAACTACTGAAAAAATAGTGCACTATGTCACTCTTCTGGCTGAGATGTTATTGCTTTGCCAAGGAATGTTCCACAGTATGGCATTTCGGAGACAAGCAGGTGACACCAACAGGCCAAGGTACAGATCTGATTTTCAAGGTGTTATTGAAAGATGAGAAACCTTGAAAATATTGGAGAAAAAAAAAAAGTTGAATAAATGCCAGGTGGTTCAGTTGAAAGCCGTACTGTGGACCGTTTCAGGCAACGCAATAACATATCGGTTGGATGGAAACAAGCAGGTGGCAGATCCTCTACACTTTGCATCTTTAGCAAACACATTTAGAATTGAAGTAATGCATCAAAACACTGCGACTCCAGCTCTAATGTGCAGGTTTACCTTGTGGATTTTACACCTTTGCAGTTATTAAGAAACACGTGTGAGTGACAAGCCGTGAACCGACGCAGACAGACATTAGATTTAATTACTGTCCGGGCAAAGGGAGAACAAATCGTGGCTCTAAATTAACCGCAGTTCACTGTTCCGAGACGGTAGCTTTACATTAGCGTGGACAATGTGGCCAGATGTTACTTTTCGAATGTCAGCAATTCACACACACAGGAACAAGAACAGAACTCGTAAAAATGCTGCAAGCGGACTAAAAAGCTTAAATATACCATGTGTACAAGTTTGGTTCAGCCTTTTCTGACCACAACAATAGCTTTCACCTTTTGCTAAACAAGAATTGATCCGTTTATCTGTATTTTCCACAATAAATTAACTAATCTGAGACAATTACGCAAAATAGTTAATAATATTCTTATCATCAGTGGGAAAACAAATGCTCGAACTAAATTGTGACATTCAGAATAGACGTTTGCCATGAACGCCTGCATATTTTGTTATGGTTCACCTATGAAAAACACATTGTACGTCTAAAACCGGTGCAAGATAGTAATTTGTTTAAAGCTGCAGCTGATTTTCAAACTGTGAACGGAGGGAAGTTGGTCTTTAAATTTAGGTTGTCATAACTCATCACCGTCAATCCAAAGCACGGCAACGCACACAAATCTTCTTTCAGGTTTACGATCGAGAAACTATTTTACAGTTAGATGCAGACAGCGTGCAGTGGTTTGATTGTGTCAAAAAGTGCGGCTTTTACAATAAACTATGGGAGAAAAAAACAAATACATTTTACAATTTTACACTAAAACTAGTATCGGAAACTAGATATTCATTTGTACAAGTATGAAAACACACAAAAAATCCCTTTACTGGACAAAATTAGACAATTATTCAGATCTTAATATGCTCTTATTCTTCAAATTTTTCTGATACCACTCCCTTATTTTCTATGTTTACTCCTTTACTTGCCTTAAAGTTCTACCTGGTCCAGCTGGTTCTTTGTGGGGGTTTTCTGTTGTTGATATGATGTTGCTTTGTTTTTTGTTGTTCTATGTTCAAATAAAAAAATAAAATATCAAAAAAAATAAAAAAATAAATTCACTTTAAAAAGGATTTGGACTTGGAACGAGCCACAATGTTTAAAGAACTATTATTTTGTGTTAAACATGTCAGTTTATTGTCTAAAACCTTGACCAAGAGCAGTTTTTATTCTCATTGTGGTACTGAAATCGGTATCCAGTGTAGAGTCTATTCCTTAGTATTGAAATTGTAGTATTGTGACATACTGTGCCTGGAATATGGCTGAGTGATATGGGAAAAAAAAATCTAAAAATAACTCCTGCTTGATTGTCTTAAAAAAAGAAGAAGAAGAAGAGAGTGTGTATCCTGATTCCTTTCCCCACATTGATCGATCTTAATGTTTGATTTGATTTTCCTCCATCTCCAAACACTCTGGTGGACTTCAGATTCAAGCTATTCACTCCAGTTTTTACTTTTGTGTTGATAAAAGACAACAACAAAACACAAAGAGAAATCCACATTTAAATTTTAGGATTGACCAAAGTTTTGATCGAATCCATCAATATTTCTGTTCAATTTTTGGCAAAGCACTAGCCTGGAATGTTTCACAGTATAGCATAAACTCACTATGTTTCCACAGAGATATGTAAGTGAAGCCAACAGGCCAAGTCACAGGTCAGATTTGTGGAGAGGAGACCCCACTACATTCTGGTACAAGTCAAAAAAATCTGTTTACTCGAGTATTATTACTATTATATTTTCTTGTTTTTAATGGGATACATGTCCATAAGTCTTCTGAAAATATGTTTTTAAAATGTAAAATTTACTACAACATTGAAAATAAAATGCCTGAATGACTAACGATAGATGAGGTTAATGCCATACTGCGGAGCATCCCAGGAAAAGCAGTAACATCTCCACGGTTGCACGCACCGTGGACAGATCAGAGTTGTTTTGGGTTTTTTTTTACGTCAAAGAGAACATTTCACAAGAGCTGATTCAACGATGCACATGAAATAGTAATAAAAAAAATTACAAAAAAAAATTAAAAAACCTTACACATTTGATTTTAAAACTATGAATTAACCATCACACGTGAATCCCCCCTGTGAATCCCCCCCGTGAATCCCCCCCTAAATCCCCCCCTCCTCACACAGCTCTGCGTTAGCCTCTGTGTTCAGCCCAGACCGTCTCAGAACAATAGAGATCAATACAAGACTGACAGCGTTTTTTTGTTTTTTTTTAGCTTGGCCCCGGACACCGGCGAGACACGGGGAACCCTCTGTCAAATCGTGTCGGACCCCTGCACCCTGAAAACGCTTTGATGGGAGATGACAGGACGGGGGAGCACGCGAGGACAGCAGGCCGCGAGAGGTGCTTTGGTCGTGGAGGATCATTAATGCCGAGTTTGTGGTTTCTTTTGGAAGTTTTTGTTGTGGATTCCGAGGCTGCGAAAGAAGAAGACGACACATGCCGGACTGGTTCCAGCAGTCGATAACAGAAGTCAAAAGTAAAATAAGGTTTTTAGAGTGGCTTAGAACAAAAGGCGCATTTAATTTGCAAAGTGCTGGCATGGAAGCAGACTGGTAAGCGTCTTTGGGTTTATTCCAAGACCTGAAACAGCCACAGTAGTAATTCTCCAGTGAAGAAAGTGCTCCTGACCAGGACCCTGGCTCAGATTTGGGGAAGGCACTGATGAGTCGACTAAAAGGCGGCGAGAGCTCTTCAAACTAATCAACCCCCTAGAATCTTAGATCTTACCATTTATCTGCCAATACATTACAAAATACAGTGCGAACAAAGAAGACAGCACTCTAGTTTAACATTTTTTACAGTCAAATAAAGTTTCTCTCCATTTCTGGTTTGTGTTCAGTGCTTTCATAAAAAAAAAAAAAAAAAAAAAAAAAAAGGTGAGGATCTAGGTAGACGATATAATAATAATAATAATAAAAATAATAATAATAATAATAATAATAATAAGATCTGCCCCAATGGTTCAATTATGAACAGATGCACACAAGTTAACGGTGAAATTTTTTTCCTCTCAGCAAGTTCCATACCCTCCCCCTTTTCAACTGTTGTCTATATAAAACCTTTATAATCCTAGTAAAACAATTAGTCTGATTGCCCTACATGCGTCAAAAGCAATCTGTCTACATATTTTAATCAGGAATCAGGATATATTTATTGCCATTGTCAGTGAACAAAATCACAACATAGGAACTTGACTTGATGACAGCTGCGACATGGAAAGACATGCATAAAGAGCACCAGCCACCCGGGCTGCTGGCTTTCGCACGGCGCCTACAGATGTAATAAAGTCTAAATTAACTTTGACTATGCAAATCTATCCAACACTAATTATTATTAGTTTTGTTTGTTTGTTATCGAACACTTGGGGCAACATCTCAAAATACGAAAAATGTAAAAGCAAATATTACCTCCATTAAAATACCATACATTCAGATCGAGTATCAATCATTATTAGAGCTGAATAATGCTAAATATGGTTAGTTTTTTTTTTCTTTTTTAAATAAAACTATATGAAAAATGAATTAATAAAATAAATAAAATAACCAGAGTTTAGTTTTGGAAAAATAATAAATATGTCCCAAAACTGAATTAAAAGGATCTGATTCGTTTCACCACCACCTGGGATTGTCACAGGAAGTTGTTTCCACTTGGTTCTCATCTAACAACATCTCTGATTGGTTAAAATTGTCCATCCCTGCCTAAAGTGTATAGGCAATAACATTCAGTCTTATTTTCTGCGTTTTTCCTGAACTAAAGTCACGTAATGGCTCTTTAAACACCTTTGAGACCTACTTTAAGTAGTGCATGATCGCTATAGATACAGTTTGAGAACATCTGTCTCTATTATGTGCATTTGTGTACTACTTAACAAAAGTATATGCCACACAAGCAACTTAATTGCATCGGCAGCCGTCACATCTTGACAAAAGCTGGAATGGGAGATGGTGCTACTTTGTTGGGATCCCCGCAATTATTCCCAAGCACAAAAGGAGCATTCCAAGTCCAGACGCGGTGCCAAAGCAGATTTAGTGGATCTATGGTCAACGTGGTCAACGGTGAGCCCCAATAACGCGCACTTATGGGCCAAATTAGCGGCATTGTTTACCTCTGAGGGAGCTGCGGGGGCCAGAGGGAGCCCTGATAGATGCTGGAATTAAAGGGAATGATGTGGTGGTGAATACAGAAGCGAGGCAATGAAAGAGCAGAGCTGGTATCCATGAAAGCGCAGAAAAGGCTGGCTGCGAGTGTCGAACTGTTTTTGGGTAGAGGCCCTTCTCTTTGGTGGCGAGCTGACAGCCAGCGAGTGAGCGAACAAAATCCCCAGACGAGGGGGAGGAGAACGGTACACTTCTGCGAATGTAGCGCTCACACTTCTGCTGAGTAAAAACGAAAATGCACAAGATTTATTTCTGCAGCTCAAAGGCAAAGGGATGGTGGCTGGTTTGAAAAGATAGCTAAAATAACAGCTTCGACTTCTAATTTCACTGAACGTTTAAAATTCACCTAAAAAGCTCTTCGTTTGACAATTTTGGTTAAGTTTAGGACTGCGCTAGTTTGGAAAAAAAAAAATTATCGTGATTTTTCTGTTCAGAGTGCCAACATTTGAGAGAAGACTGAAATATGAACTGAAAATGCAAACATGACAGAACATGTTTGAAGAGGTTGAAACCACAGGCTATTTCATTCTTTTTTTACCTAAATAATTGCAGTCTTTGTGATTTTGATTCGATTACCATGTATTGATCAACCCTTGTTAAGTTTATTGCTTTGCTTCTGAGCTGAACATGGGCAGCAGATGTGACATACTTAAAAGGCAGTTACATAACTGTTACCTAGCAACCATACTGTAAAGAAAGTGGTTTAATTCACGCAAAAGAATTTGAGTAATACAAATATAACAAGACTTTTTGTTTATGTTAAAATGTCTGTGGCAGGTTTTTACGATTTTCTAATGTTGACTTCATTTGGTGTATGTATACCTGTTGAACATATACATGATAGATTTACACCAATCGAGGAGGTATTTGTGGAGAAAAATCTGAAGAAAAATATAGCGACATAACACTGGGGACACTCATTCCAGTCAAAGTTTATGCATAATTTACACAAAGAAACAACTTTTTTGACCCTCTAAACATCAATTCAACAAAAAAAAGTTGCTCTCATACAATTTTATTTGTCAAATCTTACAATGTTGACATTTGATGAGTTTTTCCCCCAGAGTTTGCTGGGTAATTTCCTAGTGAGATGTCATCAATTACAAAAGGGGAAGTGAAATTATAAAAATTCCAAATATATTTATCTTAACTGCATTTTAGGTCAATGAATCGTCCAACCTGTCAGAGGCACTTTAAGTAAATGGTTCATGCAACAAGTGCAACTTGTCCTTTTGTGAAATGATGATCGATTTTTTTCCCCTTTTTGTATTTTTCAACTTTTTCTCAAAAAAATGAAACAATAATAAATATTTATCACCACGCGTCATCCCACAAAACAAAGTCATATTTAGACTAAGTCATATGCACTTTAAGAACTAAATGCACATCAGAGAAACAGAGTGAACAGTACTGGCAGTGGCATCATGTTTTTAGTTGTTTTAAGTTACAGCCAATTTCAACGGTTGTTTCCCTAATGAAAAAAGGAGGCGGAGAGGAAGCGCGCGGTGGTGATTTTGGCAGAAATGGTGGTAAAATGGTTTTGGATTGAGTTGGAGAAGAGCAGCAGAAAAAAAAAAAAAAAAAAAGCTGAGAGAGGCTCGAGGAGTTCAGACAGTTCGGGCAGAAAGACGGGCGCACTAGTGAGTTGGACTCAGCACAGTGTTGTACAAATGCCATGAGAGAGAAAAGAGAGAGAGAGAGAGAGAGAGAGAGCGAGAGAGAGAGAGAGCGAGACAGAGAGAGCGAGACAGAGAGAGCGAGACAGAGAGAGAGAGCAAGAGCAAGAGAGAGAGAGGAGCTGGAGAAGACGCTCGATTAGGATGCCATGATTGACAGAAAAAGTGTTGAGACTTGGAAAAGGAGTGAGCAGGAAATTAAACAAAGCAACACTGACCACTATAACCCTCAGACTGAAATATGATTAAAGCATATAAGGCAGAACTTTCAAGGGATAATAATCGCAAAAAAAGAGAACTATATAAATGTACTACTGATCACTCGTATATCAAAAATAAGTAGAAAAAAACATGGACATTTTGTTTTGACAGATGAAGAGTGGCAACAACCTAATGGAGAAGCGTGAAATCTCATATCTGGACAGAATATTACAGTATTTTAAAACACCATGTCAAAGGGCACACCATTCACAGGGAAATACTGGGTGCCAGAGGAACTGTGCCAGGAAAATAACTAACTACAATAGTAAAATGACTGTACTTAAAAACAAAACAGAAAACTCTGAAAGGCCGGTGGCCTTCTGCTAATTCATTCCTTTTTGTCCACCATCTGATAAAAGGGAACTATTAAGCTTCTGGGCATGTTAAACATAAAAAGAACTCAGTAACCCACTCATTTTCAGTCAAATCAATAATTTTGGGATGAATCAGGCTCAGTTTGTTCTCCAAACCCACAAATTGAAATAATTATTAATTAAATTAAAATAAAATAATAACAATAACAATAACAACAACAATAGTAATAATTCCCTAAAATTCCTATACATTTAATAGGACTTTCTTGGATTCGGGCTGTAAAAAACCTTACTACAAGTGGCTAAAACTATTTTTGGGTTAAATTAGCTTCAGATTTTAAAGAAGAATTCCAAGACCCAACAAATGCCGAAACTGGTGTCAATCAGGCCGGCTTTACTGCTCTTCATATTTACCAAAGAAAATTCAAAAATCAGAGCTAATTTCTACTTATAATTAGAGTAAATCAAAACTGCAGCGTCTCAGCTTCACAAAGAGTCCAGCCATTTGTGCGTACTCAGAAGGGTTCAGGAACAGCTTCAGTTTGAAATGGAGCTCATTTTAGCCAGAATGGTGAAGTAATCAACTTTTACTTCACTACCTTTAAGATATCTGCACTTTCTGTTTAGATTGAGGGATTATTTATTATTTTAGCACATTCATGGTGACATTCTGCCTAAAGGCTTTGAGAAAACAAAAATGTAAAATCTAGAAACATTGAGAACAATTATGTTCAGAAAGCACAAAAGTTAAATTTACACACAATTTGGCATTTGGACTAATTGGGATATGCTTGACTTCACATTTAGGACTAAACTTTGATGTCTTGTTTGTGTGTGTTTTCTCTCTGGGTCAAGGTCCTTGTTTTTGTTGTATAAAAATTGGAAAAATAAAAAAGGAGACAAGACCTTTAGTTTGGACTGTGTCTGGAGCTCTCGTACCTTGGCTGACGCTGGGGCCACTGATCCTGCTGCCGGGATGCCTCGCTTGACCACTATGTCGCCGCTCGACGTTGTCACGGCAACTGTGACCGGGGTGGGCAGGAGGGAGGGGATGACGGGGAGCGGCAGCAGTCCCGGCCGGTTGTTGCCATTGACGACGGCAGAGGCACAGCTGTGATTGGCTCCCCCGTTGTGGAGGCCGGAGGGCCGGATGTCTCTGCGCTCCCAGGGCCCGCGATAGTCCCTCTCAAAGCGGTGATGGTGGCGTGACATCACTTCCTGTTCCTCACTGGGGCCGGCCTGTGGAGGGCACAAACAAAAGGTCAGGTACATGGACCAGGGCTGCAACTATGGCACGGTGTATTGTGTTACGATTATTGTGAGAAAAACTACACAATTTAACAATTACTGAGATCATGAACAATTAATAGTGAAATCTTTCATTTCCCTTCATTCACATTTATATTGTGACCTGAATAATGACACCCTTCCCCGCAAATAACGATTATTTTAGTAGTCAAGAAGTCAGTGATAATTTTTTTGTCAATCGACTAGTCAAATTATTGTTGTACAACGAGACTTATTTGTTATTAAACAAATAATGGTTGGATGCTGACTCCTTGATAGAGATTTAAAAATAAAGTCATTATTGATGAAAATATGAAATTGTTTATTCTTAACAATGCCACTATCTTTGTTATAAATGTAAGACATCAAGAGTATTTGGTTAATCCTGATTTAGGTCACAAAAGAATTGTTAGAACTAAAAAATTAAGTAATTTAAATCTAATCTGTGGGGTACACGGTGGCAGAGCGGTTAGAGCTCTTGCCCTAGCTTGGCCCTAGTGAATGAGTGTGAGAGTGAATGGTTGTCTGTGTGTCTATGTCTGCGTTAACCCTGCGACGAGTTGGCCACTGTCCAGGATATTACCCCGCCTAAGGCCCAAAGGCACTGGGATAGGCTCCAGTCACCCGCGACCCCTAACGGGAACAAGTGGTAGAAAATGAATGAATGAAAAAATGGAATCTGTATTCCAAAAAAGAACACCTACATGTATATATGCATTTTTGTAACTGTATATATCACAATGACTTTACTTTTCAGAAAGTCTGATTTTATAAAGCTGGTCATATACTTTTGGAACAATAAGGTATTAGAGTGAAAGAAAATTAAGGATTTCACTTTAGTTAGGTGTCCTTAATCGTGAATGATCGTTATATATCGTGAAGTCTCTTTTCACAATATTCGTAACACAAAAATTTGATATTGTCATCCCTACTGTCTTTGTTATAAAAAGTCTTTTCATATGCATTTGAGTGTCTATATAAGCCAAATAGCGATTATCAAAGTATGATTCCTTTTTTACAGTCTGCTAGTGTTCACGTAGGCAAATGGATGCAGTGGTGTACGTCTGCTGTGCATGAAGGGTTCTGAACATGTTGACATAAGGGAGTGACGCAGCTGCTCCTGCTGCACCTGACGCACACGAACACACTGTGGCTTATTTGTTTCTTCTCTCTTTAATGAGGAGAGAACACTGCCGTCTCTGAACCAGGAGCGGAGTGAGGCAGCTGCAGCAGAGGTTAAACAATACGTCTAAGTCACATGCAAACACACATGCGCTTAAGAATCCCACCCCGAACATGACTGCGCTCTGACCCTGTGTTCAGAGCTCATCCTCTTGAATAGATAAATACTCCTGCAATTACTGCTCATCTCATACGACTAATGGCTGCTTAATTCAATCAGATCTCCCTTCAAGTGCACTGGAGGACGCTGCGTTCGGAGGAGTGACATACTGCTGAATTACATCAGTATGGAAGGGGCAAAGGCGAACCGTTGTGTAGCATGAGCAGCATATCACTCCACATTATATCATGAATCAAAGGCTACAGCATCGGTGCGCTGCATATCCATCACAGAAGGCCAGTAATGCATTATATCCCCTCACACCAAAGGCTTGCTTTACTTCTCCATCCCCTGGATAACAGTTGGCAGAAAGAAAAAACAAGCTCTAAACCAGGTCCATGTGTGCCCCCTGAAAAGGAAAGAAGATGATGAATCAAGATAAGTTTGTTATCTTAAGTTCGGGAGCAGGACCACACCCCTTTCATGCCCCTTCCTGCAGCTACACTATTTAAGCATATCAGGTCACACACATCAGCGTTTGTGACTTCGTGAACACACTCCATGGTGGCAGAAGCCCACGCTCAACTAGGCATACCGGGCTATCCTCCCCTGGAATCCCGCCGCCCATTCAATCCCATTCTGTCTACTTCTAGGACACAACAATTCTTCACGCAGGGTTCGAGCCTCCAACCCGCCTTCTCATTTGGCCTTGCCTCAGTAGTTCCTCCCACTCCAGTTCCAACTTCCGGCACCCAACACAACCGTCCCGCCCCCTGTGCCTCGGCTCCGCCTTCCGCATCACTGGCTGGCCTCCAGCTAATCCTAGGCCCCGCCTGCCGGACCATCATTCCCCCCTACCGGATTCCGTCCACCAACACAGTGAATGGCTCTTCATCTGTCTCGAAGAACTGGTTCTCCTCCTGAGCGATTCCGGCCCCAGTCTAGCTGCAAACTGAGGCGTGCACACCTGTCCATCCGAGGGAGTCGGATCTCTCCTTTACTGTGAAACTCCTCAACGTTTCTGCTTTTTCCCAAAGAGGTTTGGTTGTTTTTCCTTGCCAAGAAGGAGGGTCTAAGGGCAGGGGACATGACACATGTTAGCTTTGTTGGGCCGACTCACGCCACTTAAGCTACTTCCATCATACCTATTTACTCATCCACTTTCGTTGTTTCATCATGGATGTTCATCATGGATTGGCTCATATCAGTCTTGTAGTATTGGCTGCTATCCCCTAATCCATTCATTGCTGACTGGGATACCCCTTCTAGTGTCGCTGCCTGGCACCAGGATACCCCCTCCGGTGTCGCAGTCAGGCACCAGGATGGCCCCTTCAGAGCTGCCGGTCCTTTTACAATCTCTGAGTCGCCAGGCACCAACCTGAAGCTAAACTGGAGCTCTCTTCTCAGGAACGTCTCATGCTACAAACAGCAGCTCTTTGGTAATTTCAACTTCGCCATGCAGATCATCCCCTAGGGGCAAGCCCTTCATCTCTCACCTCCTGACCCTAACGTCTTCTGTTCAATCACTCCACAGCCATGTGATTTTCATCCAGTCCATCAAGTCGGTGCACCACTTGATATGCTGTTCCATCAGCCGGTTTTGGTGGTTACTTTAAGGGCGGCGGTTCTCCACCCCCTGGCTTGACAAGTTCCTCCATTTCATCTGCGAGTTTACTCGTCTTCGGCTGCCTTATTTTAGATCGATCCAGTCGGGATCGCTGCCCTCCTGTTGGGCCATCCATGTTCGTGGCTATCCAGTCCGATAACCCTGCAGTCATCGACGCCATCAAGAAATGCATTCAGAACATTAGTTCCCGAGGCAGAACTGTCATCGACCCCAGTTCCTCCATTCTCAGTTACCACGTTCCACACCTGAGCCCCGCTCTGGCTGACCTCTTCCTACTAGACCACCTGGTTCCATAATGGCTTCATCTTGCCTTTCCCCGCGTTCAGCCTACTCTCCCTAACCTATTACGTCCCGTTCACCTTTGTCTACCAGTCTCTATTCAATGGTACTTAAAGCCTAACTGAGCGGCATCAACATCATTTTAGGCTGCTCTTAGGCTTAGCGATCTGCGAAGAGACCAAACAAAGATGGTGTCAAAGGCTTTCATTGGCATGATCCTTTTCGCCTTCTTCGGTTTCCGCTCAGAGGTTGCCCTGTCCACGACCGATCTCCTCTGTAAATCTGAGGTGCAGGGGCACCTCTAAGGGGTGGCCTAGGGGGAACGGAGCCGTTTATGCATAGTAATGAACTGAAAGATCAGTCTTCAAACACATATCGCTGGATCCCCTGTGCATATTATGAATGTCACAGTGAAAACCGTAAAAGGTGCAAGCTATGATAACCAGAGTTGATTCACCACATAAAATCCAGGCCTATATTTCTGTCAGTATTTTTTTTTATAGAATTTTACTATACTTACCAAATTTACCCAAAGAATTGCAAGGAATCCCCAAAAGTACACCAAATGAATGGAAATGTGATTTGTCATGTTCAATTGTTTTGGGGGAAGGACCCTCTTCTGCCCACCCCATGGACACTTGTTTCAAAATCCTGGAGGTGCCACTGCAGGTGAGTTCTGATATTTGAGAGAAGTTTTCTGCACGTGAGAGACACGTGATACCAATTAGCGGCTGTGGTTGGACCGTCCCAAGTTAGGAGAGTTTTTGATGCCCTTTATGAACTCATTCCAGATCATTCTGTATTTGAACAGGATGTAGGAGAAACTGGCTGGTCAGGCCAAACAGGCTGGTCAGGCCAATCAAATATTTCACTCTTTTTTTGTAAAGCTGAATGTTTTTTCTGATGACTGGATACGATTGTGATCTGAGCTATGGCTGTTAATGACTTTGATAGATATTATTAATACAATAATAATAAAAGTAAAAAACAAAAGCTTAACACTGACAAAACCAAGACGAAATCTAAAGTCTAATTTAAGCGATAGAGACTTTTGCGATATATTGCCATTTTCTCGATAACGAAGACAATATTGGAATTGTGAACGTTTTGAAGATATGCAAAATCATGCATATTGTTTATAGCAAAACAAAAGGGTGATAAAAGGATATTTATTCTCTTTTGTGTGTAATTTAAAGACCATTAATTTGTCTGATACTCAAACGTAAACTAACATTTAAAGAAACGTCAACACATTTCTACTGAACTGACACAGTTTTGTCGTGATATCATAATCGGGATACTCCAAAAAACATTGCGATGTAAAGTTTTGTTAATATTGTCAACTGCTTTTTAACAATCCATCAAGAATGTGCTGAAATTAGCCTGTAAACGTCTGTCTTGAGGTTCAATTCCAGCACGAAACGTAAATTTACCAGAAAACGGACTACAAAAGAGCAGAAATGTGATACCCTGTGTTTAGAAGATGACACAAGAGGTTTCTGCCTCATTTTGAAGTCGTTTTGAAAAGATTTAATTATAGATGACACTTCTAATGTTCAAAAACTCCAAAACCACAAGCGATCATCAATTTCTTACTGTATGCAATGACAACTTGTATGTCCAGTACTTACGCGACATGGCACAGCAAATCAAAGCTTCTCTCTTACGCTTTGATGCTTACAAAACCTTGGGGAGCACTGCCTCTGCTGGACACTTTCCTTTAGCTTCGACGCCGGTCCTTTTGAGCGTCTCATCTTCCAGCTTTGTACCACCCTGCTTTATTCATTTCACACGGCGCTTTCAATATCCCCCCTCTGTTCAAACACGGCGAGCTGATACAAGCCGGGGCTAAAAGCGCTCGGACAACATTCTCACAATATGCAATAACCTCGCTTCGATCCCCAGCCGTAACCGCTTTTAATAACCTTGAATTTCCGAGCCACGTAAAGCCTGTATTATCTATTAAAAGAATACGCAAGACGAGGTGCAAGTCCGGTGGAACAAAGGCGGAGTGAGTGCCAGCTAATATACCGTTATCTTTCGAGCCCCGGAGCCGCTAGCAGAGAAAGGAGAGGGCACGCGGAGAGAAAATGCGTCTTTACAAAACCTCCAAACTGGACTTTATCTCCCAAAGCACTGAGGAACGACGCGCATTTGCATTCACAATTTATCTCGAGTGGCGACGTCCGACCTTAACCGCTTCAGTCTTGTCTAGACTGTTCGGTCGGAGATACAAATGTGCAATGCGTTTCGTCTTGCAATCAAAGTCAAACAACGTACAAACTTTATGCAAATTGGGGAAAGGTGGCAAAGTCAGGCGGATAACCTTTGCAAATAAGTCGGCGGTGAATGCGCAGAGCAAACCAAAAGTAGAATAGAGTAATGTGATGTTTTGTAGTTTGGGTTTAAAAAGTATGGCAGCTTGACTTTTTAATTAAGGCTTTCAGGCAAAAAGACAGGAGACTTCAGTGTAATTACTGCAACAATATTAGAGAGTTTTAGTGCATTTTGGAAGGATTTTGGTCTCATTGCTAGTGTCAAAATAAAGCTCTGTAGTTGTAAAGGATGTCATTTTAAAAGGGACTCTGCTTCCTGCTTGTCGCCATGAACGTCATTGATTTGCCCGTGTTCCATGATTTATCTATGTGCATGGAGACAAGCAGACGCAGTTACAGGTCAGAGCTGTGGAGAGGCAACTCTGCTCACAGTAAGAATACAAGTTTTTCAACGCATTTATATTTGCAATTTTAAAAGAGTAATAAAAGGAACTAAAAGAAGAATCATAATCTTCACAGGCTCCTTTTTGAGTTTAGAATCAAATTTAAAGTCATAAATGACATGGCCCATCCTACCTCAAAGATGCAAATAGAGCACTTCACTCTCAAAATGCTGGACTTCTGGTGGTCCCAAGAGTCTCTAAAAGCACAGTAGGAGGTAGAGCGTTTAGCTACCAAGCTCTTGTGTCATGGAAATCAGCTCCCTGTCCATGCTAAAGAGGCCTTCTCTATTTTAGTTCACCTGTGTCTGTTCATCGCTGTTCACGTGTTTCTCTCCTCCTTCCACTCCTCTCGGGGAGTCATAATGTTTCAGACACTGCTGATACTGCTCCAGTGACGACTGCACTTAGATGCCCCGTCTCACGATCCTGACCTGTAGATCCGGACCCGCTTCTCAGCTGCCTGGAGAAACGCCCTCTACTCTAGATAAACTGCTCCACATCTGCCTGGATAAGCTCTTATCTGCAAATGGAAGCGCGTCAGTCCTGGACCATCTGCAGTCTGTCTGTGGGAGTAGGATCTCTCATTCACTGTGGTTCTCCCTGAGGTTTCTACTTTTCCCCAAAGGGATTTTTGTAGTTTCTCCTCACAGAAGGAGGGTCTAAGGACAGGGGATGCTGGGACAGTTATCCATCTGCTAAATCCTTGTGAACATTGTTTAATCTGCTTCTCCATTTCATTGTCGCCCATCGAGCCAACTGCTGCTGTGATTTTGGGCGTTACAAAAATAAACGGGATTTAATTGAACCAATTTGCTGTTGAGATCGGCAGCTCTGTGCAAAAGGAGCAGAAGGAGGGACACAATTACAGGTGGCGAACGAAAGTCCAAAAATAATAACAATACTGTAATGCCATTGAACATCACCAGTGTCACGGTCACAGTAATTCTCCATTTCAATTTTTTTTTGTAACGCCCAAAATCACCTCTAAGGGCGACAGCGAAAAGCAGATTAAACAATGTTCATAGGGAAGAGAAAATGGATCATGTCCCAGCATCCCGTCCTTAGACAAATGTCCCAACGTCCCCTGTCCTCCTTCTCGGCAACAAAAAACTACAAAACCAAAAACACCACTATTTTCCAATCAAATCACAGATCTCTTTACCTGCTGCGGTTTAAGGGAAAAACTCCGTCCACCACACTCCGTCCACCACACTCCGTCCACCACACTCCGTCCACCACACCCCGTCCACCACACCCCGTCCACCACACCCCGTCCACCACACCCCGTCCACCACACCCCGTCC
The DNA here is from genome assembly GCA_015082035.1 of Chaenogobius annularis. NCBI lineage: Eukaryota > Metazoa > Chordata > Actinopteri > Gobiiformes > Gobiidae > Chaenogobius > Chaenogobius annularis. Next base: position 58,424 of record BJKM01000773.1, read on the forward strand.
ACCACATCCCCTGGTGCAGGGTCCGCCATTGTGCTTTGTCTGGAATGTTCCACACTATAGCATTAACCTCACATCATATGCATTTATTCAATTACAGGTCTTATACTGTGAAAAACACTTTGAAAAACATGTATTCTACCATCAGCTTGGTCGCCGCTCCACATATCTGACCTGTAACTTGGCCTGTTGGAGTAACCTACTGTACTTGAAGACTGACATGTTTAATGCTGTACTGGTGAACATTCTAGGCAAAGGAATACACAAAGTATTCCCAAAAATGATAAACTATTTATGGCGTTGCCTGATTTTTTTGTTAACAAGATAGAAACCAAAATAGTTTTGAACCCAAGAACTTATTTTAGAAATTCTGGTCTCCACAGAAAATTTAATGCTGAAGCTACAAGAGCAGAAAGGTCCAACTGGCAGCTGTTCCTCTGGATATAACCTTTGGCCACATAAACTTCCAAACAAATGAATAATTGAATGTAGCGTCTGGCTAAAAGAAAGCCTTCATATCTTATCTGCAACAAACTCGCCCAGACGGAGTAAATAATATATAATTTAACACAAAATGCATACAGAGAGTTCCCTATCATCGAGTGCAGACAAGTTTGTTAGGAAAAGAAGTGTAACGTTCAAAACCAGATGGATAACTTTCAATAAAGAAAAGGAAAATACTTTCTTTTCTTCCGTTTATTGATGATAAAAAAGCATTTTGCTGTGGACACTGCTAAGGTCATGTCCTCTCTAAAAAATAAATACTGATCAAACTTAACTTGAAATCGAACACTTTTTGATTGAGACATGGACCAAAAATTATCCATTGAATGTGTTATTTTTTTCCTTGTTCTACACATATTTACACAGTCATAAAGATTGGTGTTCCGAGTTGTGTTTTCGAGCATTAAAAAGCCGTTAACGCTTAAGATTATCAAGTTATGCAAATAGCTGAAGGCCTAATGAGAATTTAGTACATGCTTAACATTCTGTGAGCGACGCAATACAATGTACTGCTCATAAAACGCAATGTACCATATGTGCAAACTGTTAGCAAAAATATTTCCATATTAAGCTGTCCAAGTTTCATTTTAAAATATACAACTGCATATACTGTAAACAAATTGGTGTTTCCACGTCAGTTTGCATGACTGTTTTTGTCGTTTTTTGTTCGTTTATACTGAAAAATGTCATACAATTTTGATTACATAGTTTAAAAACCTGGATCTAAACCAGACCTAGACCAGGACTTAACCAGAACAGGATTAAAATAAAGAATTGTAGAGGGGAAAAAAAAAATATATATATCATCACTAGAATAAAATTGCCAAGCTCTTGTTGGATGCACTTGTTAAAAGTTGGCAAATGTATGTTTATCCTACTGGTATAACATTTGGATTGAATCAAGATATATTATAAATACATTTAAACAGCCAAATATTCTACACCAAACACAATACATCTCAACAAACCAAATTAGTCAAATCAAGACTACTTTTTTGACATGTAATTTACCTCCTGCCTCATATTTGCATTTTTTAATTACATTTTGAACACATTAAAACCGTCTCACATTACCATACCTTTTCTTGTTCATGTGGCATTTCTGCACATTCCTGTCATTTCAAGGTACGCATGACGTGTAATGTGATTTTGTCCCGGGAGCCCAGCCCTTAAAAGTGAAAAAGAAACCCCCGCGCCGCTTGTACAATACCACTGAAGCCGCTAATTACTCCGTCTAAAGTTTCTTTGAGTTTCCGCAAGTGCTTTTCAAATCTCCCTTCAGGCTTTTGTCCTCAGTCTATATGAGGAAAAACGGAAAAAAAAAGAACAGACTGGTTCAATTCAATCACACTTGATATTTACAAATGATCCTCGCGAGTCCACGATGGAGCCGTTTTTGTCCTTCTAACTTCACGGGTAAAAGTTAAGCGAACGGGGGTTTATCGTTCCTGACCTTTTGGGGCGAGTCAAACATTTCAAGAGATAAAGGAAAGTTTTACATCAAATGTGTTAATCTACTCAAAATCATCTACCGTTTCACCAGGGAATGTTCTTTTCTGTCAAATTCAGCCGCACTAAGTATGACAGGAGGACGTATGGTGGGTCTTTGGGCCAATCAGCATTTTGGGGAAGATCTGAAACAGGTACGCTCTGGTTTGGAGGACAAATACATGCACACTGCACTGTCAGATTTCCTTTCCATTTTTAACGAAAGTAGAACTGCAATTGAAGCCAAATTGGCCGTTTTATGTTTGAAACAGTTTAATTTGAAACATACAACAACAAGAACAAACATGAAACAAACAAAGATGCAAAAAAAATAAAAAAAATAAAATAAAACCCACACAAAAAAAAACATTGTAAAATATCAAATATAAAGTATTGAAAAATAAAAAATAAAGTATTAGCACTCTCCCCTCACAGCCAGAAGGTCATGCGTTCGACTCCCTGGCCTTTTCTGACATGTTTACCCAGCAAGAGTGTGGGATGGGTCAATATTTCCGTACAGGGATAATAAAGTGTACCTTAAGCTTAAAATGCCATGAAGTCATAAGAGCTAACCACTCTGCTACTGTGCACGCTGCTTTAATGTGCAGTCTCCACTCTGACAGAGCTAATGATCCCATCTACATCTGAAAACAGACTGGTAAAACTATTATCACTGCAGGATATGTTGTCATGAGGCTTGAGACGCTCGCGCTGACATTGTGCTTCAGCTCGATCGCAAGGCCGCGTTTGGGGGTTAACAACAACAGAGCGGTACTAAAAGAAAAGTTTCAGGTGGTCACAACACCGTTCACACCGAGGGGCCCTGCCACAACACATCAGCGCTCAAATACATCACGTCGTCAGTGACACTCCCCGCGCCGCGCTGCTCCGCTCCGGGGAAGAAACGCCAATAAGCGTTTGGGCGAGTCGACTTCAGATCCAATGAATTCACTGTCAGGCTCGGACATTACGAGACAACAGGCTGCAGGCCATGTGTATGCACAAGTCAAGCTTTTTTAATAGATGTTTTCAATTTTAAGGGAAACTGCCGGTAATGTATTAGCCTCGAGCAGTTGTTGGTCTTTGAGTCTTTTGCACAGGGTAGACAACTTTGTAAAGTGATCGGTAATAGGCATTTCAAGAAAGAAAAAAAGAGCTTGGAGGCAAATGAGCGAGGTGCGAAGAAGAACTACATTATTTAGAATTAACTTTGGTGCTTGGACCCAGGCAGTGGTGGAAATAATGTAGTACTAGAAAGTAAAAGTACAGTTACAGGGCTAAACATGCACTCAGTTACAAGTGCAAGTGACAGCTGCTGAATTACAAACATACAAAATACTGCTCACAGTACAGATCAGTAGCTACGTTTTAACGCAACTTAAGAAGCATTTTAGATCGAACCTTCATTAAAAACCAAAACAAAAAGCCAAGATCAAACAAACTGTGTTGAACCGAATTGTGTTATTTCAAAGTCTCTTGAGACAGTTGTGCTCTTGGACAAACCGGGACTTCTACGATTTGAAATGAATTCGACTCAAATGTAAGTAGACGAACAGCTTCAAGAATAGGGTGACCAGACGTCCCCATTCACCTGGGACAGTCCCAGTTTTGAGCCTTGTGACCCATGTCCCAACAGATGTATCCTAAGCCGTTGACTTGTCCCAGTTTTATATATGAAATTACCCAGTTTGTCCCAGTTTTTGAGCACCGTTTTGACCACTGTTGTACCCGCAAACAAGAGGGGAGTAGATTGTTGTTTCTTTAGCCAAAATAGAGAAAATCAGCCTTTAGAATGACCAGAACACAAACATGTCCACTCAGTTCCATTGACACAAGTCTCTCAGATTATAGAGATGTAGATTAGAAGAGGTGTAAATGAGACTAAAAAGGTGCATTATGTACGTTTTTGTCCGTCAAGAGCTGATTTCATGTAGATGTTATTGCTTTGCCTTAAATGTTCCACAGTACTGCATTAAACGTATCCATCTTGCAACTGATTCAAAGCAATATTGCATAACTTTCTGGAGGTGCCACATGATTCCGTAGAAATACAAAGCTGTAACCTCACTTCAGAACATTCTCCATGGAGAACAGTATGCCATACTGTGGAATAGTAATGCTTTGTTTATGTGGTCCTCGGGTGTTCATGTTTCAGAGATAAGTCCAATTTGTGAGCCATCATGTGCTTTTTATCTTGCAAAGTCTGGATTTTGAAGTCACCAGTAATAAAATTGACGAGATTGAGATTTGTTGTTGTTCGCCTTCCCAAAAGCTAACATCCTTTACTGTTCTATACTTTAGCAAACTGACGTTAAGTGGGTAATTAAACACTAGTGTCAAATCTGTTTATCTGATGATCTGGACGACTGACAGTAAAACCCTCAATGTAGTGACGAGTCAAAAAGCTCAAATTATTAACAAACTGACAAATCGAAAGATGTTGTTCCGTCTCCACAGCAGGTGACGTCAAGTGTTGAAGTCGAGCAGCAGCTTTTGACCAGAGTTCTTCTCCCGACTTGTGCGAGCGTTCATGTGCATTCTTCAGCTCGGAAACAAAATGGACACAAATAGAGGATCCTCCAGGCAAGGAAGAGTCAGGTTCTGTTTTTGTCTCTCTTTTGGCTAAAATAATTACTGGGATTTTTATTAATCAGGAAAAACATCCAATCTTATCTCCCACTGATCTGACCTGTAACTAGACCTAGTGGCAACATCTGCTTGTCTCTCTGAACATCTACCGGCAATGCCATCTCCATGGAGACAAGCAGGTGGTGAACCCTACCACAAAAGTGATCAATGAAGCTTAAACGTGCACTCCGTCAACAACGGCAACACTTGAACCAGAAGTTGAGCAACATTAAATCAAGACAAACAAAATGAATACCCAGCCACAATAACAATAAAAAAAAAAAAATCACCTAAAAAAAACTACAACTTTCATTGACATTCTGCGCCTGGCCACAGTTTGAGAATCACAGCCTGAAGCAAAGGAAGCCGCTGCGATCCTGTCAGCATGCTAACAATCGCACCTGAAGCTATCTAAATGCTATTTTCAGAGCGCCCTCAAAATAACTGTGGATTACCAAGAAACCTTAGTCAAACTGCTAATATAATGAAAGGGCAAAATAAGAAATCTGTGGGTTTCAGAGAGACAGAAACACAGAATATAAGAAAGGCCGTGTCAGCAATCACAGCTAATGAGCGGAGTGAGTGGCGTCTCCATTGTGCTGTCAATCACCGAGCGAGTTAAATGCAGTCTGCTGCTGAGGAGGCGTGAAGAGACAGATGAGGGCCGATTGCGTTTTCTGAAACTCGCATACTTAGTCGGGGTTTGGAGATTAGAAAAGTTAAAATGATGCGATGGAAATCAGAAAACAAAGAGGTAAAACAGAGAACGCAAAAAAACCACACGGTTTTTGAGGAAACTTTTTTCACCTTTCCTTTGCAACAGTGGGAATTACCAAGAAAAAACGTAAACAAACGCTATTTGTTACGTTATTTTAGAAAAGTAGCCGAGATGCTTATGTGAAGTATGCAGGTGTAATGATTGGGATTTGGCCACAGAGATGCTAAGAATGAGTCAGGCGATGATTTATGGACCTAAAACAGCACAGGAGACAGGCGAGTGTTTGAGGCTCAGAGGGAGAGGACCTCATAAACAGGATTAATGAAACAAGTGTAAATTATGCTAAATACAACTCCAGGTAGGTAGGTTTTTGATGAGGGAACAATTGTACAACATGATTAAAAGGTGCATTTAGCATAATATGCGTTCTTTAATGATAATGACAATGTACTAGCCAGTTGTGCATTTCAACACATTTTAGTTTTACAATACACAGTAAATGTGTTTATTTGTTTATGATAAGCATACATGAAATACATGCTGTAACTCTTTGGCTCGGCTCGCAAAAATGTTGGACGCACAAACTGAGAGGGCTTATCAGAAACAGCCCACCATCTTCCAGAACAAGAAGCATGTTCTGGCTACTGATGGTGGCAAGGGGGCCAAGGAAAAGCTCCCCCGTAATCACAAGAGTGTCGGGCTGGGCTTCAAACCCCCATAAGAGGCTATTGACGGCACTTACAGTACATTGACAAGAAATGACCCTTCACTGGAAACGTCTCCACCCGAGGCCGTATCCTCTCTGGTGTGGTGACCTAAATGAAGATGCAGTGCATTGCGATCAGACGCAATTATCTGCATTACATCCGCAAGTACAACCGTTTTGAGAAGAGGCACAAGAACCTCTCTGTCCACCTTTCACCTTGCTTCAGGGACGTCGCTGTTGGAGACAACGTCACTGTCGGAGAGTGCGACGTTTAATGTCCTCAAAGTCGCAAAGGCTGCAGGAGCCAAGAAACAGTTCTACAAACTCTAGGTGTGGAACAACTTAGAAATGGGGATTTCTTGGACTTTCTCACTATTGAATAAATAAAACATTGTTTAAATAAAAAAAATAATAAAACACGCTGGATTGTAGTTATAGGCCAAGTTCTATCCGTTGTCCCGCATTCACTCTCACAAACACGTTCTCTTTCATACAACAGCTACTATTGTACATGCTTTTAGTGGTAGGCGAAACCAGAGAACCCAAAGGAAACCTACGCAGACACGGGAAGAACATGCAAACTCCACACAGAAAGGCCCAAACAAATAAATATAGCTTTCAGTCTGAATTTCATGAAAGTGGTGACATTCCTGTTTACTTTAAATCGGACAATCCCACACAAAAACGAAGAAATATAGTGTATTCAATCCAATGCAGTGAAGAAAGTTGTAAAGAGCGGTACATTGGCGAGACTAAACAGCCACTGCACAAAAGACACACATATTCAGGATTACAGAGTGCCGTGCATCTTCATCTTAAAGTCACAAACTTTTAAAGACAGTGAGGTGAAAATTCTAAGCAGGAGAAGAGATGGTTTGAAAAGGCAATTTTTGTTAAAAAAAGAGAATCCCTCTTTAAACAGGAATGGAAGTTTGAGGTTAAATTTACCAGTGATCTACATGAGGCCATGGTCTGGAAACGGCTCAGATCAGTCAGATACTAATCAGGTACTCATCAGTGATGAGGGAACTGCAGCGAGCTAACAATAGGATTCATATGGTCCATTGCAGGGCTGTTATGGTAACAAAGAAGATTAGTTTGCGGTGAAACTTACAAAGTGTAAACAAATAGATTGACATTATCAGGTAGCTCCTCCCGGAGGGCAGGGTTCACGCAGCCCACAATTGCATAAACATTTTCAGAGTTCTCAGATCAGGTCCACAGATTGAGACTGGAATGAAAGTCGAAACGTATTGATTTTCAAAACAGTTTCTAGATTACTACGATTGAATCCTTTTCTACGACTGAACACTCCTGGGCAAATGAGGGATTACACAGATTTTTTTTTACCAAATCTAACCGAGTAAATATTGCTCATTTTAAAGAATAGAACCTACAGAATTCCCTGAGTTTATCTTACAATGTTTTGTAATAATACTAGTGTATCATTGTGGAAACTCTGAATCATTTAGGATGTACTGATAAGATAGTTGATATTGGTTAGAGGCAAATATTCCAAGCTTACTTGATATTAGAACTGAAAAAGCTGGATAGGTGAATCCATACATAGTTCCCTTTCAAAGTCTGAACTCTGCTCCAAACCACATGCTTTTACTGACAGAGGCTGTGGACCTGTTGATGAAAAAACCCCAAGCAGATCCTTGACAATTTCGATTCTATATTTCTTTTATCTTGTATTTAATCTTGTTCTAATGCAATAATAAAATGGCATGAGAGAAAATGAAACTCATACGGTTTACTCTCTTGTCCTCCCCCAACTTAAAACACATACTTTTCAAAACGCACATATATCTGCCCATCGGAGCTACAATAGAGACACATGTTCAGCTTTACACATCAGGCTTCTGGGAGCAGCAGAGAAATGATTAGCCAAACACAAAGTCGTTTGGCAGGTGGAAGAGTCTCTCACACACACGCACACACACACATGCCCGATAAAGGAGGAAGAGCATCTGTCAAAGCGCTGCGTAGCATTAGGAGTGGTATGACGGCGGCGCGCTAACAAAGCCACGCGGGAATACACAGGAGGGAGCCGGGTACAGCAGACGTGTGAAGACGGAGCCGGCGTGGCAGATGGACCCACCGTTTTAGAGACGGCGAGTTGGTGTGAGCCAGCAAGCAAATGAGGTATACAAATCTGTGACGAAGAGAGGGCGTTGAGATGGTGGGAGAGGGTTAAGACGGGGGGGGGGGGGGATCGCGGCAGGATGGAAAGAGCACTGGTTGACTCGAGCTTGGGGTGCCATGTATGCTTAGCTGGCACGTTTGGCCTTTTGCGTCCTAATACAAGCGGAGAGTCCCAAAGAGCAAAGGTACTTTTACAACACTGACAATCGGAGAAATACAAATACAACTGTGTATCAAGGACGGGGCGCGGTACAAGAGCGGGTCCATGAGAACGAAGCGAAATTTCAACATCATTTATAATAATCATCAATTGTGCGGTTCATTTGACAATGTTGACTCACAAGTGTTAGATCTTTTATGATCAATTTTGTTTTTCATTGTAGAACTGCTTTTTTTTTTCTTTTTTTTTTTAAACAAGAGCTTCTCAAAACTTAATCAACTCTTTTGTCTGAGCTACGTAAATGTAAACTTCATTTTTAGATGTTTATTTCAGGGACAGTGCATATCAATAAATAAATAAATGTACTCTACTTTGTTTTTATGACTTAAGACTTTAAAATCAACCAGTCAACGCAACAAAACAAGTAAATACAATTGTGGTCAATGATCAACATTTTACCATTTGCTTTTGAGCTCTTTAATATTCATAACAGCAATTTAAATAAAGTTAAATGAGCCATTTAAACTTACATTACATTCATATTCATAAGTGTGTCATTACGCCATGTTTGGTTGATTTATGACATTTGTAAAGAGTGTTTAGCAGAACTACAATTCTGAAAATGCTTTATTTACTTCAACGAAAGGCGGTTTAAATCTGACAAACATCCTGGTCAAGCGGTCAGCTCCACTGACCCACAGGCTGGCAGAGCGATCGCAGCTGTCGGTGAAAACTGCAGTTGCGTCCTTGGGCAAGACTCTTTGACCCGCCTCGTCCCCAGTGTCTGCGTACAATGGTGTGTGAATGTGTGAGTGAATCAGTGAGTGGTTCCTTGAAGGTAGAAAAGTGCTATATAAATGTGAACATTTTACAAAAAAAGGAGACTAATTATGTAAAAGTAAGATGGAATAGGCAATTATTAGTTGGTTTGGTGGTATTTTAATGCATTTTTGTAGCATTATTAATTTGCATTAGAGCTGAATGGCAATACTGACAAAATATATAAACACCAGTAAATGTATATATATTTTTGGGGGATTATCTAAAAGTCAGTTCTCTCCAAAAATGCTCCTGTTCATTACAAGGATGACACAGCACATTTCTTTAATTAAATTATGAAAGTTATTTGTATGAAACAATATACTCTTCTAATTTTGCATCTCTCCAAAGCCTCTCCCATTAGGGTTGTCAAAAGTATGGATAATCAGACATAATAGACTCCAAAACTAGTATCAAAACAAGATACTAATTTGAGAAAGTATCGCTCTATTTATTTAAGGATGATTCATCTCTTTTTCAAGTATTGAGCCTATTCCTTAGTATGGGGTTTAAAACGTTCGCGACAACACTACTTTGCGCCCAGGTCTACATGCGAATGCACTTTTGTGGCTTAATTATCTGCGTATGAATTCAGACTGTCACTTCCATTGATTTGGGACAGCGCTTTTCGCACCTCCTGCTAAAAGCCTCGCGCTGCACTAACGATCACCTCTTCCGTCAGCAAATCCGGATGGGACAAACGGACACGGGGGGTGAAAGTCGAGCGCTGCCGCAGCTTTGCCTGGTGGACAATATATATATATATACGTAGCTGTAAATGAACGGCCCACGGGGAGAAGCGCCGGTGCAGGGCCGTGCGCGTGGAAGCGAGCGGGCACGAGCCACATCCACACCTATGGAAACGTGCCGACAGCTCCTCCAGGACAACAGAGCCATTCCTGCTGATATTTAAATAATGGCAGAGACTGTTGGTACAGGAATAGCCCCCAGCGACACCAGGCCCATTCTTTAGCCTGAGAAATTCCGCTGCTCAGCCAAACTCGTGCAGAGCCACAGCGTAGAGGCGACTGGAGCGCTATTTTTGGTGCGCAGGAAATATTGGACATTTTCTGTGTAAAAAAAATTGAACGAATGATGTATATTGGTGGGAAACCGGAAGAGGAGAGTGGTTTGTCACGATTAGGGCTGCGATATCGATATTATTGAGATTTTTGTATATACTTTTTAATACAATAATTTCAGTTCTATTAAAACCAATATGTTCATACTCTTAACCCTTGTGTTACCCTTAAAGATGGTGTGTGGGTTAAAAACAAGTTTTTATGTATATATAATTTTTGATTATTCTGTGTTTTTCTTTAATTAAAAAAATTACTAAAATATGACTGACTCTGGACTCATTGGGACTGTTTTTGTACTTTAAATGTTGTTGTTTTTTTATTGGCGTTTTGCTCTCTGGTCATGTTCTGTTTGTTTTTTTGTGTTTAATAAAATAAAAAATAAAAACACTTTTTCTTTTTTTTTACCATTTCTTTTTTAAGCATAAAACAAACAAAAAAAACCCCATCAAAAACAAAGTAAATATATTGGTCAAACTCTGTCAAAACCAAACTTTAGAAGACTAAATTAAGCTTTTATTGTACTGGACAAGACCAGGCCTAAACCACAACTAGAACGGGTCCAAACCAAGACTATAGATCAAGACTTGCAACTGGGCTTAAACCAGGTATGACTGTCGAAAGAATCAACACCCAGATACTACTCAATATGAAGCTACACTCATTTAAACATGCGACGAATGTATCAGAATTCACACAAATTTGACATTTTATGAATAATTTTGAATTGTCTTGTACTCTATCAGAATAAAATTAGTATAAAATATTAAATAAATGGGTGTTATGTTGCGTTGAAAATGTTATTCTATTGCTAAAAAACAAGCTGAGCACCGGGTATGGAGCCTATTTGAAGTTTCATATTGTAGTCTCGTGACAACACTAGATCCAAGGCAAGTGTGACGTAAACGCAGCCTTAAACTAAATATGCCACGTTTTCTCCAGATGTTGAGGCAGGAGTTTGGTCAGGAGCAGCTGGAAGAAGAAACAGGTTTTAGGTTGATGGGGAACACAACGATGATTCTTTCCATTCATCAGCAGTTTGGATTTTTTAAATTGTTATTTTCATTATTAATTGCAACATTTTTCAAATTACAATTAAAAAAAAAAAAAAGTTAAATAAAATAAAGAAGAGTATAAATGCAAAAAAAGAAGAAGCATGAAGTAGAGAGATAGTATAAGAATAGGTTATAGGATAGGACAGAAAGATAATAAGAAAAGATGGAGAAAAAGACATGAGTCAGACAATACGACAACTGTAGATGTACTTCGAGAATTGTGATCTTGTACACGTTAAGGAATACATTTACAACATACAGACAAGTACAGTGGGGCCAATAAGTATTGGGCAACTTAAAAATGTGCAAGTTCATCCATTTAAAAAGATAAGAGAGGTTTGTCAGTGTAATCCCTCATTCGTCCAGAAGTGTCATCTGGACTCCGTTTTGTCATCTGGACTCCGTTTTGTTTTTTTCTAAAAACAGAGTCCAGATGACTACAACTGAATCTTTTTTCTACACAAGAGAGGTTTGTAATTTTCATCATAGGTACACATCAAGCGTGAGAGACAGAATGTAAAAAAAAGTATTGGGCAGCCAGCAAAAGTTACTTTAATACTTTGTAATGTAGCCTTGGTTGGCAATGACAGAGGTCAAACGGTTCCTGTAGTTCTTGACCAGGTCTACACACACTTTAGTTGGTCTTTTGGCCCACTCCTCTGCACAGATCTTCTCTAGACCAGTGATGTTTGAGGGCTGTCGCTTGACAACACAGAGTTTCAACTTCCGCCACAGGTTTTCGATTGGGTTGAGGTCTGGAGACTGGCTTGTCCACTCCAGAACCTTGACATGCTTTTTACGGAGCCACTCCTTGGTTTTCCTGGCTGTGTGCTTTGGATCGTTATCATGCTGGAAGACCCAGCCACGTTTCATCTGCAATTCTCTGACCGAGGGAAGGAGGTTTTTACCCAAAATGTCACAATACATGGCCTCATTCATCTTGCCATTGATACGGGCCAGTCTTCCTGTCCCTTTTGCAGAAAAGCATCGCCAAAGCATGATGTTTCCACCCCCATGCTTCACAGTAGGTACGGTGTTCTTGGGATGCAACTCAGCATTCTTCTTCCTCCAAACACGGCGAGTTTAAACCAAACAGTTCAATTTTGGTCTCATCTGACACATCACATTCTCCCAATCCTCCTCTGGATCGTCCAAATGGTCTTTAGCAAATTTCAGACGGGCCTTTACATGATTTTTGTGTAGTAGGGCAACCTTTCGGGCAATGCAGGATTTCACCTCATGACAACGTAGTGTGTTACTTATTGTCATCTTTGTGACGGTGGTCCCGGCTGTCTTCAAATCATTGACCAGTTCCCACCTTGTAGTTCTGGGCTGATTCCTCACCGTTCTCAGGATCATTTGAACCCCATAAGGTGAGACTTTGCATGGAGCCCCACTCCGAGGGAGATTGTCAGTGATGTCACACTTCCATTTTCTAATAACGTTTCCAACTGTAGATCTTTTCTCACAAAGTTGTTTACCAATAACAATTTCATTCCAGCTTTGTGCAGTTGTACAATTTTATCTGTGGTGTCTTTGGGAAGCTCTCTGGTCTTGGTCATGGTGAAGAAGTCTGACAGTTTGAAGGGGTGTGCAGGGGTCTCTTCTGCATCGAATCAGTTCAAACAGGTGCCATTCATACTGTTATCGAGTGGAGGCCGGAATAACTTCTTAAAGAGCAAGTGACTGGTCTGAGAGGGACAGAAGAGTTGTTTGTTTTGTAGCTGCCCGATACTTATTGGCAACCCATTTTCACAAATAAATTATTTAAAAATCATGCAATGTGATTTCCTGGATTTTTTTTTTACATTCCGTCTCTCACGCTTGATGTGTACCTATGATGAAAATTACAAACCTCTCTTATCTTTTTAAATGGGTGAACTTGCACATTTTTAAGTTGCCCAATACTTATTGGCCCCACTGTACACAACCATTACAAGTTTTGGAACCCACAGATACTTCCAGGCGACAAATGGCTGAGATCCGATTTTGAATAGAGCCAAGATTTGGTTGAAAAGATGAACTTTTTTGAAGTGAAAGATCTTTTCAAGTGGGAGCTTTTCTGACATTTCTGCAATTCAAAAGTAAATATGGAGTGAGCCTACATTTCTCCATGTTGAAGCTATACTTTTTTTTTTTTGCACACAAAATACACTTTTATACAATTCAATAAAATCTCTTTGGCATTTCAGATATCTAGATCATCTGGTAAAATGCCTAATAATAGTCATTTTGAATCCGAGGGAATAAAATATTTTCAGCAGAAAAACCAGGGCCATTGAATATGAGATTTTTTACCAAATGTGAGCTACAGTAGTTGAAGCTATAGTAAAGCTGTAGGTCATTCTTTTGAATATATAGAGACAAATTAATTTTTTCAACAAATACACGTGTTTCCTGTGTAATTTTCATGTAATTCCTGCTTTGAGTCATAAAACCTCTTCTTTCAGCACATAACACGCTTTAGTGTCTTTGTGTGGACCAGAAAATGACTCTATTAATTCAATAATCACCGAGTTGTGTCTAAAGATTGAGCAATTGTGTGTATTATTCTACATGGACAATAGTAATCATTAGTTTGGTCTGTCCATTGACCTTTAAATGTTGCATGCTTGTAAAAATAGTGAGTAACCTTCCAAACTGCTTTTTGTCAACACACTGAGCCAAAGGAAACTGAGTTATTGTATGTGTAGATATAGATATGAGATTGTTTCAGAAACACAGAACAATGATGTTAAACTTCCGACAGACCTGCAGAAACCCCTCCAGGACTTCACATGAGATTTAACAGGCTGATTCTGGGGAAATGAGTCGTCTTTTCTTCCTTTGTAAAGTATTGATCGAAGAAAGCAGATCTTTCGGCAGCGCGCTCAGGCTTCCTGGTTATTTTTACCTCGGCCTCGACGGGCCCCGATACCAGAGGAGCCATGCTGAGATTAGGGAGAAAAAAAAGAATCAAACCAGGACAGAAAAACTATAGTGTCTGAGTTTGTAGTGAGAACAGAGACGTAGAGTTTTGACGGGTTTCAGACAGAGGATTCCTTCCCAATTTGAAGGATTTTGTGAAGACGTTTCCCAATTTAATTAAGATACTTTTTATTGGAATTAGTTATTGCAGTGAATTATTCCTGGTTTATGACCATTATCTCTGTATATACCTGTCATAATATGTTTTAAATTAATATCCTGATAAACATGATTGAAACTACTTTATGCCACTGAAGGAATGTCTCAATATCAATATTTTGTGAGAAAAAACGACCATACAACAGTAGAATCTTTCAGTTTCCTAACACTGTCTAACACGTTTTTACTCAGACTTCAATTTTAACTGCCACGTCAAATCAATAACATCAGCAGCTAAAAAACATAGCAAAAATCAAAAGTATAGTTTCTAAACCAGACTTGGAGAGACTTAACCATGCATTTGTCTCCAGTAGATTAGTCTACTGCAGGGGTCCCCAATAGGCGGACTGCCGGCCAGGTCCGGACCCCGAAGCAATTTTGTCGCGGCCTAGTTTTCTATAATTAGAAATAAATTAATACATTTTTCCGCATCCGCAACACTCTGCGCTGCTTTGATGCAACTCCGCCGCTGGTCTTGGTGGGCCAGAGAGCCCCGGTTCATCTGAAACACAGCTCTGTCAAAGCACAATCGTGTGACGCTGCAGACACAGTAAATAACAGCTTCATTGATGATTTGATGTAAATGTAACATGCGTAAGGGCCGCGTGCTCCGCGTGTTTGGAAGTCTGCTAGTTAACGAGGAACATTACGCGCCGAGGACAACGTGTTTTCCAGGCTTCGTCGTTGGATTGAAAGGTCTGCGTGAGTGCAAGGTACGTCAGACCGCTGTGCGTGATGTGCGGATCGCTTCATGGGTCGGGTTATGAAAGGTGGACAGCGGTTTCTTCCCGGGACATGTGAACTTTTGTTTTAGGCGCGTCTAAATTCATAAGCTACTTTCTCCGTGAATATGTGTCTGATTGTAATAAAACACACATCATTTTACAGCTTAATGTGACTATGGAGGCGAAGGAAAGATAAAAACACATGATTTCTCAGGTGCAGATCCGTTGTCACCAGTTTAGTGCTTTCAGGAACTTTTTCCAATGTCATTACGTTGCATATATTTCAATGCTCAGTCTGGGCTATTTTGAATAGACTGCTGCAGGTCAGAGAGCTCCAAAAACATGCATGATACTGTGCATGTTGCCTAGTGACAGCTGCGTTTGTCTTACGAAGTGATCTTTTTTTGGCAGCTACTGCAGGCTACTATGTTTTTAATATCATTTGCAGTTTCTCCATGTTTTTCTGGTAGATATGGTTTGTTTAGTCTTGGTTTAAACCTGGTCTTGTCCCAGGTCTGCTTTGCACCGGTCATGTCAGGTTTCTGGTAAACACTGGGTTTTAGTGCTTTTGTCCAGTTTTTAGTAAAGTAATATTATTATGATGTTTTTAAAGTTCTTTGTTGATTTCTGTTGTTGAATTGTGCCACTGTGAGTTGTTTGTGGATTTTATATAGATAAAATGGTGGTGGGATTTTGTAGTCCGGCCCCTGGACCGTAGCACGTCTGGCCCCCTAGAAAATATAATTGGAGACCCCTGGTCTTTTTTAGCTGTAGCTGTGACAATAATCAGGTTAAATAATCATGAATAATAGTTAAATCGTAGCACTACACTTCCCTACACTCTTTTTAATTCCACTCTTTCTCGTCTTAGTAAGAGTAAAAGCGCACACTGTTTGTTCCTGGTTGAGAGCGAGGTTCTTGGAGGATGGAGACGAGGAGGGGGACGAAGAGGGAGACGAAGAGGGAGACGAAGAGGGAGACGAAGAGGGAGACGAGGGGGGAGACAAGGAGGGAGACAAGGAGCGAGACGAGGAGGGAGACGAGGAGGGAGACGAGGAGGGAGACGTTACCTGCCGACACGGAAGCCAACAAGCCTCTCTCTGGGACTGATTCTCGGCATTAGCTGCTCCAATTAATCCCAGCAGTTTGCGGTGGAATTAGCTCTTCGCTACAATTGGAACGCCTCATTAACGGCGTGAGAGCAATCCACAGACGGCAAACAGACACCGCGCAACGCCTCGGGCACAATCACAAGCAAAATTAACTTCAGCTTCGGAATATTACAGAAGATTTCTTAGGTCTCACCTTCATTTGAACAGTGAAGCTCGTGTTTTTGTTATACAAGGTTTTTTTTTTTAGGTATTACATTTTCACACATTACATTTTCAAAGAGATGTTTCACACTTTTTAGCTTGTGATAAATGTTTACAGTCATTTTTAGGAAAGGGACGAGACAAACTTGAGAATGTTTCCACGGTAGGGCTAATCGATACAAACAAATGTGAAAATCAAATGGTTGTTTTGGGGGTTTTTGGGGGGGGAAATATCACTATAATGGGAAATATCACTAAAGTATAGAAATATCACCTCTAATGCTTATTTTAAAGTTTGCAACATGCTTTGTCACATTTTCATTTTGAATCACATCTTTTTGTAGATTTTTTTAACCATGAATCTAAATTTGTTATATATTGCCCACCTTTCGTCCATAAGAATGATACGAGATGGGATGTAAATTGTCCGATGTGT
Organism: Chaenogobius annularis; assembly: GCA_015082035.1. NCBI lineage: Eukaryota > Metazoa > Chordata > Actinopteri > Gobiiformes > Gobiidae > Chaenogobius > Chaenogobius annularis. The sequence continues at coordinate 75,326 of BJKM01000773.1, forward strand.
ATGTATGTATGTATGTATGTATGTGTGGTATATATATAATATATATATATATATATATATATATATATATATATATATATATATATATATTTATTTATATATTTATATATTTATGATTACATTTATTTCATTTTATATTTTTGCTGTCATTTTAGCACTACAGCTAAGTTTAGGGTTATTTACACACAGAGGTGAAGGGTAAGTACATGATAGATCTGTAGCGAGGCGATTTCAAAAGTTGAGTCTAGTCTAATATTTCTACTGTGCATCGACACTTTTTAAATAGTTCTTGAAATGAAGGTTAAAACATATTGACTGAAGACTTTTAAATAGAGAATATTTAAAAATCTGATATTTAGTATTCTTAATTTTTTTGTTTTGATGTAAAAAATGTCACTGTATTTAATAAAAAGAATGAAGAATGCAATAAAGACATACATATACACACAAACAAACGTTTTTTACATTTCAGACAGAGCAATACAATCAAACCCCAAATCTGAAAAGTGACATAGTGCACCTTTAAAGATGAAAGCATGAAACTTACTCGAGTCCAATTCTGAGCCCTCTCTCTCACGTCTGTAAAATGAAGAATAATAAATACATTGAGCGGGCGGCGTGCGCTAAATTAAAAACCCCAAAGAGCAGAGGAGCTTTTTGGAGATTAAGACATATTGCAGATACCTTTCCCAGTGATGGCACGCTTTCTCGCAGCAACATCAGCACAATTCTTTTAGCAGAGCATTAATAAGTCAAGCTGTTTTCCCCCCATTGGGCTGCAAGTGTTTTCCGCTGGTGCCGTGATGCAAGTGTTTCAAAGCCGTTTGTTTACTGTTGGCCCAGAGTGGACACAGTTTCAGGGCTGATGTAAAAGCCAGAAGCTGTGCCAAAATGTCAACGCAACGCAATGACCAGAGCTGCACTGGAGATAATGTGATGATAATGTTACGAAATGAAAACGCTGGGACAATGTGTAGAGAGTAAGAAAAGTAAGAATTTAATTGGAACGTTTATAACAACAGGTTTTCGTCAGCGTGTGTCAAAAAGTTGTAAAGAGGCAATAAAAATAATGGAAACGTATTACGCTTTAAAAACAAACAGGTCAGGCAGGTGAAGGAGAGACGGGATTGGATTTTTTTTTTTTTTTAATATAGAAGTTTCTGTAACTTGCTGGAAATATGGGTTGTAAAATATGTCATATGCAGGTTTGAAATAAATAAATAAATAACTTACTAAATGAGGATTAGACGACTGAGCATTATTTAAATTGATAGGAAACTCCAAACCTGCAGAACTCCCATTTAAACTCCTCCCCACACTGTCCAGGAAATGTTTGCCAAAGTTATAATGAAAAAAAAAAAGAAATGCTAAATCAAATAGATGGCAATATATTTTATATATATATATATATATATATATATATATATATATATATATATAAATAAAACTCAATGAGCAATGAACTATATTAATGGAAAAACATAATAAAATGTTAGAGTATAGTAGTGACTTCAATTACATATATATATTCATAAAACTTATCAATTGGACAGATAGCTCAGCCCTAATGGAGCTGAGACACCGCTTTGTTCCAGCAAAATACTTTCCATTCATTATTCTAATTGGGATTTATATTTACAGTTATTTTACAACCTCATAGCTCCACTGTGCCTTTCAATTCTTAATATTAAAATTGTTCTAAATCTATTTAGCAAAAATGATTGGGAAAATCCTCATGGAAAGCAACAAAAAAAAAAACTTTTAAAAAAAACCATAAAAGGACTAAATTGACCCTTTCCTGAAAACCCAATGCTGCAAAGAAATATGCAACCCAAAAATCCATAAAAATAACTTAATTTGATAGACTTTATAGACTTAAATGTAGCACAACACCGTGCAAGTAAAGCATAAATAAAACAAAAATAAAACAAATACAAAAAATAAATATAATAAAATAAATAAAATAAAAATGTAAGTGTGGCTAAGACTTTGTTGTGTTCTGCGCAGCACATGGACAAAATAAAAAGCAGGTAAAATTAGTAAAGTAATTAAGTGTATTCTAATATTAGCAGGTAAAAGTTTGATCTTGAAAATTATGTCACTATCAGTATCATGACAACACACATTTTAAACACAGTAATTCAAATTCTTCTTCACAGTCGCTCAGTTCTGTAATAAGACTTGGCAGGACTGCTGTTGCCTGACTCCGTTTTTTCGGTTTGTGTGTTCCTGTGTGTTCCTGTGTGTTCCTGTGTGTTCCTGTGTGTTCCTGTGTGTTCCTGTGTGTTCCTGTGTGTTCCTGTGTGTTCCTGTGTGTTCTCATGCGATTGGCTTAAGGAAAGAAACAACACCTCTATTACCTCCACACCACATGCTGCTGCTCACTTAATTAAACCACCCCATTCTGACAAAACTACCATATTATCGCCACGGCAAGACACCAAATCGGAGTAAACCCTTGGGCTGGCGCGCAAGGCTTTTTTCTTCCATTGAGTTAGTAGGTTTTTCACGGCGGGCGGACTTCCAAGTGCCCGTCATGTGTTTGTGTGTGTTTTGTGTGCGACTGTGTGCGGGCAGGTATTCTGCACGTTGTGGGGATCTGCAGACAGGGATATTAGAGCACCTTTATTTTGTTGAATTCATGTTTAGAGGGTTGGAAAAGTGGTTTCTTTGTGTAAATTATGCATAAACTTTGACTAGAAAGGGCGTCCCTAGTGTGATGTCACTTCCTTCCACGTTTTCTCCGCACATATCAACTCAATTGGTGTAAAACTATCATTTATATGTACAACAAGTTTAAATACACCACATAAATTGTAGAAAAAGATTCAGTTGTAGTCATCTGGACTCTGTTTTAGAAAAAAACAAAACGTTTTGACTCTCATCCAAAAGTCATTCTCAATCTGTGAAACAGCTCTGAGAGCTCAGGTTTATATCCTACTCTGTGAAAGCCCTGCCCACAGGGCGGGACCTCCTGATAATGGGCCATTGAAACCAACTGAGATGGGCCTATTCTACCCTGACTTTCGCTCCCTCCTTACCTGACAGTACCTGATAATTTTTAGTGGGCTCTGCCCACTTTGTGTTATTGGCCCTCTTTATAGTAATAATGTTACATTTTTGCATTACATACTTATAGTTGGGGAACGCATTCGGGAGCTACTTAGTGCAAAGGAGCACTTTACATGGGGATGACGACCGTAAAACGCCTGTTTACAACGGTAATGTTAAATTGTCCTACTACTAATTGGTATGCATGGGACGTGCATGAGTGGAGGAGTGCGTTAGTGAGTTTTTTTGAAGCGGGCAAGTGGTCCGCGCTCAATTCCTCTCGCCCGCTTGTGGCGCTCGGGCCTAACAATGAAATACAATGAAATACAATGAAATACAATTTAACATATGGACTGTCCTGAACAACTTCTGAACCAATTGAGAAAACAAAACAATCATAATTGCCAAAGAGAAAGAACCGGGCAAGGAAAATATTTGCATTATTTCTAAATGTTGTATTTTGGTCATGTTTTATTGGGTATTGTGTGAACTGCTGACTTTTTTTCCGACCTAAACAAGTGTACCATGGCTTAAAACGGGTTAGAACAATAGTAAATTATGGTTATGATCAACCTCTAGGAAATAAATGTAAGTCGGGGTAATGTCCTCTCAAAGCATGGAAACCTCACGCACGCTGTACGTGTGTGTGTGAGAATTCTCGGTGGCCCACGGCAGCTGTCGCCTGCTTCGCTCCTCGCCACATCCTTTTTGTGCACCTTTCTGTTCCTCTAAACAAAAACCAAACACGGCTTCAAACCAAACAGCTCCTGACTGCAGATGTAAACACGGGGAGAGGGCGAGGCGGGTGACGGGGGGTGCGTTTGCCAAAAAACACTGTTAATCACAGGACAAGAGGCAGAATGAGTGATGACGTAACATTTTAAGCAATACTAGACTGTTAATTAATTGGCATAAGGTATAAATGACAGTAATTTAATACAATTTCCCTCACAATACAAAACGCATGCGTATTGTGCAATTTATTTATGCAGTACAATGAAGGTGTCACAGTATATTTTCAGGTTACACAGCTGCCTGTTGTGTATCTACTACTGCACAAGGACATATTGGGTTTGGGCTATTTGTCAATAATGATGCTATAGTCATGGGTTTCAGGCATGAGGATTCCTTCCTGATTTGAAGGATTTGGCGCGGCAACAGTCCTACGTTGTTATGGCAACAGCACAATTCAAATCAAATATCTTTTGAATGGGGAAAGGTCTTCACAGAACCCTTCAAATCAGGAAGGAATCTTTTGCCTGAAACTGCATGAATAGACTCTTGCAGGAGTGACATAGTTGGAATAACTTCACACAACCTGGTACTGATATAAATGTTCTATCCCATTCATTTGAAAGCAGCTAAATAAAAATATATATTCATTACATTTGCCTTTCAAGCTCAACTTTCAGTTCACAAATGTAGAATTTGTTGTGCTTTGTAAAAAAAATAAAAAATACAATACAATGTGAAACTGCTGTTTTAGGTGCATTATTATCCAGCATCAAGTTAGATTTAAGAAATGTACATTACATGCTCTTTAAGATGTTTGCCAATTTCAGCGCTAATTGTTACGGTCTACCTGAAACACTTCTACACGCGGCCATGTATGTAACGAGACTCTGACGTTACTCACGTGTGGTTTGTGATGTTCGGAGGCCCATGCTAACCAACGACGAAGAACACCAGACGGGTCTGTTATTATTCATTTCAGACTATAAACTATATATTTTTTTAGGTCACGGTTTTACACATGGAGAGGCATTATCAACACAAAATAATAGCACTTTCTTTTCGTTACCATGTGGTCTTATGTTAGTTCGGATACAGTTTAGGATCATCCAAAAACTGTTCAGGAAAGATCACATTTTGTCCCGTCAGTGATTTTTTTTTTAATCAGTACAAAATTAGTGTCTTTTTAAAAAAAATGCTGATTAGTATCTGATCTTTTGATACTCCTGACAACTCTACCCAATATTTCAGTCAGATATAAAGTCAGATATTCAGTTAGAATGCAAACATTCTCAAAAGCTTCATTTAACCGTCGACTAGCCACTTTCACTCCGACGCACGTTGCCTCTGAGCAAGTTTGACCAATCCTGTGACCGTGTGCCAATTAGCTAATTACTATTGAGTATCGTTGGTGTGATTTGCTCATTCCTGTATAATTACGAGCGTAAGTAGCTTTAACAGTTGCAGTAATCCCCTCATGACAAAACCAAGTAACAGTCATTTAAATACTTAAAGGGGTGCATTTGCCAAGGAGTTTCAGCTTCAGTGACGAGGCTGAGGATTTGACTTCTAACTCACTGAACATGTACTGCGATAAAGTACTTGAAGTCTTGAAAATAATAATCCTTTAGTGCTACAAAGACAAAAGTAGTAGGGATGTAACAAAACCAAAATATTGTGATGTTGTATTGTCAAAAGTCTCTATTATGAGTTTCTTTGCTTCAAGGCTTGTTTTGTTGCAGCAATAACTAAATTAAAATAAAAACACAGGGAACTGCAAAGACCAAGGCTATTCAACTTAAGTTTTTTGAGGGCCAGATATTTCGGAGGGCCAAGGTATACATGAAACACATACATGAAACACATGATGTAAACAAACTGGATTAGCCGTGTGCTAATTTTCATCCATTGTCCCGCATTCACTCTCACAACACATATACATGTTTTTAGTGGTAGAAGAAACCCGGAGGAACCCTACTCAGACACGAGGAGAACATGCAAACTCCACACAGCTGGGAATCCCAGGACCTTCTTGTTGTGAAACGAGCGCGCAAACTGCTGCGCTACCGTGTCACGCCACTACTACTGTATACCCCCAACACTATTTTGATGAATTGAATTAATACAATAAAATAACTACTGATAGATTGCATTTCTGTGAGAAATAACAAACAATGCTTTGCAAAATTTCCCATCCAGTACTGAACCAGAATTAAACTAGGACTAGACAAGTACCAACCAATCAAAACAAGTCTAAATCCGAAATCGCAATATTAAAACACACCTAATTGCATTTGGCCAAACACATCCTTTATTTGCCCTACAGATAATTAATTCTAGGGCCAAAAGTCAATGTACTTCTATTTCCAAGTCCGGACGAGCGAGACATAAATTATAATAAATAGTTAACATGCTGGTCTAGGTTTGCACCTCGTATTATTCAATTTAACTGATGAAACATGAAGACATTGTAATTGATTGCGCGCCATGACAACACCACACTATATTGCCGAACTGTCTCCGCCCTGGCCACGGGACAAAGTGCAAGAATAGGAACTTAATTATCGAAATGACAGCTGCAGAGATCACCAGGGGCATCGCTCATCCATCTTCTCAACACCAGCGGATTAGAGCCAACGCGGTTCAGGGAGAGATCAGGAGATGCGCACTTCAACGGGGCAGAAGAGCGACGAGGAGGAGGAGGAAAGAGCTGGAGGCGGGACAGAGTAAAGACTATTTGAGAGAGTTGTACCTGCATTGTATTTCAATATTTCTGCTCAAATAATCAATCAATTTTGTATTCCGTTTTTTTTTTTCATCCTGAGTTGGTAACACTTTGAAATACGGTTCCTTAGCAAACAATTTATAATGCAATATTCGCACATTGGTTAATAAGCATTTATGAGGATTTTACAAGCATTTATCACTTGGTTATTCAAAACAGTTTAATAAGCAGCGTATTATTGCTCTTAAAAACATTTAGTACATGGTTTATTAACTACCACGGGACATTAAGGGCATAAACAAATAACTAGCGCTTATTAAAGTGTTATAGCTTAAAGTGTTACCATAGAATTCAATTTTAAAGTTTGTAACAATCGAATGGTCCACCACTTGATTGTCTCCAGGATATTATTGCTTTGGCTGGAATATAGATCTCCATCTACCATTTACTTTATAGATAATTATTCATTTTGTATTATTATTTTGTATTATTTTATTTTATTTGAATGTATTATTTTACACAACAACAAGTTCCTAGACTCAATTCGCAGATTGAGAAAGACTTTTGGATGAGTGGCACATCCTCCATCAGAAGAAAACCCCTGCAGTGAACATGAACATAAACAAGGCCTTGAATTACAGTGGTCCCTCGTTACGTTCTAAAAATAACGCACACTAAGCGAAATCCGCGAAGTAGTCTGCATTACTTTTTTACAATTATTATAAATGTTTTAAGGTTGCAAAATCCCCCACTACACACTTTATACACTTTTGTCGGTGCAGGACGTTTCATCGACATTTTGGGTTAGGGTTAGAGAAAACTTACAAACATACAGCATTTCAGTCACACTGTCAGCAATAAATTTGGCAAGCTGAACGCATGCTGTAGCTACTGTACAAGAGACACGGTACGGAGAAGATTGTTTGACTGAGAATGATTGACATTGACAAAAACATCTCCAGGTCGCCACGGCAATACCCCACACCTGTTCCATTTTCTTGAGTCATTACCATAGCGATGCTTCAGGGCTGTGGAGTTCATCTTGACCCTGAAATGCAAAGGATTGTGGGCATACAAGGCCCCCACTTGGCCTTACATGTGTGCACATTATTGACTTGCGCATGCCTTGGCTGATAGAAGGCTGGAGCAGCTTTCAAAGGCAGGAGGTGGGATGTTAGCTAGCGCCTTTAGCACGATGTTTAACCCTGTGTACCCTGGGGGAGGGTCGTGACCTTTAGCACTGGATGTGTAAGAAAGACGCTTCAATGGGCCATTTATGCGCTTCAACTTCCCAACACGGAGGACTTTTCACCATCAACATTCATGCGGAATACTCCATCTCTGACAAACTCGTCCAATCACTTGGCCTATGACACCCGGAGTTACGTCGAATCAAATGTTCCAACATGTACAAAGTAATGAAGCCAACCCCCATTTCGAAATATTCTGACTCTACAGTGTTATCGCATTGTTCCAAAGCCAAGTATTAATGTCGTTTTTACTCATTTATATATGTGAGTGTTTTGCAAGTGCTGAACAAACATGGCAGACAGATGGAAAAAATGCTTTTGACATTCCATCCTGAGCCATGAGTTTATTTCAGGATATTTATGTCATTTACCTGGTCTCCTCATCAGTAAACGAGGTTGTTTAGTGTCACAAGATTTTTACCAACACAACATCAGGAATCACAACTTAAAGTCAGTTTTAGCTCAGATGCCACGCCAATTATCCAAAAGACTTCCAGCGAGGTTTTTTGACCTAAATGTGGTCGATGGGTTGGTCGATGGGTTGGTCGATGGGTTGGTCGATGGGTTGGTCGATGGGTTGGTCGATGGGTTGGTCGATGGGTTGGTCGATGGGTTGTTCGACTGGGTGTGTAACACGACTACTGGTAATCGTACTCTAAAATCTTGCGGGCAAATGCTAACCGCTACAAAACAAAAACAACGGACTGGCTACGTAATTCTTCATACTTACTGTACTAGCCGAGGTGCTCAATGATCGATAGCGTGAGCATCGAACGCCGCGTCTACTGATTTGTCTACGCTTTCGCCCATTCAAAATCGGGTGTAATTGTTAATAGCAATGGTGCTATTTTTCCTGAAACCTATAGATAGAGAGAAAATATTCAAACCACTTGTGCATTTGCAAAGATCAGGTATATTGTTACAACCGCTGACAGATGGAGGAAATTATTTCAGTGGTGGGGCGGATTTTCTTCAAACTTGTTATGTTTTAGGCTTGGCACAAATTAGCAAATCACTGCAAGCAAATCACATCGCCTGCAGTTAATTTTGGAGTGCATTCGACAACACGGAACAAAATATCCTTTCCATAACAGCCAAGCAACCGCCTAACCCTGTAATTTAGACGTTTACATCTTCTCAAATGAATGTGATTCTTTTAGTTTTAGATTAGCAGTTCAAATTCCCTGTGTTCCCTGATGTGTTAATGTTCTTGGAGCTGTTTAAAAAGGTACACTGTGAACGGAATCTTGACAATAAAACAATAACAAAAAAGGACAAACTATTTTCCTTAATTTTCTTCAAATTTTTTTTTTCCCCCTTCAATTTTTAAAATGTGTAGAAATAAAGAAAACCAAGAAACAGGATAAGGAAAAAAAATATATAATAATAATAATAGTAATAATAGAAAAAGAAGCCTGGGAACAGATCTGACTTACTGCCGGCAATGCGAACACAGCTCCTGCTCCGCATACAGGGACCGACAGCGGAGCAAAGGGCCCCGGACCCCGTACTCCCGCAGCACCCCCAAAGGGCACCCCGTGGGACACGGTCGAAAGCCTTCTCAGATCCACAAAGCACATGTGACTGGTTGGGCAAACTCCCATGAACCCTCGAGCACCGATGGAGAGTATAGAGCTGGTCCAGTGTTCCACGACCAGGACGAAAACCACTCTGCTCCTCCTGAATCCGAGGTTCGACTATCGGTGGATTGTCCTCTCCAGTACCCTGGAATAGACCTTACCAGGGAGGCTGAGGAGTGTGATCCTCTATAGTTGGAGCACACCCTCCGGTCCCCCTTCTTGAACAGAGGGACCACCCACCCGGTCTGCCAATCCAGAGGCACCGACCCCGACCGCCACGCGATGTTTGCAGAGGCGTGTCAACCAAGACAGTCCTGCACATCCAGAGACTTTAGGTACTCGGGGCGTATCTCATCCACCCCCGGAGCTCTGCCACCGAGGAGTTTGCCAACAACCTCAGTGACTTCGGCTTGGGTGATGGATGAGTCAGCCTCCGAGTCCTCCGTCTCTACTTCCTCTTCGGAAGACGTGACAGTGGATTTAGGAGGTCCTCAAAGTACTCCTTCCACGGCCCGACGACATCCCCAGTCGAGGTCAGCAGGTCCCACCGCGCACCGTAAACGGTGTTGGTGGAACACTGCTTCCCCTGAGGCGCCGGACGGTTTGCCAGAATTTCTCTGGGCCGACCTATAGTCCTCCTCCAGGGCCTCCCCGAACTCCTCCCAGACCCGGTTTTTGCCTCTGCGAAGCACGAGCTGCGGCACGCCTGGCCCGCCGATACCCGTCAACGGCCTCAGGAGTCCCACAAGCCAAAGAGGCCTGATAGGCCTCCTTCTTCCGCCTGAGGCATCCCTTACTTCCGGTGTCCACCACCGGGTTCGGGGTTGCCGCCGCGACAGGCACCTGAGACCTGGCGACCACAGCTCCGAGCAGCCGCATTGACAATGGAGGTCGAGAACATGGTCCACTCGGACTCAATGTCCCCAGCCTCCCCGGGATTTGGGCGAAGCTCTCCCGGAGGTGTGAATTGAAGACCCTGCCGACAGCGGGCTCCGCAAGAGTTCCCAACAGACCCTCACAATACACTTGGGCCTGCAAGTCTGTACGGCTTCCTCCGCCGCCAGCGGATCACCTCACCACCAGGTGGTGATTGGTTGACAGCGCCGCCCCTCTCTTTACCCGAGTGTCCAAGAAACGCGGCCGGAGGTCAGATGACACGACAACAAAGTCGATCATTGACCTCCGGCCTAGGGTGTCCTGGTGCCACGTGCACTGGTGGACACCCTTGTGCTTGAACATGGTGTTCGTTATGGACAGTCCGTGACTAGCACAGAAGTCCAATAACTGAACACCACTCGGGTTCAGATCGGGGGGCCGTTCTTCCCAATCACCCCTCTCCAGGTGTCACTGTCGTTGCACGGTGGGCGTTGAAGTCCCCCAGTAGAACAACGGAGTCCCCGTCGGTGCACTGTCCAGTACCTCTCCCAGGGATCCCAGAAGGCCGGGTACTCAGCACCGTTGTTCGGCCGAGGCCGACACCACAGTGAGAGACCTGTCCCCAACCCGAAGGCGTAGGGACGCGACCTCTCGTTCATGGGGTAAACTCCAACACATGGCGGCTGAGCTGTGGGGCAATAAGCAAACCCACACCAGCCCGCCGCCTCTCCCCGTAGGCAACACCAGAGAAGTGGGCGTGCCCCTCCAGGAGGATGGGTTCCAGTGCCCAAACTGTGCGTGGAGGTGAGGCCGACTATATCTATCGGAACCACGTTCAACCTCCCGCACAAGCTCAGGCTCTTTCCCCCCCAGCGAGGTGACGTTCCATGTCCCCAGAGTTAGTCTCTGCGTCCGGGATCCGGTCGTCGAGGCCCCTGTCGTCGACTGCCGCCCAGATCCCTCCGCACCAGCCCCCTTACGGATCCTCCTGCAGGTGGTGGGTCCACGGGAGGACGGCCCCACGTCACTCGTTTGGGTTGCACCCGGCCGGGCCCCGTGGGGAAAGGCCCGGCCACCAGGCGCTCGCCGTCGAGCACCCACGCCAGGCTGCTAAATTATAATTATCATATTATTTAAATACTCGATTAGTTGGTATTAACATTTTGCAGCCCTAATCTAGATACAAAGGAAGAGACACCAACACCACCTTGACAATACATTTTTAAAATATTTTTTTTAGTATCATTTTCAAAACAAAATAATAATAGTTAGGTAATATAACCATGTTCTTTTTGTAGTGTTGTATTGAGTTTGTGTAGAAAGTTATCATGGCACACAATGCCTCACTGTTTGTTGTATAATATGAAGTTACAAGCCCAAATACTGGTATTCATGAAATTATACTCAACAATATTAGTTAAGTCGTCATAATGATGTGGCTGATCTGTGTATGAAGAACTCCACTGTACAAAAATAACAGAGCAATAACACAGCAATATGATCGCACGTCTTAATTAAGTCGTCCAGTTTTACAGTAGGTGGGTAGGAAGTGACACCAGGCGCAAAAAACACTTTCTCTGGATAGGAATTGGAAGTTTGTTTTTTTGACAGCAGGGACAGAAGAGTGGAAATCCAACTGGGGAGCTCACTGGTTTGAAACTGGGGCTTGTCTGAGAAGAAGAAAAAAAAAAAAAATCTATAGAGTCAACAACTTCTGCAAGGTTACAACTCTATTCCGAAGTTAGCTTGACTTTTGGAGCGTGTTTAAGGAGAGGGAGGGGTGGAAAGAAGATGAACAAATCTCAAATTATAAATAAAAAATAGAATGGCAGTAAGTAAACAACTACACTATAAAGGTGTGGTCTTCAAGGCTTTGCAGACTAAATAGAGATCATAACTGAAGCCTGGAACATGTCGGGTTCATCATTCATTAAATGTAGTCCACCTTTAAGTGTAGCTTTTCTGGCGGAGGGACCATTGCCTGCTTTTCTCCCAAAACAGCTTTGACTGGATTGTTCCACAGTCTGTCTTGCATCTATTCCATTACAGATGTTTTAATTGCTGACTGTGGGCGGAGTTATAGGCGGACAACAATAACACATTTTGAATTGCTGCTAAATTATCATGATAAATAATAAAATAATATTATGTGCTTATATGATAACTCTAAAGCAGGCATGGGGCCCAGGGGCCAAATGCGGCCCTCAAACCAATTTTTGTTGGCCCTCCGGCTTCCTGCTAAGTTGGTCCAAACAACAAAAAGTAATATAATAAGTAATATAATACTAATATTAATGTTCCAAGTTTTATTGTGTCTGGAGGCTCATCAAAACAATGTCAAATGCAACATTTTTAATGATTCTCTTCATTGTCGGGTTGTCTGTGGCCCTCTGCGTCGTATAAGTTTCAAAATGCGGCCCTCAATGAAAGACGTTTGGACACCTCTGCTCTAAAGCATATGAACAGTGCAAACAAGTGCAAAGAAAAGGTAAATGTGACAAATACTGAGGTCTATTTGATTATATATAGACAATCATTTGGGTTACTAAGCCATTTTAGATAATGCGGTTTACATTGAACAAAACCTAAAATAAAGATCTACTTTATATATATAGTTATAGTTCAATACCTGAAAAAATATAAGTCTCCTTTAACAAGATCTTAAATACAATCATGTTATATACGTTTTAGGGAAATGTGTAGTTTAACCTGTCATTTGCACTTTTGATTGACATAGTCCAATATTTTGGTTACTTAAACATGAATTCGATAATACAATGGGTTTGAAGTGTGTTGCCCAGAAACACGGCGCAACAATATGTCAAAAATGCCCACCACGCTACACCACTGGAATCTTATCCAAACAGAAAAATCTCCTCCCCAAATCAGAGCAAAAAATAAACAACACTCTTTTACAAATTTAAAAAGTGAATATGCAATTTCAAAGTCAGCGTGATTGTGATTTCGGCGCTTCTTCAAGTGTGGCTACAGATTTGGTGATTTACCCAAAGGCAGCTGTGAATACTGAACCAGAGCCGGGTCCAAACACAGACTTTCATTTTCCTCAGAGGAGCCGTCTAGACAACAGCATCCTGCTTTATCTCTCTGGTGACATGCAAATGTACAAAACCAAAAAATGTTTGAAAGAAAAATCACCGTTCCACCTGCACAACACGAGGCGAAGAAAGCCTTTTTTTCCGGAACATTTAAGTCGATTTAATGCACGGACAGTCAAATACTAATCTGATTTTGTTTGAATTGTACGGGGCTGTTAGTGCGCCGTGGTTTTTTCGATCTTGACTGATGGCATCGCAGCAGGTATTACTCATCCCCCTGTTGGGAAAAATATGATAAAATAAAACACGGCGACAGATTAAATGAGCTTTAAAAGAATACGCGGTCGGGTCAATGTAAAGTAAAGATGTTATACGTTAAAAGATTGATTGTCTTTTTGATTAGGTAAAAAAATAAATAAAAAACTGTCGTACCAAATTCACCCGTTTGAGTCGGCTCCCGTTCAAAATGCAGTGCTTAATAATGACAGCCTCCGGGGCTTTGTTCTCCTCTGCCAAGTCGCGGCATCTATTCACTGCCTGTTCCGACCGAGTGCAGTCAGTCACTATGGGAGCGGCGGGAATCTAAAGTGACATTCCGGGCCAAAAAAATGAGTAATAGAGCATCAGTCTCGACGGTAATGCAAAAAATAATTAGGATATTCTAAGCTATTTATGATTTATATTGGTTTTAAAAGACTCTTCTTGTAACATAGTGTTTTAAGTGACATGAAAAAGTACATATTCAAATTATACTATGAAATGTACAGGAAAAAAGTGCACTTAAATTCAATGTTTATGCAGTTAAATAAAAAAATAAAAAAAAGAAAACAAATCATAATGTAACAACAGTGTGATCTGTAACATTGTGACAGAAAAGTATGTACATTCAAATGTAGATTATGCCTGTTCAAAAAAAAAAGTCACACGCTCTAATATTTAGTAGGTCACGCTAACATCTGCTCCATGACCACAGGATTTGTCTTTCCACATGGTTGTTTCAGAAATGAGAAGCCAGTCGGGTTTAAATACAGTGTTGCAGCTGAAAGATCATCACCTGACGCAGTTGTCCAGTAGGAGGAGAGGATCTGCTGTATTTGCACAGTTGAATCCAAGTGGAGACTTATTTTTGGACAGGCAGTGAAGTATGAAATGTACAGAACAACAAATGCAATGTTTAAATTAAAGATGATAGCTATTGCTACACTTAAATTTCCCAAAAGTGGTACAAATAAAAAGGTCCTCATATTGTATATTTATTACTGGTAAATAATAGTGAATCACTTCTAAAAGTGGAATTTTACTTGTGTGCCCTTGTGAATAGGGCTGATTAATCATTAATTTGCAATTAAATGGAACTTGTATTAAGAATATCACAATTTGCTAATCACACATGTACTATAATGTATTCAAGTTAACCTCTGCAGGAAAAAGTAATGCCTTTTCTGGAGGTTTTATTAAGCATGCTGAGAGCTTTGTTCTGCAGGGTTCTTGTATTAGTTTAGTCCTCTTTTGAATCCGTAAAACATGCATCAACATCTTTAAAACATATATATAGTATTGTATATCATAGAAAACATAATAAAGTCAGCATTTATCAGACAATGCTGACTTTTTTATATATTTTTCATAAAATATTGATCCTTTTAGCTTCTCAGCCTCATATTTAGATACGTAAAGAGAACACACACGCTCCCCTAGTGAACATAACAATCAGATTGAAAAATGCAGGAGGCTTGGACAGCGGTGGAGGGGTGATTAAGCCCGGCCATCTGCTCGTGTCCCCTCTTCCCTGTCCGGCTGCCTGTCAGCGCCTAAAGCACCCTCTGTGCTCCCCTGTATGAGGCGCGCAGCAATGCATCTTAAAAATACACTAGAGGTGCATATGCTGATTTCAATACTTTTAATTATGTATGACTGTAATCCAAGTTTGGCCTTGGTTATGTTTGCAGAAAATGCACTTTTTAAGCGTTCCCATTGTGCAATAAAAAAACCCAGGTAAAAAACTTTTTGCTTCACATTTAAATCCTCAGATTTAAGGTGCACTGTAACTAGCACGGAGGCACGCATGCTTGAATTTCCCACAGTATAGCATTAAAATGGTCTCTATGGAGACAAGCAGGTGAAATCCCCAGGCCAGGTTACAGGTCAGATCAGTGGAGAGGTGAGCCCGCTCACAGAATGCATGTTTTTCATGGAAATAAAAACAAATTTAACACACTTTAACACTAGGATTTTAAAATCTGCTGCGATTTTACGACATGAAAGAAAGTGTGCAGACCACAGATTAAACAACATTTTGGAACAATTATTTGTCTCACATTTACAAGAAGGAAAGTAACAATAACTGTTGCTTTCAGGAAAATGTTGCTACAAGCGAACCACAAAAGTGCCACGTAATCATAAACGCAAAGTGGTTTCGAGGCGGCCGGCGTCAGCAGCCTTTCAAACGCTCCTATTTACAGTGAAAGTGAACCAAAAAGAAGAAACGTGTGTATTAAATCCTGCTTGTAACGACCCCCTGGAGCAGCGCATTCACTTAATCTGTTTTTTGTTTCAAATTCACAATTTTTCAGCCCATGACGCCATAATGCAACCACACAAGAGCAACATTTTTAACCAGTGCACCACGAGCGGAGCATGGGAACTCCATTTCCATAAGATTAAACTAAAATCAGTACTTTTTCAAATGTAAAAGTGAACCTAAATCCATCACAGCATTCAGGACTGAAACTGAATATAGCCACAGTGACTCCATGATAACCCCACTCATTCGGGGCAGGGGTATTTGGCTCCCTCGACTCTAAAATGCATGCTCTTGTCATTTCTGCCTTACGCTACAAGAGGACAGAGTACAGGAGACAGTTCGTTCTACTCCTCCCATGTCCTCTGCTCTCTCTCCACCAATTTCATGTCTGATGCCCTCTCTAAAAGCCATTCTGTGTCTCGGCTCATCGTTTCATATCGTTCTGAAGTCTACGGCCTTTCCCAAGCAAAGCACCGACAGTGAGAGGCAGCAGCGGCCCACTTTGACTCATGTGAGCCCGGGGGATTAATGACCCAAGAGAAGGCACTGTGGAGAGTAAAAAGAACATATTTATGATAGGAAACACACAAGAATAGATGGGGAAAGAAGAAAGGAAATAAAAATGGAGAGATGAGACAGAAAGTGAGATGTGCCTGTAATTTGTAACAAGAGAAATGGCTACTTCTCTTTAGCCATTTCACACAAAGGGAATTACTGTCATTCCAGTCACACCAATACGTTTACATACTCCAATGTCATGGGATTCAATTCAACCAAAGCAGTTAGGGATGGGGCAAATCATTACACAAAAACCATTACAATATTTTGCCAAAGAATGAAAACAATGCATAAGAAACATATGATAGAAAAAGCAAAGCGATTCGTGGTAGCCGATTTGACCGTAACCCGCTCAAAGACGGTGTTCGCACTTTGAAATATGCAATTCATGACACATTTTAAACACAGGTTCACGTCCTCTTTGCACCGCCTCAGATTTATGCCTACTCTGCCCTTCCCCATTTCCAATAACAATTTAACCGGGGCAAAAGAATGATAATTTTTACTCCGTTAACGACACTCTTCACCTCCACAACATGAGCTGGATCCTGCTTGGAGCACACATAAGAATGGACACACTGAGCTTCTTTATGGGCCTTTGTGGCTCTTTGGGTTGGCGCTTTAGCCAATCTAACCACCTGACTGAGCGACTAGCCCAATGTCACACCCTTTTCTCCCGTGCTGTGTATATTTGCTTGTACGTGATGACGCTCGGGCAACATATAAAAAAAAAGAGGGACAGTGGCAGCTTAGTTATTGCCAAGGAGGTTGAAAAGACTGTTTATGAGGATTATCTTATCACTTAAAAGGTGCACCATGTAATATTTCTGGTGTAGGGTATGCCAATTGCTTGTCTCCGTGGAGATGTTAATGCTTTGCCTGTAATGTGAGCCAGTATGTTATTAAACGAAGAGAATGTGTGAATGATTTCGAGAGAGATATGAAATACTGTGGAATTGAGCCGCTCGTTTATGTAAAAATAATAACCATTGAAATCACAATTTTTCAAGCGACTATTTTCTTTGACAGAAGGTGGCATCAGTGCGGCTAAAATACACAAATTCAATGTTTTATGAGGCGGTGACGTTCGATCGCTGACGCCACCGCTGGATAAAAGAGGCAACAGAAATCTGAAAACGACTGTATGCGCGGAAGATATTTTGTCAATTCAAAATAAATGTGTAAAATGAATTAAAAAAACATAAAGAAATAGCACCTTGTTCCATTATTTGAATGTTTACAACTATGTTTTTAAATTTATGTTTTGAGTCAGCTCCTTTTGTAGCATTTTTCGTATAGTATTATCTTCTTCTTAACTGAATTTTGATATATTGCCCACCTATACTGACAACGTGCCCATAGTGCACTAAACCAAGAGCAGGGGGCATTCTTGCTGTCTCATACTGTTTTAAAAGAAGTGGGACTGCAGAGGGTGCCACATCACTCTTCTGAAGATGACTGCAGGAAACAAGCAGTCAAAACATGTCCAGGTATGACAACAAACAATCACTGATCTGATTAGAAATGAACCCATCGATAATGTTTGTTTTCCCAAAAAAAACCACACATTTCAACACAGTGTCTGGCTCGGCAAAAATGTGACTTTTTTGGTGGAGGATTACTGCTGTGCCTGGAAAGTTGCACAATATGACAAGCCACAGTGAAAGCAAAAGGTTCATGTCAACCTCTGCAACCTCTAACGTCTGGCAAAACCTGAGCTATACCTTTATGGAGGGACACACTTTGGAGTCACTGCCACTGCAGCTCTTTAGGGACGCTCATAACATTTTAATATGCCTCTTATTTATAAATCCTAATGCCTTACAATAATGGCTTACAATATATTTTAGTTTATAGCAAATTGGTTTAACAGCTTTTTACAATCTTATCGTATTTTGATTCAATAGTCTTTCTGCAAATCCTTTATTGGTCTCACACGTTTCTCAATCCAGTTCATGCTGATTTCACTGCGCTGTCTCCCGTACTTACCGTCAGGAGTAAACTCGTCCCAAATTTTAAAAGGTTTGCCTGCTGCACGTAGCATCAAGCGTCGTCACGGATACTCAGACCCAGGGGAAGCTTTCCTCGGAGAAGACAATACTTCACTGTTGACTCACAAAGCTCATGCGGTGGCTCTTGTAGCGTAACTCTTGTCCTCTGTGAAGGAACAATGAACTCGTAGCTTTCACAGATTAAATCACTTTAAGCTCCAGAAGTATGCAACTCGCAGCTCTAATTTAGCAATATTATTTTGATTAATCGCCTTGGTCTTGGACTGTGCATGAAAGGCCTGCTCCGGATGATGAATAAACAACAAGACGACAAGAGAGGAACGAAAAACACCTCCATCTCTCTCGTTCTTCCCCAGCTGACACCCGATATCCGCTCAGATACTCACCACTTTTGGAAGTTTGCATTCAAAATTCTTCAGGAGTCGACTACACAACCCCTCAAAGAGAATTCTTAAATGAGACTAAACTTACATCCTCCCATAACGTGTCACAGCGGCGCGTGCCAGGCTGCGCGTCTGTTTAGAGCTGAGGGAGATTTCCATCCTGGTTTAATGTTTTATTTATAGAACGAGGAACAGGCGGAATCCTGAAGACTTTTCAGGAACACGGGACACAATGGATTTCAAACGAATACTGATGTGAACCCAAACAAGTATTTAAAGTGGGAATATGTACAGTATTTCCAATGTCTGGCGGCGGCTGTGACCGAGCGATAAATCCAGAAGTGATATTTCGGTATTATTATTACAGGAGATCGAAGAGTGCTGAACGGACTGCAGATGAAGAAAGGTGTAAATTGCTTGCAGAACATATAACATATATTTATTGATCGTTACATGCATTCTTCATATTACACAGAATATCTCTAATAACAGATTTTTTAAATTTCGCTTCATTACAATTCCAAGTCTGCACGCTGAACTGAAGTATCTTTAGCTTTACCAGTTTACATTCAAAGTCTATGTGGACGCGCTTCATGGGATGCCAGCGTTTTCTCTGCGCATTTTGAGCGTTTTTGGACAAAGCTAAACTTTTTTTGCGGCAGACGTGGCGCAGCAACCAATCAGAGATTACGCTCCAGTGACCTACCTACGCACTACCTGGAAGAAGGACCAAAACAAAATGCAATCAGCCAGACGCAGCTCTTGGAGCAAATAATGATATTCACTAAACTCTTCTCACCTCTGAAGTATCTACGAGACCCAGACAAGCCGCCGAGCAGATTGCCTCCGTTTTTGGACCTTGGAAAGTAAATACACCAAAATCCACTTCTTCAACCTGAGGCCAGCAACACCGGGAAACACAACTCCTCCTCCACTGCGCATGTGCACTGGACGCCTCGGACGCTGGTGAGTTTATTTTTGGGGCGTCTGCCTTCAAATGTGCAGGAGACCAACTCGGGCGTCAAGCGCGAATTTGG
Organism: Chaenogobius annularis; assembly: GCA_015082035.1. Taxonomy (NCBI): domain Eukaryota; kingdom Metazoa; phylum Chordata; class Actinopteri; order Gobiiformes; family Gobiidae; genus Chaenogobius; species Chaenogobius annularis. Next base: position 95,110 of record BJKM01000773.1, read on the forward strand.
ATGCCGCGGTGTGAACGTAGCTTGGGAATCCATTGAGAACCACTGCTTTAAGTCTGACACAAAATGCTACCAGAGGAATCAGCCCAACTCAGTTTAAGTGGGTTTGAAGGCTGCAAGACATTTGGATGTGAGTGCAGATGAAAGGAGAAATAATATTTGAACTGAACATATACTGATCTGATCTACTCTTGCCGAGCATTCATAATGTATAAAAGGGGGATTTTATTTGAAGGTTCACGCGGCTCTCTTCAGTGAAAGCGTGTTGACACCAAAATGTCATTGATGGAAAAACAAAACCATTAAAGACCAAACATATTTTAAAATGTTGCTTTTTGGCCTTGCTTACTTGCAAAACCATCTGGATCTCTTGGGATGCAGAGATTGTGGGGTTTGGGATTGTTTCAGCCGATTAAAATAATTTAACATACATTCATTGTAATAAACCATTCCAACTCACAGAAATCTGTCCTTTCTGTAGAATTTGCTGAGGAGTTTCTTGTATTAGAGATGGGAACATATTGAAATTTGGTGTCAAGATTCGGATAAATACAATAATCACATTTGTGTGGTGATTTGAATAATTAACAATAATCACGATAATTGTTTAAACGGTTTAAAATTGCTGGAAATATTGCTGGAAATATACTCAAATGACTGTAAGCATTATCTACATATTGATATATTGGAATATTAAATTTGGTGATTGATATTGTGGGCTACATATCACCATATGTATTTTTGGTCCATTTTCTCCCTGGTTTAATGATTAAAATGAGTGTATTTCACATTTAGTTGCGTACAGGTCGTGCTTTAACAAATAATTACTATTGTTAAACTATGCAAAATATGTCATTTCTTTTGTAAGATTAATGAATTTGTACATGTAAATTAATATAAATGTAGAATATCAAGCGCAATGTATCGATTATCACGCGTATATTATATTATTGTGAGCCATTGAATTGAGAGCCCTTTAAAACACCAATAGAGAATTATATTTTATTTTAAGTGAAAACAGAGAACATTGTGGATTAGTAGCGTTTTCTGCACGATCTGGTGGTTCCTGTTATTGTCCCGTCCCTACATTGTATCCAAAGATGCTTTTCTTGGTTGCGTTCGACTTATTTTTCAACTGGTATAGAGAAACCTGTAGATGCGCACCAAGGAACCCATCTTCAGCTCTGCAGAAAGCATTGTAGCAAGGTTGAAAAATGTAGAAAGGTTTGCGGTACAAGTTGACGATTACAAAAGCTGTTGATGACTCGAGCAATCCCTTCATAGTTTTCTCATCATCACAAAACTAGAATCCACTTTTGACAATTTGCGTGCGAGTCTGAAGATTCTGATTGGTGTAAATTAGAGGGTAAGTTTGGACTGACTGCAGCTTCGCACCTCCAGCGCCAATCTTTGTAGAATTACACTTCAAATTGTCGTGTTTTTTTTTTTCCACGTGTCAAATTGCTTTCTCGACCCAATCGCATTTCCACCACTTGTTATAAAGTTGGTGACACGCTGCAAAGTACTGACGAAGGAACACTTTCAAAATGTCAATCGAGAACGTGTTGAAATGTAAAATTATGCAAAAATATTTAAGATGTATATGGATGTTTGGGCCGCCTGAAGGCTCACACTGTTGGGACGTGTTACCGTAGAGACTCTTAACGACGAAGAGTGAGACGTGCATTAGCTGCTGTTACCTTTGTCTGCATAAATTAGCGGCTGCGTCCGGATACTGCGAATGACTTTCCGAAATGTCAAAGAAGTGAATGGCAAAATTGAACGTTGCAGTGAATGCATACGTGATACAGCCAGGACTTTATTTTAAGATGGTCTGTTCCAAAGGTTTTATTAAACAGGACAGCAACAGCTTAAACCACCGCACCACCGGCAAAAGACCAAAGACACGTCCGACTGAAAAGGGGTGGGGCAAACTAAATTCGGCGAGGTCACTCTGTATCTTCTCCTTTTTGCTGCCGTTTCGTATAAATCCTTTTAATCTAAATGAAAAAATGAGTCAATATAAATGTTGGTCGACTAACACACCGTCGACCGATTAATCGACTAAAGAATTACAGCCCGGCACAAGATACTGCCATTTCTAAATATTTTTACTATACAAAATGGTGGGGTAGAAAAGATGTAATTCAGGTTAAGGCCACACGAGGAGCAGTTCTTTCTTGTTCTTTGCTTCTTCGGCTGGACACGTTTTTATCACCTAAGGCTTTTATTTAGACTCAAATCATCTTTCATCTTTTAGTGACCGGGAGCGGTTGATCCACGTCTGGACTACTGTAATGCACCGTATGCTGGCATTAGTCGAGCTCACCCGTCACACCCGTCCCGCTCACAGTTCTGAAGTCGAGTGTTGTGGAGAACAGATTACATCCATTTTATCCTCACTGCAACAGCTTCCCATTCACTTTAGAGCTGATTTTAAAATTGTGTTGTTCGTTTTAAAAGCACGGACTGGAGTGTGTAGTGCGTAATATTTATTTAATTTCCATTTATTGAAATTGTGCTTGTGTTGAATACTGTGCAGCATTTTGGAGACTTTGTGTTGGTGAAATGTGCTACACAAATAAAGTTGGATCGGATTCTTTGGACAAGACACTGAACGGCTCTATAGTCACATTTGTTCACTTCAGCATAAAATAAACAACTGACAAATTACAGTACAACTTGTTTGCTGTGGCAACCACACGCCCAGATGAATCATGTTAACAATAGTTATGCTTCAAGTTCAAAATGTCTAAATGCCTGCAATGTTCAATTCAAGCATTCAAAGGGAAAGTTAACTACTATACGGCTGAAACATGACTAAAAGTATCAACAAAAGCTGTAACGATATCTGAATCGTACAATGCAATGTTAATTACAAATGTTCAGTACTGTTACCTCGGTGCAGTGTTGACGTGTTGGTCACATGAACATTGGACATTTTACACAGATCAATCTACTTTATAGCATATTTTAGAGGAAAGACTCTTCCTTTGTTCTCCACTGAAGGGAAAGTTGTTCCCTGATCCTGATTCCTGACAGTATAATGTGAATACATAGATAGTTTTGTAGTATATCCAGTAACATGTAAAAGTCAATGGAAGTTAAAGGACTCATTATTTGTATTGTTCTTGGCCTTTAAACATGCTCTTGAGTACCTCTGCTTTAGCATCTCAGGTTTTAGAACTTAAATAATGTATACATGTGTCAGGTGTTCACTCATTAGGGTTTGATGTAAGCACTCCATCTACTGGAAAGAGGGATTTACCAAAGGAAAAAACAAAACAAAAGCTATCTTGGCCCAACATGCTAATGTAAGCACACAGTTGTAATGAACAAGGCAGTGACGAGTGCACTTTAGACGCCCCACCTCACCTCTCGACCCTGACCTGACCCGGACTGCTCCTCATCTGCCTGGATGAACTCTCGCTACACTACATTAACAACTCCTCATTGTTTTTTCTTGCCAAAAAGGAGGGTCTAAGGACAGGGGATGCTCAGGACAGTTATCCATTTGCTAATTTCCAGTGAACATTGCTTAATCAGCCTCTGATTGTTTTGTTTTTTTATTTTCTAACCTTCTGTTGGTTAAATCAACAATTTTGGAATGGGCCGATACAACTGCTGTTGTGATTACAAAAAAAAATTTAATTGAAATATGGCAATTACTTTTGCACAGCTCAAGAGACATCTGGATCTCTTGCTGACGCCGCAAATCTGGGAAATGTAAGTGTTTTTGTGAGGTGCAGAAAAGAAGACCTCATAAACAAGCATGAATTAAGTAAAGCACAATTCCTGGTATGTTTTTGATGTGGGAACAATGTTACAGCGTGGCTACAATCGCTATTTCTGCCACCTTCTTGTCCACACAAACCAGTCCACCATGTTCTATTCACGTTCCCTTGTTTCCACAGTGACCAGTTTAAATGACCTCCACTGAACTGCTCAGAACACATCATCCTGCCGTCTTTATTGACTCTGCCTCACGTGAAGACACCCTGGGTCCTCGGTAAACGCTGTTACCGTAAACGAGTGTGGCGGCTCAATTGACTCGGCCGCCTTTAAAGTGCTTCTGAATAAATAATGTCGCCTCGTCTGTTCGGTCTGCCGTGTCTGGGATCGGTTACAGTAAAGCAGTTAATGGACAGAAGAACAAGGCTTCTTATGGTGAAACTACATACGATTTTGATAGTGAGTAAAAACTACATTTTTCAAATCGTGTCATTTTCAACACAAAATAAAAAGGTTCTTGCTAGTGCTCATAAAGACCAAAACCGTTACAAAAATATTCAAAAAATGCCAATTTTGTCCCATTTGTATCATTTTGCCAACCTAATGGCTATGTATTGTAGCCGATATGTTCCAATTTGAGGTTCGGCAGGGTGAAAAACTAAATTCTCAAATCTCCACTATTGTAATTAAATGTCTTGTCCTTTTCACTTTGAATTGCCAGTAAGCCTTTTCTGCTATTATTACTGTCATATTCCGAAAGATTAGAATGTAAAATAGTTAAATTAGGCAAAAATTCATGTTGGTTGAATTAGCAGCAATGGACTTTGGTGCATGTAAATGGAAGGCAGGGGCCTTTATAAATGGGAGATTTATATATATCTTTTTAAGGTAATATCCAAACTTATGATCCTAAAATGTTGTACTTTATCAGTATTAGTTTGGGATTGGCGCCACAAACTTTCCAAGGCATCTTTGAGGTCGCATAACGGCATTCTGAAGCTATCGTTTCTGCCAGTTTCACGTGGATAGGCCTAGTAACTATTGACCATAAACCAGGTCAAACATAATGCATAATAAATTCTACAAGAACTGGCATTATACGAAAACTACAAGATAAAGACTAACCAAACCTTGACCAATTTAAACCAAATATTGTCAAGAACGGCTGCTCAAAAACACTCAAAAAGTTTTAAAGTTCTATTAAATTGTTGCTGGTTGTACAAACTAGCCTGTTATACATTAACACCTCATGCAGAACTGGTGTTTCTGTTCAAAGAGGTAGAAATTAGATACAAGAGTCTGAAATTGCACACTGGAGAATAAGTTCCAAGGTCAAACAGCGAGGAGCGGAGACAAACGCGACAAGGAGCAGGTAAAGTCTGGCACCAGGTCCGGTTTCTATGCACCTGGAGTCAGAGGTGATCTGATCTAATGAGAATGATTCTGCCTCAGCTCAAGACCAGGAGTTTGTATTTGCATCTAATGGATATTTACATGTCACTGTTCAGCAAAAGTCAATGAAGGATATACAAAACACCTATAACTGTATTTTAATTTAATGTCCCTGTTTAGGTGCTGCCTCTGTAATGCAAACATAGATGTTCATTGAAGCAAGTATCGAGATTGATCAGAACTACTACAAAAACAAACTATTATTATGTATTGAAAATGTCCCTATTGTCTAAAATCTTGACCTAAAAAAGAACCTATTTTAAAATGATCATCGTTCAAATGATCAAAATTGAGTTTGAAATGTTATGTTATTTTATTGGTCCCCGTTCATTCTGTGCATTTGACGCATCCTCCAAAGTCGCGGGGCCAGTCAGGAGCGGCGCAGTGCTCTGGGACACCGATCCAGATCTTGAGCTGGGATTGGTCAAGACTCCCTTATCTTTGCTTGGCGAAATCTCTGCTTACCATGCGCCACTGCCCATATGTTCACAGTTGGGAGATTCACCCAGCATGAAGACTGAAACAGGCTCTGCAGCTGACTTTTTTGGACTAACACCACTAAATAGGAACATCTACAAGAAGTAATTTGTCCCCACTGCAATAACTATCCTTAATACATACAAAGTAGCAGTGTTTTATTCACACATTTGATTGTTTATTGTTTGTTTTATGTGTTGTCTGGAGGGGGGTTGTGGTGCATTGAGTTTGGTGCAAATGTCTGTTTTATCTTCGAACAGACAAATAAAGTTCTATTCAAGTCTATTTACAGAACAACAGGATTTTTCATTATGACTTGCATTTATTCACACAGGAATCCCATTAGTGAAAATAAATACACTTTTATAACGTTTTTTACAATACCACCTGCAACTTTAAAGAGCTTTAAGCAGAGTGGGAAATTGGTTGGTTAAAATGCATGAATGTTTTTGAACTGATAGTAGTCACAGAATTAGCAATTTTAACCGACTTTCTACTGTATTTTAAAAACCTCTGCAAAATGTGCGGTCTCTATGGACAAACGCTCACTCTTAAACTATCATGCCCTTCATCCTCGTTTTGAAGTTACCCACATCTGCCCATCTCATCTTAATTAGCAGACCACAAAGCGCTGCAGATAACGGCTCACGGCACCAGCTCGCCTATCCTCGGTCGTATGTCACGCGATTTCACACTCCCCGTAGGAACAGCGTGCGGCTCTAGTCCTGGTAACGCGGTTCCTTCATAGACGTCTTTCCCTGCGGTGGAAATCAAAGGTGATGGCGCGGACGCAGAAGCGGCGATCAAACATGTCTTCGCGTAAGCCGCCTTCTAAGTGGCCGCATCTCATTTCCTACGGTGATATGAGCCGCGTGAACTGGGCTTTCAATGTAGAGGAAGCTGGAGCCTTGTGGAGTCCTTGTCATGTAATGGTTATATTCGGTAAAGTGCTTAAAATGCTTAAAATACTGCAGTTGAAAAGGAACATTTTTGACTTCCTATGTAGTTAAAGCTTTTGTCATGTTTTCCTCTAAACAATACTACACTTCAAAATATGTGAGAATTGTATGAATCTAAATAGAACCTGGTTTACATGACTTGTTTCACTGTGTTGACAAAGCAAATATACAGGACTGTACTAAATATTTAGGTAAAAACTCAAATTTTGCATAATTTTTTCAAGTTAAAACTTAAAAACTAAATCAGGCTTAGAATTATAACAACGAATCCTTCAAAATACAATCTGGTTGATCTTTACGTCTCAATGGAAGCATTTGAAGAGCATATAAATCTAGACTTAGGTTGATCAAATTAAAAAATGAAAAGTATTTAGGTGCCAATTAGACAATGTTTCCATGCGAGAGCCACGTTTAGAGAGCAAAACTAACCAAAAGATAAAGATCGACCGATATATTATTACCAATATTTAGTTTATCGGCCATCGGTTTCTCTGGAATCCAAATAATCGGCATCATGGTCCACGGAAAAAACCCTAAACATATTGATCGATCTCCACTTGTTTCTTTGTGGGTAGATATTTTAGCTTCATCTACCTGAGTAGTACACATACTTACCGTAACAGTTCTAGTATATAATAAAAAGACCTTCATGAACCATAATGTAATCCACAACGCTAAATAAAGACGCTGAAATCACATGGGTCACTCTCGCTCTCTGAGGTCCTTCCAGTTCCTCTGTGCGAGCTTTGCAACCACCAGGATAATGGATGTCTCTATAGGCTCGTGTTCATAAATAAAACAACTCGTGGTCAGTCTCGGCGTGGTATTTTTCATGTAGAAGCCGGAATCAATGCAAAAATGGACGACGTGCAAAGCAAATGGGGGACAATCCTTTGGCCCTTTTGACCTCCCGGCAGCGACAAACCCCCTCGTCGCATGTGCATTAGAAACCCGGGCCCAGATAAGAATAAATCCGTGTATAATATTCCATGTAGTCAGCAGTGTGGTGGGGGAAAAAAAGTGTTGAAAAGTTGAATTTGATATGCAGTAAAGGGTCAGCCTGGGGTTTGCAGCCCGACAGCGCACAGAATGGAAGAGCAAACATAAAACTAGCTGGAATTCATAAACTATGGATAAACTTGGATGGACAAATACTCTGTGGAAAAACCCTATCTGATTTATTATTGGGGATTCAGACGGCTCCCACAATCCAATAAGCAAGGATGCTATTGGCTGTTGAATAATGACTGCCAGGGGGATTTAACAACATCTGTTTCCCCAATATTGTAGAGATAAAATAGGATTGTCAAACGTAAAGAAATTCAGTTCCTAACCAATATTAAACTAGTATTAAAATCCGTACAAATCACATGAATAGGACAATCTTTGACCTTCGCTGAACACTTTTAGAATTATCTAGAGCTTTATCAAATCTAGGAATATGCTTGCATAGTAACATGAAGTACAATTATTTTGTGTTGAAAATTAAGAGAGCATTTTTACACTAAATATTTCTGAACAAATGTAATGGATATGGATGCATGGTTTATATTAAAAACGTCTACATTGCTATTGTAATCAGTTCAAGGGAGATAAGAATACAATGGTGAAGGCCAGTTTAAGAATAAGGCAATCATTTCTGAGTTGTGTAAAACTCACCTCAATAAAACGGAAACAGCAAAACATTCACTGGAGGAACTGAGTCTAGGGCAGTGCAATTAATCAGATTTCAATAACGATTATTATGCTCAATGATGACAAAAATGCGTAATCGAGAGGTGACGATCAATAATGAATAAGAGCAATAACGTGCACACTGAGCCACTTGCCTCTCCCTTCCCCTCCAGAGGGGGTGCTGCAGGAAAGACTGCTGCTGCTGCGTGTCCTGCTTGGTCTCTGAACAGAGCTGTCCACATCAGTGACCCGCGGGAAGCGATGTGTCCAGGACTTATGAGACTTTATTTGTCCACATTTCAGTTTTCAGAAAATGTACTTTTTTATCTTATAACCAACAGTGACAGAAAAAATTTAATTGAGTTGTTTAAAAAAAATAATTGTTTGAATAATCATGATTACAATTATGAGAAAAATAATCGTGAATATGATATTTTCTATAATGGAGCCTTTGCACATTTGTACAGACAAGTTAGGCAGGAGAGACAGTCCCCACAGAACAGTCATCTCGGTCGAACTGCTTCCTCTGGTGCCGCTCTTTAATTGCCCTATAAAGTCTCATTCAGCGGTAACAAGGGAAGATGGAAATATCCAAGACACTGCGGTGGAGGATCTAGTAGAAAAATCAGGAGACTGGATAACACTGGCTCAGTCGGAGGTTTAAGCAATATTTATAAGTCTATTTTTGTTCCAAATGTTACAGGGTTTATACAGAAAAGATTATAGTCGTAATGTACAATTGATCGGTCGAGGTTGGCAAAGTACAAAAATGATAAAGTGATTTTATTGGATGTAATACTAGCAACCTCCATGCAATTTACTTTTAAACATTTGCAGTTACCATGCAAGTTAGCTTTAGGATGATTTTCACACAGCCCAGAAAATTGTGATTTTATCAAGTTTTAATTTGCACTGCCAACAGCATGCCATATGTTAAGGACTTGTTTTAGCTTTGCCACATTTTATTTAGCCCTAATTCAACCAGCCAAGTAGATCTAGCATATAGAACTGTGCAAAACATACTAATGGTTACGGTACACTTTATTGTCCCCATAGGGAAATTTGTCCTCTGCATTTGACTCATCCTTAAAAGCCACTGAGGCATCTCCTCAGGAGCAGTCTATGGACCAGGTCTAAGAGCTCAGCTTGATCAGGACCGTAGCTGGCGTTTAGTTTATTTGAATGGGACAGCATGTATTAATGAACAGCTAATGCTGTAAATACACCGGATATAGTTCAAAAGCTAATTTCCATCCGTAGTCCCATGGGACAGGCGGTAAAAGCCGACAGTGTAAACAAACACTTTTACCTACTGTGCGTGTTTTGGGATGATGGGGGAAACCAGAGGAAACCCACCCAGACATAAGGAGAAAGGCCTGGTCTGGCCCAGGAGTCGAACCTTTCGATTTTCTTGTGAGACTAGCATGCTTGCCACACTGCCACCGTGCCGCAGAATACACATACAGTACTTTTTATTATCATTTGTTTATTTGGTCAGGACAGTGCATTTTCATGAACACGCCGGATTAAAGCAGTGGGCTAATTGTTGTCCGACATTCACTCTGGTAAACACAATCTCCTTCATACACCAGCTCAATGGACAGTGGAGGCAAGGTGGGTGAGGCGTCTTACCCAAGGACACAACGTTAGTGTGCATTACTGCCCCCCTGTGGCACCTGGCATTCTAGTGGTCTCACATCAAAGTGCTAACCAGGCTATCCCATGCTTAGCTTCCGAGGTCTGACAAGATCAGGCAATGAAAAATTGGTATGGCCAAACAACACACAAGAGATAAGCACTTTGATATATTGCCAAATTGTTATCATTATGAGGAGGATTCTCCAGATATTCATTTTCATCAGTATCAAAAGAGAAATATGCAAACTCTACCAGGGCTCTACCAGGTCTACAAATCAAACCTATGACCTTGTGGCTGCGATGCAGTGTGCAAATAACCACGATACCAAATTCAGTCACTTATACCACATATATTGCCCCATCGACATCATCAACAGGACCAATCACTCATAAATAGGATTATCAAGATTATTGCTAATGGATAATAGTGATTATTTAGGTCACAATATAATCATAGGGACTAATACAAATAATTATTGCAGAAGCTAATTTAAGTAATTTCAATTCAATCTATAACTCCAAAAAGTAAAACTAAATGCTAAGTGTTTTTTAACTGCTCGTTTGTATCATATTTCATTAAACTGGTCACAGAAAAGTAAATACGTTTTATTAAGCACATTTAAAAACACAACGGCCCAAAGTGCTGTACAAAGGCCATATAAAATACAACAAAACATACAAGACATGTAAAAGCAGGATAAAATAATGATATAAAAATATTCTGCTCATCTTGGGCTAAAAGCTTGTTTAAAAAAAAAAAAGGTTTTTAACAAAGATTTGAAAATATTCAGAGATGGGCAGGTCTAATGCCCTGAGGAAGACCATTCCAGAGTCAGGGACCTGCCACTTCAAAAGCGCGGTCCCCCCTGGTTTTTAAACCATGACCTCGGAACATCTAAGGTCATCAGATTTGCTGATCTCAATGCTCTACTAGGAACATGGACAGACAAAAGCTCTGAAAGATAACGATGAGCCAGCTCATCCAAACAGTTGAAAGCCATCAACAATATCTTAAAATCAATCCTGAAGCTGACAGGTAGCCAGGAGAAATGTGATCATATTTTCAGATGCCTGTAAGCAAACAAGCAGCCGCATTCTGGACAAACTGCAGGCGGTGGCTGGAGGCCTGGTCTAACCCGCAATACAGGGAGGTACAGTAGCCTAAGCGGCAGGTTATTAAAGCATGAATGACACATTCTAGGTCCGTGTGGTGGACATATTGGCTGATTTGCTGGTCAAACTTAAACGAGCCATCGAAAACAACTCCCATATTTCTTGCAGACGGGTGGCAGAAAGAACTCAATGGCCCCAGACAAGTTTTAGCATTTTATCGATCACAAAATACCACAGTTTCTGTCTTTGAATCATTTAACTGCACATCATCTACTAAACAATGAAAAGAAATGTTGACCCCAGGGGCAGCATGTACAGAGAAAACTGGACAGGACCTAAAATGGAACCCTGTGGAACTCCACAACTAAGTTATGCCATGTCTGAACTATGAGGGCCTAATAGAACAGAGAAGGACCTATCCTCCAGTTATGACCTGAAGCATTTTAGGGCCACACCTTTGATGCAAACATAGTTCTCCAGACGGGAAATAAAAATTTTATGATCCGCAATATCAAATGCTGCAGTCAAATCCAAAAGCAATAAAATAGTGGCGGAGCCAGAGTCAACAGTTAAAATAAGATCATTAAAACTCTTAAAAGTGCAATTTTAAAGCCACACTGAAATTTCCCTCCAAATGGGTTTGAAATTGCATATAGACCAATCTCTAACACTTTGGACAGAAAGGGCAGCTTAGAAATCGGCCTATAGATAGACGGTAGAAGTTTTAAGCAGAGGCTGTACAATAGCATATTTAAAAGAACTTGGCACACAGCCTGTGTTCAAAGAAGTGTTCCATAAATAAGGACCAATAACATCAAAGAGATCTTTTAGAAGTTTGGACTGAATACAATTAGTGAATACAATTCACTAATAGACATATGTTCAAAAAACACAGTACAATCAGGGCTTACAGATGGCTGTATGTCTGTACAATGTAAACATTAGTCCCTAATTGAGCAAATGTTTTGTGTATAAAATATCTTCAAACAGTCTCTTAAAATGCTCTGCATGAAGCCTGTCCTTTTCCCACTTCCTCTCAGAACATCTGCATTCACGGCTAAGCACACGCGTGTGATCATTTAACCATGGCTCAGTCTTTGGTTCTCCAAGCTTTAAAAGGAGGAACTGAATCAAGACTGGTGGTACAGATTAATCAAAACTTGAGGCGCATGAAATGTCCAGTGTGGGCCCAAAATAAATAATAATAGTATCAAATAATAATAATTCCTGTGCTGTTGCAGAGTTCATAACACGTTTGTTAGGCGTAAAAGCGAATGGTTCAGACATTGCACCGGGCAGCTTTACTGTGAACAGGACAAGGAAATGATCTGATATCGGTGTGCTACAAAGATCCTCAATCCACACATTTAATCTGTAAGAAAGAACGAGGTCGAGTGTGTGGCCCTTTTGTGCATCGGGCCATTAACCCACTACATTAGGTTAAAAGAATCCACAACTTTCTGCTCCTAGATTCACTTCACCATGTATTGTCCGTATGTTTGCTTGCTCTCCGAGATGTAGCTCCTGTCACTCTGTCGCCCCAAACCTTTTCCTCCTCTGCCTTCTGAACCTCGCTCCACCACCTGAACCTCGCTCCACCACAGCAACAGTTTAAGCTCTGCTATGCGCCCCTCTCCCCGGGGCCCCTTCACTTTGATAAAGGTTACATCCCTCCGGCCGTTTTGAAGCGTACACTTCCCACAGTTTCCGCAAAATATCCAGGCTCCTCTTCTCTCTCTCCCCAGCCCCTGAACGCCACATCGGGCCCCTCTCAGCGAGCGCTCTCCCCGGGGCCTGGCGCACTTTACCGAGCGTGACACTACTCCCATAATCCCAGCAAGGACGCCGGGCCAGCAACATTATGGGAGAGAAACGCAACAAGGTGGTGGTAGAAAGTAGAATATAGTTCCAGTGGGAAATGGTTAGAACTGGTAGGAGAAGTAGTGGTGGAAGTAGAATTGGTCATAGTAGTAGTAGTAGTAGTATTAGGAGTGGTTGTAGCAGTAAAATAGTAGCAGCAGAAGTGATGTCACAGTGAGTAGGGCTGTACAATACATCGCAACGTATAAAGCATTGGATTAGACAAATAGGATGAAATTTGACCTTACTTGAACCATTTTATTGAGATTAAGAATCTCTTTTGCCCCAGAGAGAGTCTTTTGTACATGTTTTTAGTGGTAGGAGAAACCGGAGCACGCGAAGGAAACCCACGCAGACACGGGAAGAACATGCAAACCACACAGAAAGGCCCCAAGCGGGATAGGGAATTGAATTCTTGCTGTGAAGCGAGAGAGTCGCCCAAGTTGCACCACCGCCGCCCAAGATCACTGCCGCCAAATGATCTTGAGCTTCATCAGATCAAGTATACAGCCACATGAAAGCAAAGTATTATTTTGTGAAGAAAACAGTTTTTTTTTTTATACAACATCAACAGCAATGACAGTTACCACGCAAACATGACAATGTCCAATACAGTACAATACTTCATAGTTTCCGGTCTGAGCTGCACAGCGCAACTGATATGTACATGAAATCATTTAAAAAGTATATATAAGTTAGCTGAACTATTGCACCAGTAAGCGTCTTAACAGAAATGTACTGTTTTTAAGATGAACGAGTTTATTTATGATTTTCCATATTCGGTATGACTTTTGCAATATTTACTTTTGTACCATTGTCTGTTAAGTTTCTTAACATTAGTAGGATAATGTAGGTACACTCACATCACTGTAAGTGCCAGGCTACTGCAGTAAACATATTAACATATTAAGTATATTCATATTATTCCTATTAGTATCCATATAATTATCATTATTATTATAACGTTTTTTTTTCTTTTAAAGCATATTCAAACTTCACAGTAATGTCAATATCTCAGTACTTAACAGCCATATTCCATGTCACAATCATTTCCCATATTGTGCTGCCCTATCGAGAAGGTCCTGGGTTCGGATCCTGTGTGTGGTCCTACTGTGAGGAGTTTGCATGTTCCTCTTGTGTCTGTCGTGCACAGTATCCTCCAGCTAGGCACTCCTATCTAAGAACCTGGCTCAAAGTCTGGATCTGGGTCCCTGGATGTCGCACACTGTCCCTCGCACGTTGCCTAGCCTAACTGGTTAAAAAAAGGGTCAATTTCAGAGAAAAAATTTCTCTACAGGAACGTTAAATCGGCAAAATATAACATTTCTAGTAGAAATAAGATGTCTCAATAGCAGGAGTCGCTTTCCATTGTGAAATTTGAAAACTAGTGACCTTTATCTGCTTCACAATGTGTTTTAAGCCTCAATGTACAATAAAAATAATGGTTTGACAAGCCAACTAATCTTAAAAACAATCACTGACGATTTGACTACGGACATACGTGTTCTTTGCAGTCCTAGTGGGAAGCAGTAGCAGTTACTGGTTTTAGTTTAGTTTATTTGGCATTTGTATTTTGAAAACCACGTAGGAAAACATGTGCAAAAAGCATGAAGAGTAAAACGCAACAATGGACAGTCACAAAACACTAAAAGTACCAAAAAACATTTTTGACACTGTGAAATAAACAAGCTACAAAAGAAGTTGAAGCAGGAGAAGTAATAGTACCTGTGCTTTCTTTTTTACTATTCTTTTTGAGTAACAGACTTAGTACTATTACTTGAGTGCCTTTCCCTTTAGGTTTGGCGTCGTTTACCAACCGTGACACAGCTCCCATAATCCCAGCAAAGACCCCCGGGGCGAACGACATCAGGGGAGAATTGGAGGAGAGAAAGAAGTGAGGGCTGCAGAAATGCCAACCCACATTACAGAGCTCTGTATCCTGCCTCAGCTGGGCTCCTCCCCCGACTGTCTGTGGTCCTGGTGGGGAACGTGGTGGTACATCTCTTCATTAATGCAGAGAGCGCAGGGGGGAGTTGGGGGGACTGGTTCTCATCCCCAAACAGAGCCGCTTATCTGGGGTGAAAAGCATGACTCGTCCGCCTCTGCCCTGTGTCAGTGGAGCATGGGAGAGTGAAGACAGAGAGACCTCAAAGATATACTGAAGAATGGATGGGAAATGTTTGTTCATCATGTTTATTTGAGCAGTAAATCTTTCTAAATGATTCTTTCGATTAACCAATTAGCTGCTTGGATTGTGAAAGGCCTGTGACTAAACGTTTTCACAAAATTTGGAAAAGCTAAAGCAATGCAGCTTGAGGACATCTCCATTGACTATACTTTTTACCAGAAACGCCAAATAATCATATAATTTTGGTGTAATCCTTGTTTTGTATGAGCCATAGCGCATCTTTTGAAGTCTGTGTAAAGAAAAAAATGATTTCCTACTAAACTAAAATAATTGTTAATGACAATTATTTTAATAGTCGAGTAGGAAATAATTTTTTTCCCCCGATCAGTTAAATTATTAATTCTATTGTGCTTTGAGACATAGATAAATTTGTAACCACATAAAAGTTGAATTATGGTGACCGAAAGTCTTAAATGTGTAAAAGTGTTGCCGCTGTGTTTGTTATAAAAAGGTTGTTTGACATGTGCTTTAGTATACTCCAGATAACAATTATCGAAATACGACCAGTTTATTAATTGTTGGAGCTCTAGTATAGACCAAGTAACACTTATTTGAATACTGAATGAGTTCGCGTTCATCTCAATAAATCGGTTAGTTGCAATTAATCCATTAATTTATTTCAGCATTAAATCTTACATATGTTTATTTTTGTACAGATTTATAAAAAAATCTAAAAAAATCAGCACTTACAGTTTGGCTTCAAATCCTCCTTTTACACAGATTTTGTTGTAACTGAGGAAGAGTGGGAACATACTATATGTACATCTCAATGGAGAAGCACAAAATCTCATGTTTGGAAATAATTCTGTGGAAAAATGTATCACAGTATTTTATAAACACCATGTCAAAGTGCACATTACTCACAGGGAAATATGCCTTGTCGGAGAAATTTGTGGTTGCCAGGTATGGACCGTCGTTATCATGTACTTTGGGCCTGTCGACCGTTTGTATATATTAAATTAAAATATTAAAACAAAGCACAAAACACACTGAACAGTAAAATTAGGAACAATAATAAAATAAAAGTGTGTATCTAGGACTTAGAACTCCTGCAATGGAAACAGATGGACACCTCTGGAATGTTGTTTCGGCAGCCGGGAAAAGAAATGGCGTACGAATAACCGTTCTGTCAAGGAATGGCCATGGACTTTTTGATGATTATTATCTGCATTATATTCTGTTCTTTCTCTGTTCTATTAAGAAGAGACAAAGCATAATAAAAAACACAAATTAAAAGTTTAATTAGTATTATTATCATTATTTTAAGATTCATACAGCCATTTCAATAGTAATGCAATACGTCATACACAATTAACCAACCGAGCGCACAGGAAATAAATGTTTCTACAAGGTTAATGCAACACCGCCGTGTGCAATGTGGAAGAAAATGATTGAAGACGACACACAACACTATCCATAAGCGTATATTTTCTATTATTCACTTCAAACCTTGAACTGGATAAGAAGATAGTGAGAGCCACCAGTACAACCTTGTGTGTTTATCAGTGTCGGATCAAGGGGTTTGTTCCTTTCAAAGCAAACCACTAACGTGAAGCTGTGACGTATCAGAGATTGACGATAAAAAAGATGAAAATAACTTGTCAGAACATGCAATAAAGCCAATGTAGCTTTGGTAAATCAATATAGTCATTTGAAAATCAACTCTTTCACGACATGTTTCTTTTGAATCGCTAAACAGATATTCACGTCTGATCAAACGTGCAATTATTTTGACCGTTTTTCGATTGCAGACGTGACTTTGAGGAAGAGAAAGCAAGCCAACTAAATCATGCAAATGTCTTTCAATTTAGCGAATCAGAGGCGGGGAAATTAGCAGGCTGTTAGCGCGCCGAATGCTGCTAATACACATGAAGGGGCCGAGGCCTGGATTCTATTATCGCGACGCGGAAAGAGGGAGATGGAGAGAAGAAAGAAAGAAGAAAACGAGAGATGTGCAAGATGTGGGTGAATGTATGTGAAAACACAAGGCTGCCCATTCAGAGGCCTATCGAGCCCAAATATCAAATTAGCCAAATGAATGGTACAAGATAAAGAGTGACGCTGGGAGGAGAGGACGCAGAAGGGGTGAATGGAGGAATGAAAGGGGGAGAAGGAAGAGAAGGAGGGAGCGAGAAGGGAAGGCGTAGGTATTTCGATGATCCATGAAGTGTCAGGCAGAGAGAGGAGGGAGAAGGAGAGAAAGAGATAATGACAAGGGGAGGAGAAAGGTGAGAGAAGAGGAAAAAAAGGAAAGAGCGAGGAGAGGGAGAGAGAGGAAAGAAAGGAGAGAAAGAGCTGAGAGAGAAAAGAAAAGTTGAGAGAGGGCGACGAGTGGAGGGGGGGAGAGGGTGATTAGGAAGAGAGTGGGGAGCAGAGAGAGAGAATGGGTAAAGGAAGGAGAGGGAAAGAAAGAATTGAGGGGGTTAAGAATGGGGAGGGAATGAAGAAAAAGGAGAGTGAGGGAAACAGGAAGAGAGGAAGGCAAGGTAAGGGTATTTCAATTATCAAAAGTGCAAGAAGAGAAAGACGGAGAGAAAGAGTGAGAGAAAAAAGGAGGGATGGAAAGAAAGAGGGAGAAGTGGGTTATTGTGGAAGGGGAGAGAAAGACTGGTAAGATTGAGTAGAGAGAGAGTGTTGAGAGAGAGAGGAGAGGGGAAGAGAAAGTAAGTGTATTTCAGTCATCAATAGAGCATGAAGAGATAGAAAGAAAGAGGGGGGTGAGAAAGGAGAGAGAGAGGAGGAAGACTGTGGCAGGGGGGGGGGAAGAACATTGTTTGGGGAGCAAAGAAACATGGTGAGGAGGGAGTGAGAAAGAGGATAGCGAGATGGGAGGAGAGAGAAGGGAAGAAGGCAAACAGATGAGAAAGAAGGAGGAAAGAGAAGGAGACAAATGGAGAGATTGTGGAATGATAAAGACAGACAGAAAAGCGAGAAAGGGGAGGGAGAAAGAGAAAGGGAGGAGAGAGGGAGAGAGGGAGCGATGGAAGGACATAGGCGTTCATTGGTTCTTTCTGGTGACGACTGAAGACTGTGGCAGGGCAGACACTGTCACTGGGTCTTAATCAGATGAAGAACGACGGAGCGACGGCCGTTAGGTCTGACGTTGTTTGTGTGTGTGTGTGTGTGTGTGCGAGGTCGGTCTCCCCCTAGAGGCGGTTTGTGTGTAAACAGAAGGGCTCCGTTTCAAATAATGACGCAATAAATTAGACCGACACGTATTCTTCAGGGTGGAATTGGCTGGAGATCGCATATTCATAATTAGAAAGTTTACCGTTTCATTTAATGGATAGGAAAAAAGTCTTAATTTTCTTCTTTTTTTTTTAAAGATCCTATATTATGCTATTGTTCCCGTTTCATAGTCGACCCTAAGGGCATAGTTGGTCATAAGTGTTGTGCAACACCCACAACATAATTGAGTTAATTAGTAAATATCAGTTAATTTAGTTAATATCACCCATATCTTGGACCCCGCTCCTCCACCCGGAAATGCAAACTGCTTAGTTTGAGATTCGTACCCACCCTCGCGAAGAGCGGTCCGCCTCCCCCGCCCAACGCGTGATGTAGTCTCAGCGTGAGCGTGCGTTCCCCGCCCACCCCATGACGTAGCCTAAAGAGGAGATGGTGGGGGTGTAAAGATTAAAATAACAATTAAATTAGCAGGTAATGAGGTAGCATTCAAAGGAAGCGTGGTTAACGCATATTATGGGTAAAAGTATGAGTCCCATTTTGTCCAGTGTTTGTTGAATTTGTCTATTTTCAAATTGAGTCTGGCGGTTATTTTTTTCCATTGTGCGTACGTCGGTTATGATGATGAATTACGTCATAATTTTCATGTAATTACTGGGCTTCAACATGAAACAAGAATTGGATTAAAGTTTGCCAGGACTCAACAGATGCAGCTACACTCTGACAGATGTTTTCGAGTATCAAAGAACTTTATGATTTCGCTCTCGCCAACGTAACATACCGTAAGTGATCATGTCAGGTTCGTACGCCAGCTGAGTGGATCCAGCTTTTTGGCCTCACAGCAAGAGGGTTTCTGTGCGGAATGTGTCTCCAGGCTAAGGTAAATGCCCCAGACAGGTTTCCCCGGCGTCACTGAAGGATGGGTCAAATGCAGAGAGACTATAAAAATGTAACCGTTGTCGTATTTTAATAAACTATACATACTTTGTTCGTACATTCACGTTTATCATCATTTGGCCCTGAATTGAGCCCATTTTAGTCCTGGTGTGGACTTGGTTTGAGCATGTTCTAGTCTTTGTTTTGTCCTGATCTAGTCATGGTTTAGTTTGAGGTTTAGTCCTGGTTTCGTCCTGATTTTTTGTGGTGAATTTGCAAGTGTGAACACACTCTAAAACACAAACATGTTTGTAGGGTCGCAGGGATGTCAAGATTAACCGGTTAATTGATAATCGTGATTATTCAGGTCTCAATATAATCGTAAGAACTAAAAACTAATAATCATGACTATTTTAGAAGCAAAATTATATCATTTCTATTCACTCTGGACACCAAAAAGTACCACCAAATGTATAGTGCGTTTTATGTGGCACAATAACTTTACCTTTGCACTCAGAAAGTTTGATTTCATAAAACTGGTCAAGTATTAATGGAAAAGTGATGATGTATTAGAAAATTAAGAAGTTCACTTTCATTTAGTCATGTTCCAAGAATTGTGAATAATCATTCAACAGTAAAATTGTTTATCGTGACATCCCTATTTGGTTGATAATGTATGAAAAAAATCTAGACGTATAATCAAAATAATTGTTTAAAAAAATGAATCTGTGCCTCGTCGCCTACTAAAATAATCGTTGGCTGTACTTTATTCCACCAAAAATAAATATAATAGAATATATAATGTTACAGTTTTGTTACCAAACTTGAAAGGCAACAGTGTCAGGTCTGAAAGGTCATCAGCAAAGTGCATAATGCTGTAAAGTCACTATTGCGTTATTTAATGTGGCCTGCCAGACGTGTTAATCCAGCCCACCGAACATACACGTCCGCCACCCCACGGGTGGGACGGCAGACCCATATTAACCCCTTACACTTAGTGCATCACCCCCGTGGGACGTTGGACTTTTTCATTATTCATTCCATTTTGAAAACTCTCAAGCTGCTTGATATGCTGTACATAAAAATAAAGCTTTAACCCTCTTATTTCCAGTCAAAATCAATCATTCTGAGAAGAATCAGGGTCAGTTTGTACTACAAACCCATGAGTAAAAAATTACCCAAAATGAATAGGACTTTTATATAGATTCCGCCTGGACATTTTTGCTTTATCACAAGCCCCTAAAAGTGATTTTACCTTCAGCTTTAAAAGAGAACTCTCAAAACCTAAGTCATAAGTCCATGTTCCTGTTCCTGCTGCTGCATGAATATGGACTCAGTCTTTCACCTGCTGCAGATTGTGTGTCCACAAAGAACTATTACGAGGCTATATAAAGCTATTTATTTGTTATAGTTTTTATTGTTTACGTTACGTTTGGCCCGCAACTCGAAATTCGGCCCACGGCCCAAATGAGTTTGACACCCCTGTCCTAGATCACCCTACTGTGCCTATAAAGTGGAGATACAACAAACAGACTATTCACTCTCATATTCATTTACTAGAAATAATTGAACCGACCAATTTTCTTGCCAGACTCAAACTTACTGCAACACTGGGAGGAAGTGCAAACCCTATAGCCAAACAGACAAATGACAACTATTGTAATGTTTTTAATAAGCTTGCCTGTGAAAACAAATGAATCTACTACATGGTGCTTGTCACTTCTGAAAGAGCCTGTACTTCTATACCTCGGGTTCCCGCTGTTCGATCGGCAAACAAGCTGCCAGGCGACTCACCAGGGAGACGGTAAAGACGAAGAGAGGAACTAAAGTATGGGCTTTGTGCAAACTTTCTCATCTGCTTTTCTCCTTCTCCGTCTAAACTTTGTCTGTCTCAAACACACAAACATGCAGTCGGTATGGAGACTTTGCAGCTCAAGAAACCAGCAAATCAATTCAGTCTTTTTAAGAAACCCATTACAAGGCGCCAAGGAGAGTTAAAGCACTTACTCAAGACATGCCATTATGGTGTATTACATATTCTGGTCCAAGGAAAAGCCTAATGAACACAAAGCATTACGCAGTGCAACCAAAAGCCATTATGCACACTTTAAATATTCTGTTTGCAAAATGCAATGCAATGCAAATTCACAAGGAAAATGTAATCTCCAACATGCTGAGTTCAGACCGGGGTGTCCAAATTCGTGCTGGACGCCCAGTTGGACGCCTGTACGTTTGAAGGCAGATGCCCTGGACTTGCGTCTGAAAAAATAAACTCACCAGCAGACCAAGGCAGTCCAAGGCTTCCAACGCACACGAGTTGTTGTGGCTCCTGGTGTGGCTGTTCTCTTGGTGCGATGGCAGACCAGGTTGAGAGCGTGGCTTTGGTGTATTTACTTTACAAAGCCCAACGACAGAGACGACCAGATACTTCAGAGGTGAGCCGAGTTGGGTGAGTATCATCCTTCGCATCAAGAGTAGCGTCCAAATGATTTTTATCAGTGCAGGTATTGTTTTTGTCCTCCTTCCGGATAATGAAATGCGTGGATACATCACTGGAGCGTAATCTCTGATAAAATGTTATTGTGTCCTGATGGCAATAAACAATATCCATAATTCACTGAATGTGTGTGTAAATATCTTGGTTGAGGAAGTATGGAAAACGTGGTTTCATAAATGCGTTACAGTCCATTCACTTTTTACAAGATATAAAATTAAACTTTAAACATATTATTATGGACTAGGGCTGCAACGATTAATGGACTTACTGCATCGCTTCTTGTCAACCAAAAGAAAATAAACAGTCATTTGATAATCATAATCGTTATCTGGACTGTACAGACTCCAAAACATATGTACAAGACGTTTTATAACAAAGACAGTGGCAATAATAAATACAAACGCTGAAAAGAATAAATGTGGTTTTAATCAGTGAAACGTCTAGAATCCTCAATGCACCATAGAAATAATCGTTTGACTAGTCGAGTATTAAAGTAATCGTTAGTTGCCGTCAATGGACTATATGCCTTTTTCTTTTCAATATTAGGTGAATCCATTTTGTTAGCATCCTCATCTCTGTTATAATGCAGATGTCCTGACCTGGTTTATGATTAACATCTCTCCAAATACTGGACTTATCCACATGAAACAAAAAATCTAAGTCAAGAGTCATAAAGGAACTAAAGCAAAAGTACTTAAGAAAACCACAATAACCTATAGTCAAACAGAAAATGTCTTTATAAAAAGAGTAGCCGCTTCCCACCGTCCTGCTGGATTGGCCCCTGTCCTCCATTTGAGATTGTTGTAAACTCTTGAGTAGGAAAGCAAACCATTACCAGTACACAGGCGAGAATAAATACTGCAGCAGGCCTCCTTAAAAAGCACATTTGCACCCATGTTTTGCGTCTCTCTCTGGGTCTGTTCCTGTCAGAACCGTGGCCCAAAACTCTCAGTCAGGGCCTCGACTGGGGACAGCACCTTCGAGCGCTCACGGCACCCCCGCCCGGCTGCATTTCTACCACTGTGGTGCATCGCCTCATTCAGTGTTTACCTTGAATATGTGAAGTTATATCAGAGAAAGCTGAAAATGAAATTGTACTTTTTTTTTTAACTTAAAACAATTTGAGGTAACGTTTGCACATTTCTAGAGAAATGTAATGTACGTACAAACAATTACTAATCAGTGCATTTTCCGTGTGGACATTTCTTAATAAAATATGAAATAAATCATATTGGAAAGTACAGCCACCGGAAAGCATGTCCATTAAAATATATTGGTTATACTTTCCACTGTGAATAAGGGTAAGAAATTACTTTAAGCTTTCTATTAAAGCTCCAGTATTAAAAGCCAAAAAATAGCCATGAGTCCTTACTGTGAGCGAGCTTGCATCTCCACAAACCTGACTCTTTCTTAGCCTGAAGGAGCCTCCTCTATTATATAGCATTGTTATCATAGGCTAGAGAGAATGTCAACATGGTAACCTATAATAACCAACATCCAGTTCCAGCTCCATGTTGTGGTAGAAAACTTGACTAAGCAACTCAGAAAAACAGGGAGCTGCATCATTTTCTAATAAATACTTGTTTTGTTTTGCACTTATACTAATGCTCATTGAAAAAACATACTTTTCATTTTAGTAATGATTTTTATATTTATAGTAATGGTCATGAAATAAACACAATAATCAATAGTTGTGTCCATAAGGTGTTAATTATGCATAAAATACAAACGAGTGCAGTGTTTTTAAGGTGATTATTCATTTTCATAATTCGGGAGAAGAACTGTCCTGACAGAGACAAATACACCATTCTAACTTAATTTAAACATTTAAACCATGAAAGTTGCTCTTTCTCCACTCACAAGATGGCCGCTGCGATTGCCACAGCAGAAACAACACAGAAAACTCCCAAACCCAACGACATATTCCAGTGTGCATGTTTGGCTAACGTTAAGGAAGCATTTGATCAAAAGTAAAGGATACCGAGGGTTCAGTGAAAGCGAATGTCCTTAAAAGACCTCTATCCTGATCCCCGGGGCAAACAAACAAAGTAATGTTTGGTCACAGCTTAGCGAGCAGCCCACTCTCTAATCCCATAATCCAGTGCGTATCAGGCGTGGAGCACTCGGCCCATTCAACTTTTGGTCCATTTCTCTTAATTACAACAAAGCAACCAGAGCATGCACAAAGACGCACCGAGTCGACGCCAGCTCCGTGTCTGCGAGCATTGTCACGCTCACAGTTTGAAACATCAAAAATAAATCAATCACTAATTTGAACAAAAACATTTACTGATTAGTTTTTAATAATCTAAATCTATATTGATCTATTGTCCTATCACCCAGTCTCATTTGGCATCTGTTATTGGTTGGTTTTAGTAGACTTTGTACAGTGGATAAAGGCCAACAGTATCGAATGGAAAATGAGTAAATTAAAGAACCAAGTCACCAATAGAACATTTATGGCTGTTTTTGATACTAGTACCTCAGCAACACCTTGTTTTTCAATGGCCAACTGTATGCACAGATATTTCCCAAGCTTTTAATCACATCATAACTGTTAAATCTTATTTTAACGGACACGTGATGACGCGGACACTACAGACCGTGACAGACGTGGATATTAGACACAACAGCAGACTTGGAGACACAAGGCCACGCTGGAGGAGACTTGATGTGTTTCTTTGTGGATAAATTGCAATTCTGGACACGCTGTTTCTTTAGCTCTTCTGTTTAACAGTGAGTGGTTTCACTGCACTTTGCTGGGGCACATGTGGGCCTGTTTGTGCTGAGCGCCGTGGCGAGCACCTGCAGAGTTAGATCTACGCACTGTGTTTATTGGCTCATTTAAAACCAAGGCACCAAAAGTTGGCACCGTACACTTGTTATTTTTTTCATCCCAGACCTTTTGAGTCGGTACCAAAGAGGTTTGAGTGCCCAGCTCTAAGAACATTTATGGATTTACTTTGTGGATATTCCTGATACAACAGATAAAACAAGCTCTTTCCCCACTTCTGAGAGTATGATATCATCACATACTAGAATCTGAATGCCAACCTTTTACATCCCTAACTAACAAACTTATACACTTATTCAAAAACAAATGAACAATAGCTCCAACGAAACCATGGACACGTGTATCAAAATGTTTTTTTTTCCAAATCCGCAACACAAACAGCAACCAACACACTGCATCACAAAATAAAGCATCTTCGATTACTCACACAGTCTGAAGAGATGCTTTTCCAGGAGAAGTGGTCAGTCTATGTTGACCATAGCAGGACGTGTTGTTGAAAAAGTGGATCTCTTCAAGGGTCCGTGCCACTGATTAACGAAAATATTCCAAGTTTTTTTTTCTCACCTCAAACTGAGTCAGCTGAGGTAGAAGCCAGCCCTCAGAGCCTGCACAGAAGAGAGAAAAAAAAAAAATCATTCACATTTTAGATTCACAAGAAATAATGACTGCAAAATGTTTCCCAAATACTATGAAAGAATGCTCAAGTCAAATGTGAGTCTACGCAACGAGGATACCCAACAGATACAGATATATAGACGCAACGATGTTCTGCGCTATCACGTTGCAACTCGGCAAGCCCCCTGTATTAGCCGTTAGCATTAGCCCTCACAAATCGCAAACTAGTACCAACCAAACAAGAGGGTTTTGACTCGACCACATTTAGGTGAGGTCAAAGACTAGTTAAAAGTCATTATTTAGGGTGTAAACCTTTTGGTGTTTTATTTTAGATGATAATTAGCATCTGAGCTAAAGGCTAACTAACCTTAAGTTGAGATTTCTGTACTTTTGTGCTTCTGGTAAGCATCTACAGACACTAAATATCCTCTTTTACACGTTACTGGTGAGAAGACCAGATAAATGACATAATATCATGAAATAAATGTATACTGTACTCCATGGCGATGAGATTCCTTTATCTGGAATGTTCCACCGCATGGCAATAAAGTTATCTATAATTGTTTGTGCTGTTCATATTTTTGCTATAACACTACAAAAAATTGATAGATTTATAGTAGTTGTTAAAGGAACGTTATGAATGTGAGAAGAGAGAAAGTAAGAGAGGTCAAGGGAAGGATAGTTTAGAGAAAGAGAAAAGGAGAGAGAAAGAAAGATAAAGAGAGGGATCAAGAGAGGAGAGCGACAGACAGGGAGAGAGATGAGACACAGGGGGCGCTTCTGCTCGACTTGTTCGTCGCTGGTGTTTGATAGAAGAGCGGTCAGGGGGGCCCTCGGCAGAGTGGACCCGTCTCTGCGCACTCTGCCTGACCTCACGACAAACGCACACACCAAAACAAACACATCTCTCCACGCACAACGGCGACACCAAGGTGACGTACATGTACACACACCGGCCATAATGCGACACGGCAGGATCGCAAAAGAAATCGAAATGCAAAATTGCGGTTTTAAGCGTAAATTTCCCATAGACTCTAAACTTCCATTATTTGATTTTTTTTTTTTTAAAGTGAGTATGACGATTTGCTAATGTTGACCTTTATCGGTGTATTTGCACCTGTTGTACATATAGATTATAGTTTTACACCAATCGAGAAGGTATTTGTGGGGAAAATTTTTAAAAATCTGTAGAAAATGACAGGAAGTGACACCACGCTAGGATACTGATTCCAGTTAAAGATTATGCATAATTTGCACAAAGATACAACTATTCCGGCCCTCTAAACATTAATTCAACAAAAGAAAGGTGCGCTCGTATATTTTTGTGTAAAAAAATAAATAAAGTGACATTAGAAGAGTTTTGGCCCAGGGTTTGCTGGGTAATTTCCTAGTGTAATGTCAATTACAAACAGGAAGTGAAATTATAAACCTAAAACATTTGCTGTTCTGTAATAACATTTTCATAATGTGTGGCAAAAAAAAATAATATTTTTTTGTTCAATGAGTCGTTCAATCTGTCATAGGCCCTTTAAAGGCACGACGGAGTGTAACCAGCGACAGTACATGGTAACTAACGTCCTCAAAATCACTATGCAGTTTGTAAAGACTACATTTGCATAGTTAATGGCTCGGTTTGTTTGTCCTTGCTGTTGGATCAAATAAATAATTAGAGCTCCAGTCGCCTCGCATGAATCTCCTTTTTTTTGTATGAACTGGATTCATCAAGCTTGAAGTCATTAAAATTCCTTCATTTTATTTGTGTTTATTACAATGTCCAGAACACATTTTGTTATTTTGGAATACATTTATTGAATTATATTCAGAGCTTTTGTTTTTTGTTTTGTCATCATCATCAATGTTTTTTTAATTTGTTGAATATATACACGATAAAAACAAGAAACAGTACCAGAGAGATAGACAAAAAAAAAAGAAAAAGAAAAGACAAATCATGATAATATAGTCAAGTCCAAAGTTGATAAAATGTGTCCATTTCCAAATTTAATCCAAATGTAATTTTTTTCCCCCATTTGTCTGATGTTTATAACAATTTTGGTCCAGTCCTTGATCGTCGGATCGTGTCATCCACTTCTTTGTTATTGCCTTTTTCCCTGCCGCCAAAAGTACGTTCCATAAAGGTATCCATTTACTGTGTCCATGACAGGAGTTTTGAGACCCAAATACACAGTTCTAAAATTGAGAGGGAAGGCAATATCAAAAACAGTCTTCAGTGCAGGTGAACTTCAGTCCAATATTTTTAAGCAACCGGACAGTCGTAAAGCACATGATGGTTTGCTTCCTGGCTGCCGCAATGTTTCCAACTGGCAGCATTTCCCTGTGAATAATGGGCACTTTGACGTGGTGTTATGATTTTTTGTCTCTGGTCTAATTCTACAACATTGAGCCAGAGTGGTCATTGATTGTTTCCAGTCCTACAAATTCATTTAAAAATAAAACATTGTGCAAAATCTCTCTCTCCGTATCTCTGTGACGACAAGCAGATAACGCCACCAGTCACAAGTTACAGGTCATATCTGTGGAGAGGCTAGCCCATTTATATACGATGAAAAGAAAAACACACAATGACTACAAGATATCGACCGTACTATGGAACATTCCGGGCAATGACCTCTCCAAGCAGGGGGCGGGCTCTTTACCAGGACAGTTACACACTAGGACTGACATTGTTTGCAATATTTCCGTTGACTCCAATATCCGTATTATTGAGTTTTTTTAATATCATTTGACACATGAAACGTAGCACAGACAAAACCTAAACAAAATCAAGGCTAATTCAGACTGAATAAAAAGGAAAATTGTGAGTAAAATCAGCCGTTTCAAAAAGGTATTCATTTTAAAAAACAGTCCATCTACAATAAAAGAATTTCTTGGTAACGTGAGAATTGTCCGGCTTTTGGTTACAAGCGCATCAGCCGTTTCACAGCGGGGGGCCGACAAGCGCTCACAAAGCCAAGCGCGCTCGTATCTTTGCCCACCCATCGAGCCGCGTTCAAGCGAGTGCGGTTGATGTGGATGTGTGTCGCAGGAAGTTCGATAAAGCAGAATAAACGGCCACAGCTGTGAACCCGCACCAGTAGCTCTGCGCGGCTCAGAGTCCGGACCAACGCAGAGACATGTCGGCCATAAGTGGCGCGTAACAAAGCCGTTTGTATACACACTTGTTCAGCTTATTTTTACGAGCCGCAGAGAGTCAAAAGAATGAAACGTTGGCTTTTAATGCATTACGTGATATTATTACGTTTTAACAGATAAACATGTTTTAAATAGATCTCAACATTTGCTTTATCAGCAGAATATATAGTTAAAGGTGCACTATGTAACTTTTCTGGTGGAGAGTTCGTCACACGCTTGTCTTGGGAAAACTACTGTATCGTTTTGCAAGGGATATTCCACAGTATGATAAAAAAATAAAATAAAAAAAAACATATCCCTCTTTTAATTACAGGTGTGAATATGGCAAAAAAAAAAAAAACTTGCTTTGCTGGAGTCAGTTGCTTTTATTGTAAGTTTTATGCCATTTGCTGGAACATCACAGGCAAAACAACAACGCCATAGAAAATATAAAGTTTCCGACGACAGTTTACATGGTGCCATTGAAGATGTCATAATATATATAAGTCAACATTACTTTATTTTTGCAAAGCAAGGAATGATAGAAGGTTGCATAAACGTTCATTTATCTTTAATCAAGTTAGACTTTTTTTAAGTAAATCATTTCATACGAGATGAGAGAGAGTTGTTGATCAAATGACTATACATATAGTGTTGTCAAAATATACCAATTGATACTAAAGTATTCTCATTAGAAGAAATCTAGATACTACTAAAAATCCCATAAATAAAACAACATTTTGAACCGTTATAGAAAATATATTTAGCTTAGCAAAAACTAGTATAAAACCCCATGGAAACTAAAAGACAGCACTAATAGTAAGTTTCAAAAATTACAATCTATTGACTTGTAAAAGTAGTAGAAGTGTAGCAGCATTTAGTTATAGTAAGAGTAGCAGTATAGCAATATAGCAGTAGTAGTAGTAATTTGCAGCAATAGTAGCAGTAGTAGTAGTAATTGCAGCAAAGTAGCAGTAGTAGCAGTAGCCAGTAGTAGTAGTAGTAATTTGCAGCAATAGTAGCAGTAGCAGCAGTAGCAAGTAGTAGTAGTAGTAGTAGTAGTAGTAGTAATTTGCAGCCACCAAAGTCACTAATAATAAACACATTCCAATCATCTTCATATCTGGCATCAGTGTAATTTTCAATGAGGAGCAAGATTAAAATGAATATAATATTGGCCAGTGGCAAATATTTGGTTACATAATAATACCCATAATGAAGCAATACAATTTGAATAATGGAGCACTTTGGCGCATGTAGTGCACAAATATGAGCTCTTCTGATGGACGTGAGTGAAATGAACAGGCCGTTCTTTTAACATTTACACAGAAACAAAACGCTTCAATATGTTCTGTTGGTTTCTGGGGTAAAGTTTCTGGGACGTTGCTCATCGTAACCTATTTGGTCGTGAAGTGGGTTACTACGGACAACGTTTTGAATTCAGCCTCGCGATGCAACTAGGCAAACAATCGCATATTATACTGTAACATTTTGTTCATGCATTATGTAAAAACTGTCCACCTTAAGTGCGAACGCAATTACCCCGAGGTAAAATACACTCCGCGATTGCTGAGGTCTCTAGAATATGTTTGGGGTAAAAATGAGTTTGAAAAAAATCTCTCATAAATTTAAAAAAGTGTTTAAAAAAATCCCCCAACTTGCTGCAATAGGAGAAGCAGTTAGGCTAAATCTTGCTTTTATGAGGTTCATCTGTAGTTCAGGCAGACGTTATGTTTTATAAATACAGGGTAAGAAAAAACTCCTGGCAGGGCATGTCTAGCAATCACAGGCGAATTAGAATAATAAAAACGCTTGAACACTTTGAAAACACACGCAGCAAATGTTACAAATAGACCAGGTTATTCGCACGGCAAATCCATCACCATCAGCAGCTTTTGAGATCGGGGTTTTATCTCGAAAATTACTAATGTGCTTTGGTATGAGAGGGCCCCACACAATCAGGGCTACGTGTTCAATTTATTAATATATGCGGCAAAACAAACCCGCCATCAAAACCAGGGAGAGATTGAATTGGCAATGTTTTTTCCCAGACAACAAATGTAATTACTGAAAGCTGTTCATGACAAAGTAAGTAGCAGAAAGATAATGTTGACACAATGATGTATTCTGTGTATTAAGCCACAGAGGGACTACAGAGTATAATGGTGGGTTTATCAGGACATATTGGGACATTATTTAAAGTGCATATGACAGGTTAGACTACACTTTAATTATATTTCAGATTTTACTCAACATTTTGCCCATTTGTCCCCAGTTTAACATTTTTGTCAAGTTTATAATGTTACTTCTAGTTGGACATGGGCAGCAAATATGGCATAGGTTGAGACAATTTTACAACTGTTTACCTAGTGACCAGACTGTAAACAAGAGCCAAAATCCATATAAATTAAACAGCTATGATTTGAAAATAAACATTTACTTTATTTTGTTGAATGATCGTTTAAACTCTCAGAAAGAGTGTCAGTTAAGTGTGAATTGTCTCTGTGGCTGCGTCCGAATGTCCACACTCGTCTCCTGACCCGACACACTCTTCCTGAGCTTCATTCACTACATAGTTCTGCACTATTTAGCAGACTCTAAAATGCTCTCAATCACAGCACGATTCAGACACTCGGCTCATTACTTTCTCCTCACCGCGGGTCATTGTGATCTGGTCTGAGTGAAAATAAAGTCAGCAAAACAACGCAATAAAATGGATTTCCTGTAAAAAGTATTGGTAAAATCCATCCACACAAAACATATTCATGGACTAATAATCACCATACAAGTAATGGATTCACATAAACAACAAACGGACTATATTATTCAACTTTTTGCCTGTGATGTTAAATCTCAAGCTAAGGAAACGGCTAACGCTAGCAACTTTCTTTCATATTCTTGAATAAACCGTGCATTTAAACAGCTCTTCTGCTTCATTTAGTCTATTGTCCTAGTTAAAAACCTGTCGTCGTTGTTTTCCTGACTCCGCAATGCATTGTGGTAGGGCTGCAGCTATCGATTATTTTAGTATCGAGTAATCTATTGATTCTTTTCTTCGATTAATCGAGTAATCAGTTAATTTTTTGTACATTCAGTAAACCATTTTTTAAACAACATATTAAATCATTTTTTAGATAAACGTTATAGCTCATAGTAATAAACAAATACAAAATAAGGAATTTCTGCTTAAAATAACACATTTTATTCTTAATTTCATATAAATTTGTCATTTGACATTTGTTAAACGTTATGTTGGGTGGGACCCAGTGGTCCTGCGCGTTTTTGAGCATTTTGCGCATTTGCGTTTTGGCTCGATGTGCCGGTCACTTTGCCTCCCCTCGGACTTTCTGTTTCACAACAGATTATTCTAACATAACCGGTCCTCCGTGCTGTTTCATGTGCATTGGCTGTTTAAAAGTAGACTGTGACTGGGAAGCAGAGTTGTTGAGTGGGGAGCCGGGGGTCGCGCGGTGGCGTGTCGACGGGCGGGGCGGGGTGGCGGAGCTAGATGCGGTGTTTAGAGTCGCAGCTCGGGATTATTATAATGGCTCTTCACTCTCCAAACTCTTCCCAGTCGCACTCGTGAGTTTAAAACGCGCCGCTCTCTTCCTGTTGCGCCTTCGTCAGAGGGAACAAGCTCCGTGTGAAACAAAAGCGCCACAAGTCTTTCGTGCGCTCCGCGCGCCACAGATTCACGTGTTTTTAATTAAATATGTAAATTAAACGAATCATCGAGGGCAATATAATAATAATCGAAGCTTTTTTTGTAATCGAATTATTCATTTATTCGAGTATCGTTGCAGCTCTACATTGTCGCTATATTGACCGCTCTAGTGATCATCCTGCACACTACTTTTCATGGGGCATTGGTGGGAAATTTGCGTGCACTAGTTTTTTCATCTGCTCTGGACATTCGGATGCCACTAAAAATGGGGTGAGCCCTAAAAAAACGTGTGTGGCATTTGATGCAGCTTGTGTTTCAAGGCACGTCGCACATTGATGACATCACAGAGGGATTCCATTTGAAAACTCAGTTCCACTTTCATTCCTTCCTAATTTCAGTACACAAAAACAGTGAGGTGTACAGGACAATTAACACTAACATTTACACATGTACAAAAAAACAAAAAATACTAATGAGTCCCTGCTCAATCACCGCTTCGTTTCTCCCATTTCACTTTCCCACGAGCAGCATTTCCATCATTCTTGCAATACACATCTTCAGCGTAGGAGTATTTTTCCCCCCACAATTTTCAAAATAATGTCATCTTATCACTCTGAATACAAGTTTACTCAGATAATGCAATTGTCCCTTGTCCCCAGAAGGCACAGCCTGAGATCTAGCATGTTTACGAAATATACGGCTGTGAAAATACATACATATTCCAGGCACAGCAATACTCTCAATGTAAGAAGCATGGTGGCGAGCAGAACCTTCAGTAGAAGGTTACAATAGAGCACCTTTAGGCATATATAACTTTGACAGACTCCGGAACATCTAAAGTCAAACTAGTTGGTAATCTGATTTAGAAACGTGTGACAAAGCTGTTTTCCAATTCTAGCGAGTGGACTGTTTTTAATATATTTCCTTTTTTTCCCCCGTTCTTGAAACTAAAGCAGAATCTACAAATGTTGAACCTGATCTGACTAGAAGTCAAGAATATTCGGTATAATCGATAATCGTGATGATCAGGTCACAATATAAATCATAGGAACTGAAAAACTAAAAATCGTGTCGATCTTAGAAGCAAAATCAAGTCATTTTAGTTCAATCTAATCGTCCAAAAAATAGACTTAAATGTAAATAATTTGACATTTAAATTTTAGAACAATAGACTTTTAGCCTGTTTTTCTGTTTCACTGTTTTACGCAGAGCTCCATTTTGTCTCAGCAGAGTTCTGACCACAGCAGAAAAGGGTCAGCGCGGTGCCACAGAGAGCTCTAATTACTGTATATTAACAGGCAACCACTGCTCATTTGCATCACCTCTGGTCCTTTCTGCCACTCTCCTTTCTCCCCCCTCTCTCCCTCTTTGTCCCATATCTCCTCTCTCAGTCTTCTCGCCACATCTCATTTTGTTGCCTCCTTCGCTCCCCTCCTTCACCCTTTTCTCCCTTCCCTCTGTCTTTCTTCACACCCTCTCTCTCAGTCTTTCATTTTTTCTCTTATTCTGTATCTCCGTCTCATTGTGTGCATCTCCCTCTTCTCTCTCTCTCCCCCCCATCATCCCCCAACTCCAGCCACTTACGAATTAGCGTCAATCCGCTCGTCGTTAGCTTGACTATATTTCCGTATTTATATAGCGAGAAACGGTTAAAAGTTATCTGTCAGAGTGTAAGCCGTCTGTTCGCCGATCATTTAGGTTGAGTAGAGTTTGCGAGTCAAGTTAAATCAAAGTATTTTAGATAAAGACAAGTAAACTATGCGGCTGTCGTACTCCCACGACCATATGCCTGTATAGTGCCGAATGGGAGATGATTATCTCTGTCAAACTTTAAATATATATTTTTTGTATTGTTGCTCGAAACTTTGAATTTACTTTGGGATCAATAAAGTGTCTATCCATACCATCCATTCATCCATCCATCCATCACCAAACACATTTAAATAACTAAAGTCAGTTGCCCTCCATGTTTTCTGCATTGATCAGTTTATTAGCAGTTAAATGTTGTGTTTTTAGCAACTTTGGGCTCATATTTAACTTAAGAAAATACACGTTAAAGAGTAGAAGACATTTATAAGCTGAGGGCGGGGTTCAGTCATTCTCAGAGCAGTATGAAGTGGAGTTTCTCAGACCGCACCTCAGATTGAAAATGACTTTCGGATGGAAGTCAAAAAA
This sequence comes from Chaenogobius annularis, assembly GCA_015082035.1. Taxonomy (NCBI): domain Eukaryota; kingdom Metazoa; phylum Chordata; class Actinopteri; order Gobiiformes; family Gobiidae; genus Chaenogobius; species Chaenogobius annularis. Next base: position 129,136 of record BJKM01000773.1, read on the forward strand.
CGTCTTCATTTTTTTTTATTTTTCATTTTTTCAGAAAAAAGATTAAAACTCAAAACACCATTATAAACAATATGACTTTTTTTTTTTTTTTTTAACATTTCTGTCAAATTTGTCCATTTTCAAACTGAGGCCAAGTTGAGTCCAGTCCTTAATCGTCAGCGCAGTTTGAGCCATCCATTTTTTCGTGATGGCCTTTTTCCCTGCTGCCAGAAGTAAGTTCCACAGGTATCCATCTATATTGTCCAGGTGTTTTGAGGCCCAAATACACAGTTCTTAAATTGAGTGGGAGGATGATGTCAAAAACAGTCTGCAGTGCCTTGTTCATTTCTGGCCAATATTTTTGTGCAACAGGACACTCCCAGAACACTTGATAGTGGTTAGTCTCTCCAACATTCAGCACCTCCCTGAGACTAATGAGCACTTTGACATAGTGAGCTATTTGACATGGTGCAATATTTTTTCAACAGAATTCCCTCCATACATGAGATTTTGTAGTCTTCCATTGTGATGTACATACATTTTCCCACTCTTTGTCTATCAAAACAAAATTACGCTGTTTTTAATTTAATTTAAATATGTTTAGTAGATTGGCTGTCCAGGTCATTAACGCATGTATATACTTTAGATATTATTCTCCTTGAAAGTTCTGATCGTCTTCATTTTTAACATATTTTCCAGATGACCTTCGAACATTTTTCTACCATATTAGATGAAGTTTGTCCATGCATGCGTTGCCGTAGTGAGCAGAAAGATCTGGACATGCGCAGATTGAATTTTGACACACATTTGGTAATGACTCAAACTGGGGAATCAAACCCTTCTTCACACTCTTTCTTCACTCTCTCCCTCCATCTACAGCGCCATCTATTTGTCTACCTCTGTCACGCTCTCCCTCTCTTTTTTAGAACGCTTAATAACTTTTATCACTTATGTATTTTTAGATTTTCTTGCCAAAAGGCTTTATTTGACCGAACAGCTGCAGCGTGAAATGAGGAGAGAAAGAGCGAGAGTAGAGCAATTCGGTAAACGGCCGAGGCCTGGAAGCAAATCCACGACGTCACGGTGTTAAAAACCACACACGCATTTAACTACTACGCCACCGGTGAGCACACGCCACGACGCTCCCTCTTAACTATTCTGATTTGGTGCTCTCCCGTCCACTTTTTAACCGGGCGATTTACAAGCGCGCTGTTGCCGCTTTACAATACAGATGTGCAGAAGTGTCAGGCGCCGGCGCGATGAACTGGAGAGTTTATTGGTTCGTAATGTAAGCGAGGAGAGCAACAAACAACCGGTTTAAGTTTATTACCTCTGCGAGAAGACCGGGAGAGTTAAAGATTCACTACGCAATAAATAGAGCATAGCATAACTCGCGCATTGAAGGTAGAAGTGTGCATACTAAAGATACGTCTAACTGCATTAAACCATTCACCACTTTAATTTCAGAATAATCATGTTCCAAAGGCTTCGGCGACCATAAATATTCACATAACTAAACATTTGAGATTAGTGGTTTAATAGTAGGATGACAAGAAAATGTGTTTGCAGAAGTCTAAATTACACGGTTTGAAGTTTTCTCTTCTTTTTTTCTTAACATAAAATTGGATATTTTGTTGTTTATTGAGGGATAAAATATGTTAGTTATTAAATTACTGTATTGTATTAATGGATGTATATGGGTATATATTTTTTTCCTTTTACCTTTACATAGGTTAGTTTGTTTTATGTAAGTTTTTGTTGCTGTATGTTTAAAAAATAATAGAAAAATAATAATTATTGTATTCATTTCATTCATTCATTCATTGTGACTATACGCAAATTGTTATTTCTTTTTCAATAATGTTACATCCGAGTTTTGCACAAGGACACAACAAAAATATACAATGCTGGTAGTGGCAACTGCAACACTAAATATTGAAACACTGATAATATCTAGTATATTGTCTATAATTAAAAACAATCAAAACTGAACAGAAATTCCTTGAAATGTTGGGTTTGTTCAAGTTTTGTGTGACCTCACCCACACATTTTAGCACATTCCTCACACATTTGTAAAATATTGTCTGACTATTGCTACAGAGATAATGCTAACATTATTGAGCTATTTGTTTTTGTCAATATAACTCACCCGTCCCGCCAGTATTACAACATAATGATGGCTTCGACCAACCCAAGTGATGCCCTGCGCCCAGTGTTCACAATAAAGTGTTGTGTCTAGCCATTTTGACCACCTTCTGTAAATGAAATGTATTGGCCTGTTGCTGACTAAATGTATTAATACATAGATTAATATATGATCTACTTATAACTTTATATTTGTTGTAGGTCTAAGCCCATTTCTTCAGCTCCGAATCCCTTCTCTAGTGTTACACACGTAGTATCGCTGATGCATACTGTGCCGTGTCAGTGCATTTTATTAGTCGATGTTGCTATATATAGAACCGTACTGAGAAGTGAATATTTTAGCCCGAGCCTAAGACAGTAATGTACGCGAGTTATTATCATATGTATAGACCCTACCAGAGTTTGTAAACATGCCATATGTTGACTCGAAAGCACATTCAGCGTTAGCATTCAAATAATGCTCACCAACTCTGACAAACCAGGGCTGGTTTGGTGACTTGTCTTACACGAGTAACACCAGCGCCTCATTAAAATACATTACAGAGAGTAGAAGTGTTAAGCTTAGTTTTTGTTTTTGTTTACACTGTGAGTTTGACCTGAAACCAATATTCTTTGTTTACCCTAACCTTTTACCATGATGGCTCATTACAGGGCCGTGAAGCTCAGTGTAAACAAAAAGACAGGCCATTATCAGGAGGCTCCGCCTGGTGGGCAGGGCTTACTCAAAGTAGGAGAAGTATCCGAGTTCTCATCCAAGAAATCTGCAAATCTAGTCTAAGACGTTTTTCCAAAACGGTCCAGACTATAACGGAATATTTTTCAACAAATGATAGTAATAATACAATTTATCCAAAATACAATTTGTCAATCCCACAATTTGTCAAAATATAATTTCCACAATAGCCCTGAGCACAGCCACATCTCTTTTAGCCGAGCCTCTCGTTAGGTGCGCGTGAGTGGGCGTTGTCACTCAAAACTACATCCCATAATAGCCCTGTTAAGCTGTCAGAAGACTGTGAAGGATCCCCTGGCGTCGCATCCATCCCCATTGTACCTTCTCCACTGTAAACAAGAGTCTGATGAAGGCCACGCTGGAATGAAAGGATGACAGTCGTTTCAGCTTCAGTGAAACAAAACAATTCCTGATCAACACAAGCATCAAAATGACAGTCTGATATTTGAAAATAAAGTACACTGGGAGGTTTGGAGCAAGTGGAGAGTAGACTGAATGGTTCATCGATAATCATGAGTATTCAGATCACAATACATTCTAAATAAGTATGATGTCATTGTTATAAAAAGGTTTTTTGTATGCGTTTCACAGTACTGTATAGTCCACATAACTATTACCATGCAAAATACAACTACGATTATTTTTTATAGTTTACTAGTGACGATTTATCGTTGTAAAAAACCAAGGCCAGTTACGTCGCCCGGATTGGCGTTACCGGGGCCCCACCCTGGAGCCAGGCCTGGCGTGGGTGCTCGACGGCGAGCGCCTGGTGGCCGGGTCTTTCCCCACAGGGCCCGGCCGGGTGCAACCCAAACGAGTGACGTGGGGCCGTCCTCCCGTGGACCCACCACCTGCAGGAGGATCCGTAAGGGGCTGGTGCGGAGGGATCTGGGCGGCAGGCAGTCGACGGCAGGGGGCCTCGACGACCGGATCCCCGGACGCAGAGACTAACTCTGGGGAAATGGAACGTCACCTCACTGGGGGGGAAAGAGCCTGAGCTTGTGCGGGAGGTTGAACGGTTCCGACTAGATATAGTCGGCCTCACCTCCACGCACAGTATGGGCACTGGACCCATCCTCTTGAGAGGGGCTGGACGCTCCACTTCTCTGGTGTTGCCTGCGGGGAGAGGCGGCGGGCTGGCGTGGGCTTGCTTATTGCCCACAGCTCAGCCGCCATGTGTTGGAGTTTACCCCAGTGAACGAGAGGGTCGCGTCCCTACGCCTTTTGGGTTGGGGACAGGTCTCTCACTGTGGTGTCGGCCTACGGGCCGAACAGCGGTGCTGAGTACCCGGCCTTCTTGGAGTCCTGGGAGGGGTAACTGGACAGTGCACCGACCGGGGACTCCATTGTTCTACTGGGGACTTCAACGCCCACGTGGGCAACGACAGTGACACCTGGAGAGGGGTGATTGGGAAGAACGGCCCCCCGATCTGAACCCGAGCGGTGTTCAGTTATTGGACTTCTGTGCTAGTCACGGACTGTCCATAACGAACACCATGTTCAAGCACAAGGGTGTCCACCAGTGCACGTGGCACCAGGACACCCTAGGCCGGAGGTCAAAGATCGACTTTTGTTGTCGTGTCATCTGACCTCCGGCCGCGTGTTTGGACACTCGGGTAAAGAGAGGGGCGGAGCTGTCAACCGATCACCACCTGGTGGTGAGTTGGATCCGCTGGCGGTGGAGGAAGCCGGACAGACTTGGCAGGCCCAAGCGTATTAGTGGCGGGTCTGTTGGGAACGTCTTGCGGAGCCCGCTGTCAGCAGGGTCTTCAATTCACACCTCCGGGAGAGCTTCTCCCAAATCCCGGGGAGGCTGGGGACATTGAGTCCGAGTGGACCATGTTCTCGACCTCCATTGTCAATGCGGCTGCTCGGAGCTGTGGTCGCAAGGTCTCAGGTGCCTGTCGCGGCGGCAACCCCCGAACCCGGTGGTGGACACCGGAAGTAAGGGATGCCGTCAGCGGAAGAAGGAGGCCTATCAGGCCTCTTTGGCTTGTGGGACTCCTGAGGCCGTTGACGGGTATCGGCGGGCCAGGCGTGCCGCAGCTCGTGCTGTCGCAGAGGCAAAAAACCCGGGGTCTGGGAGGAGTTCGGGGAGCCCTGGAGGAGGCTATCGGTCGGCCCCAAAGAAATTCTGGCAAACCGTCCGGCGCCTCAGGAGGGGTAGCAGTGGTCCCACAACACCGTTTACGGTGCGGGTGGGGACCTGCTGACCTCGACTGGGGACGTCGTCGGGCGGTGGAAGGAGTACTTTGAGGACCTCCTAAATCCCACTGCCACGTCTTCCGAAGAGGAAGTAGAGACGGAGGACTCGGAGGCTGACTCATCTATCACCCAAGCCGAAGTCACTGAGGTTGTTGGCAAACTCCTGGTGGCAGAGCTCCGGGGGTGGATGAGATACGCCCCGAGTACCTAAAGTCTCTGGATGTTGCAGGACTGTCTTGGTTGACACGCGCTCTCTGCAACATCGCGTGGCGGTCGGGGTCGGTGCCTCTGGACTGGCAGACCGGGGTGGTGGTCCCTCTGTTCAAGAAGGGGGACCGGAGGGTGTGCTCCAACTATAGAGGGATCACACTCCTCAGCCTCCCTGGTAAGGTCTATTCCAGGGTACTGGAAAGGAGAATCCGACCGATAGTCGAACCTCGGATTCAGGAGGAGCAGAGTGGTTTTCGTCCTGGTCGTGGAACACTGGACCAGCTCTATACTCTCCATCGGGGTGCTCGAGGGTTCATGGGAGTTTGCCCAACCAGTCCACATGTGCTTTGTGGATCTGGAGAAGGCTTTCGACCGTGTCCCACGGTGTGCCCTTTGGGGGGTGCTGCGGGAGTACGGGGTCCGGGGCCCTTTGCTCAGGGCTGTCCGGTCCCTGTATGACCGGAGCAGGAGCTGTGTTCGCATTGCCGGCAGTAAGTCAGACCTGTTTCCCAGTGCGTGTTGGACTCCGCCAGGGCTGCCCTTTGTCACCGGTTCTGTTCATTGTTTTATGGACAGAATTTCTAGGCGCAGTCAGGGGGCGGAGGGGGTCCGGTTTGGAGAGCACAGGATCTCATCTCTGCTGTTTGCAGATGATGTTGTCCTGATGGCTCCATCAAACCTGGACCTGCAACATGCACTGGGACGGTTTGCAGCCGAGTGTGAAGCAGCTGGGATGAGAATCAGCACCTCCAAATCTGAGGCCATGGTTCTCGACCGGAAAAAAGGTGGCTTGCCTCTCCAGGTGGGTGGGGAGTCCTTGCCCCAAGTGGAGGAGTTTAAGTATCTCGGGATCTTGTTCACGAGTGAGGGAAGGATGGAGCGTGAGATTGACAGGCGGATCGGTGCAGCGTCTGCAGTGATGCGGTCGCTGCATCGGACCGTTGTGGTGAAGAAGGAGCTGAGCGAAAGACAAAGCTCTCGATTTACCGGTCAATCTACGTTCCTACCTCACCCATGGTCATGAGCTTTGGTAGTGACCGAAAGGACAAGATCGCGGATACAAGCGGTCGAAATGAGTTTCCTCCGCAGGGTGGCTGGGCGCTCCTTAGAGATAGGGTGAGGAGCTCAGTCACACGGGAGGAGCTCGGAGTAGAGCCGCTGGCTCCTCCACGTTGAGAGGAGCCAGCTGAGGTGGCTCGGGCATCTGTTCCGGATGCCTCCTGGACGCCTCCCTAGGGAGGTGTTTCGGGCATGTCCCCCGGGAGGAGGCCCCCGGGAAGACCCAGGACACGCTGGAGGGACTATGTCTCTCGCTGGCCTGGGAACGCCTCGGGATCCCCGGAGGAGTTGGAGGAAGTGTCTGGGGAAAAGGAAGTCTGGGAGTCCCTGCTTAGACTGCTGCCCCCGCGACCCGCGCCGGATAAAGCGGAAGAAGATGGATGGATGGATGGATTTATCGTTGTAGCCTGTTGAAAATGCTTTAAACCTGCCTGTTTATGTCTCAACTTTATCATTTCGAAAAGACCGATTTCATAAAGCTGGTCACAAACTGAAGCATTGGTTCACAAACGTAGGGACACAGACTGACCAGCACACAGACCAGCACAACGACCCGCACGTCCACCCAAACACCGACCAGCACACTCTGACCTGCACACCGACCCGCACACACAGACCAGCACAACGACCGCACGCCGACCCACGCACACTGACCCGCACACACTGACCCGCACACACTGACCGCCACACTGACCGCACACACACTGACCCGCCACACACTGACCGCCACACACTGACCCGCACACTGTCCACGCAGCAGAAGACAGTTGTGACCGTCAGAGCGCTTGTCAGAGAGCCAGACTCCGACTTTTGGCCGCCTTTCGTTTTCCCTGTTTTGTGGCGTGTGAAGCTGCACAGACGCAGATGATAGTTGCCTCGCCAAATGCAAAAGTCAAATGCTTACCTGTATTACAGTGGCTTAAATGTACAAATAAACAGATACAACCCTTCTCAATATTCTATTCGTAGCCAATACAAACCCATGATCTACTTAAAATAAACAAACTGTTTACAAAGGACATCAAATAAATTAAAAAAAAAATACAAAAGGTGGGGAAGTGGGGAGTTGGGTCGCGAGAGGTGACTCAAAAAGTTTGAGAACCATTGGACTAGAGGTAGGGTGATTAATATAAATACAGATATTTGAAAAATATCTGTATTTGAAAATACAACGAATTTAAAAGGAGAACACTTTTTTTTTTTTTTTCCTCCAAGCACTTATTATTGAACGATAACATATTAGATCATCACTTTACATCTTGTTAAACAGCTTAGCAACAGAAACGGGTCCATTGACTTTACACCAAGATCAACTCGTTTCAGTCTTTGAAGAGCACCTGGCACCTGCACGAACCATCGAGCGCCAGCGAGCATCCTCTCCACACATTCAAGCTGATTCCACACAATATGTCCCCTTTAAGTACCAGTAGCGTAAACATTTAAAGGTACCCGGCCCCGACAGTAAAACGCTGAGGCATGTTGAATGAGGCAATTGGAGGAGTCATTGAAAAGGATGAATGTGCTTGCGTGGGTGAGGAGGAGGTTGGTTGGTAATAAAGTGAATATCCACACAGCACATCATGGAGCCAGGAGCCATCTTCAGGGCAATAATGCAATAATGAAGAAATTCAATCAGCCGCTCTGCACTGTCTGGACCTCATGACTGTTGCTCTGTGATGCTGGCTTTTAATACCACCTTCCCCTCCATATTACAATGAATAAAAACAATAGAGTACGAAGCAAAGTTATTGATGAATCCTTTATCGTGGCAGTAAATCTTAACTCAATCTTCTTCAAGCTCGTTTGGTTTGTTTTTTCAGTTTGTAAATGGACAGTTGGAAGACTGCCATTGGTTTGTCGTTTCCAAGTGGAGTTGTCAAAAAATGATACCAAAATAATAAGGGAAACTAAAACTAGTATCAAAACTAGATGATCCTTTAAAACAAGTAAAAAATACTGAGAATCACACATGCAAAACTGTACCTTTCCTGGTTTTAGAATCGTCATGATTTTTTATTAAAACTAGCTTAAGGCTTTCTAAAGAAGCTGCATCACATTACATGCTATGGTTTTTAAAAAGTGTGTTTGTATTATCATTTTGGTTTAAAAATTGGTATTGCGTATCATGTTGTTTCCTTAGTTGCAAATGTAAATACTTGTATCTAGAGTTTCAGAGCAGAAAATGGAACAAGTACTTTGACGAAACCTGCTTTTCGATACTGGTTCCTGAACGGTTCTTTTCGGTGCCTGCATTTTTAGAACGTAAATTAATGGCAAAAATTGCGCAAAAACATATTTTAAAACACTTGTACGACGTCTATTCAGTTATAACTCCAAACCAAAGCGCAACCAAACGGACGAAGAAGAGACGCGCAGCTGATCTCGTGCTTTTACGTTTTTACTCGTTTGTATCACAGTCAGCGCTGCACCGCACATGCTTTTGACATATTTATGCTTTTATTGCACGTTAACCTGGCGGAGGAGGAGGATTATGGCAAAGATTTGATGATATTTTCGTTTCGCCTGCAACTTTGCGCGGACTCCGGCCACAGACGCGCTTATCATGAAGCACGACACACTTTTATCACCAGGCTCCGCACTGAAGACTGTGCTTTCAGGCTGACACAGGAGCAACTCTGCACCCGCCGTTTCTTCAGCTCTTCAGTTCACAGGTTCAAGATGATGCACTGGCCTTTGTTTTAACGTGATAGAACCATGATCGAACGTACTGCTTGGGCCATTTGTATGTCGCGCAGACAATCGGCGTGTTTGTTTGCGCTGTGTTTGCTCATTTATCCGGATATTTAAAACCAAGAAACCGAAAGTTTGGCACCGAAATAACTTTATTATTATTTGATATTTTGTTGTTTTCAGTAATGGTGCCCAGCCCTGACTCAGACCAATATTGGCTTTAGGCAAACATTAAATATTGAACTACTATTTCTATTGCTGTCTGACTTGAGATATTTCTGCTGCCTAATCACTAAGGCTAATCATTCACCTTTGACAGCCGCAATTATTGGAAAAGAACCATTCATTTCAAAATTCCTAACAAAAAATTGATTTGTCGTTAGGCCTTGCTGTCAATTGGCATTTATTTGTAACAATACATATAGAGCTGTGTAAATTATATATGTAATTTCAAAACAATAATACTGGTTATGATTACATTGTGCCTAAATACGTCACAATTTTGATCGTTAACAATTTCAATTAGGACTGCACAATATATCACAAAAGCATAAATATTGCTATATTAGTTAATGCAATAATTGAGATTGTGACAAACTAAATATATTACAACATAAAGGGTATTAGTGGGAGAAATGCACTATGTATTTAAAGTGAAAACGTTAAAAAAAGATGATTTTAAAAGTCTTATTAGCAATTGATAATTAGTCAAGTCTTGGTTTCCACTTTAAGTTTTATTTTCAAGCAATTATTATTATTAATAATAATAATAATAATAATAATAATAATAATAATAATAATAATAATAATAATAAATTAAGGCATCCATTTTTGTTTTAACATAATATTATTGCAATACCCTCATTCACAGTATCACATATTTCTCGATTTATCTAAACTTCCTCCATTTAGAGCAAAGCCTTCTGCTTCTTCTGAAAGTTCAAAACGTCACTGTGATTGGGTAGATCAAATTGTCACTCACTCAGTACATGACAAAAGCTAACCAATAAGAGCAGTCTGTGGGGGGAAAATGTTTGTTTGAGCCTAGAACGGCATTAAACTACATTCAATTCTATACGAGTGACAGATTTCCTAACTCAATGTGAAGCGATCTGAAACGGCGTGGCTAACAACTGTGTATTCAGCAGCTTTTGAAAATGAAATAAAGATACGGTTTTAAATAAAAGACGAAAGCACAACAGCTAAGTGGTTTGGGCTGCGTGAGAAAGCGCACAGTGGGTGTTAGTTTCCATTTGCAGGTTGAATCCCCTCAAGCTATTCAACTCTCCCCATTTCCCACGGTCATTGCTCTAAATGACAGTGAAATATTATCGGAGCTTTAGGATTGACACAGCCTTGTGAATACTGAGCCCTATCAGCACTTTGCAGTTCTGGCCCGTTCTCTGGTGAATAAGAGGGGGGGGGGAAACATTAATTTTCCCTTGACACACCGACATTTCAAATCGGCACATCTTGGCAATCTTTCATTATTTTTCAGCAGTAATAAGAAAGCAGAAGTGATGAATAAATGCTAGAAACAGCTCAGGCTTTCCTCAAAGGGATTCGAGTGGTATTTTGAATTTTTAAGGTGCGTTTATTGGATGGACAGCAACCGGCAGACGGCAATAAAAATGACAGGTTGGACGACTCATTGAACTAAAATGCAGTTAAGTTTTATATATTTAATATGTTGCTAAAAAATATAAAAATGCTATCCCAGAATAGCTAATTCTTGAGGTTTAAAATGTCACTGTAATTGATGACACACTCAAACAGTGGGGAAAAAAACCTCATCTAATGACCAAAAATATATTATTTGACAAATGCAAAGATATGAGAGCACCTTTCTTCGTTAAATTATGTTTGGAATGTCAAAAAGTAGTTTATTTTGTTTTGAATTAGGCATAAACTTTGTCTGGAATGAGTACCTAGTGTGTCACTTCCTGTAATTTAATACAGATTTTTTCAACTTTTCTCCACAAATACCAACTTGATTGGTGTAAAACTATCAAATATATGTACAAGGGGTACAAAAACGTCACTTTAATTAGACTATTTCCTCCATGAAACGTACAATCAAACCAACCAAATCATCAGCATATTTTAAGGCAGAGGAACAATATCGTTCAGTTTCATGATAGGGCAAACTGTGTGAACTCAATTAGCTTAGCATCTCAGGAAATAACTTGATTGTGTCACGCATACATTGAGTGCACAATTTTAGGATAATGCACTAGTTTTACGCAGCGCTTCTTCTGACGCTCTGAGTGTATTCACAATTTTGTGCATTATTACATCTGTAGCAAGTACTTCTTCAGTCATACCTGCCCTGGTGTGGATGGAGAGAAGAGAGGCTGCTAATCTGTGCCATTATTAAAAGGTGCTCCATGCGATTTAATTTTCATGCAATAAAGTCAAATCTGTTTTCCTCCAGTACAGATATATTGCAAAAGCAGCTTCTTAGGGTCAAAATGAGACCGCTGTGTGCTTAACATCGCTCTGGTCTCTGAAAGTTGTGAAAAACGCTTAGAAACTCATTGCAGTGGATAAAAGGAATCTCGGAATTCCTTAGGAAAGTCAGGAATAAGTTTGGACGGCTGCAAACAGTTTAAAATGAACTAATGTTGTTTTGTATGTTTATGATACTGAAAAAATCTGGTACAGCGCCTTTAAAATGAGTTTAAACTGAACCATCTTACTCGCCTAACCTTAACATAAATGAACACACATCTTAAATTTCAACCATGCCGTTCATCTAACAGCTTAACAATTACAGGATTTACCAACTCTTCTATCAGAATCAGAATAGGTTTATTGCCATTGTCAACAAACAAAATTCACAAACATAGGAACTTTTTTCGACATTAAGGTGCAACATAGAACGATGAACAATAATAAAAATTTAAAAAAACATGAAATCAAAAGGGCAGGCATTAAAGAAAACAATTTAAATTGACCACAGTATAAAATAAAAACATAAAAAATAGGCTTACTATGTACACAAAAATGTACAGTTAAATTTACAGTTGTAGTGTAGAAAGTGACATTCGGTGGTCCGACCTGCTCGTCCCAGAGCCCTGGAGACGTACAGGTCCTGCAGAGATGGAAGTCTGCAGCCGATCACCTTCTCAGCAGAACGCACAATGCGCTGTAGTAGAATATGAACTATTCTATTACTATTCTACTAGGTCAGTATAACTTTTTATAAACTTTCAATGTAACTTTATCTTGTAACAACTTGTCCAGTCTCAAAAATGGCATTTACACGCAGTAATAGCTAAAGACGGTGAGGCAATATGCCAAACCACCAACGAGAAAAAGAGTAGACGGAACTATCCCTGGGAGAGGGAGAAAATAGAAAGGGCAGTTTTTGAGTTCTAGCAAAAGGCTTTTATGGGAGCTAAAATGTATGAATCTCAAGAGATGAAAGAAATAAGGCCAGAGGGAGACAGACAAAAAAATATAGATACATTTCCAGAGACGCCAAATAGGGATGTCACTTATTTTATTTTTTTTGCTACCATTATTGTGGTAAGAAACAAGGCAAATGTAGGATTTTTCACAATTATTGACACCAATTAAATCCTTGATTCACATTCATTCACATTGTCTGAAGGAACAGTCGATTGTTTTAGTAGACTGGATTAAAATTGTTTAATTTCCCCAAGTTTCATAACTTTCAAAGGCCAGAGTTTGCTAGCATACTAAACACTGCTCCAACTTTACTTCCTGGTTTGCAGGCATTAAAAACGCTTGACGCCAAGAGATGCTTTTACAATAGATCTATCTGTACTGAAGTAAAACAAATGTTGCTCAACTACATAGACACCAGTTGCCACTTTAACTGAATAATCTTGATACTGTACATACCAACACATACAAACAACGCAGACTAGCGACTCTGACAAAATTGTCTATTTGCAATACAGTCCGGTACGATCAACTTCCATGTTTTTCTTCTCTACTGCCCCATTTATGGGGACGGGCGCTAAAGATCTGCCACGCCATAAAAAGCCAAATTCTCGATGACACGCTGGTGATTGCTCTGTCGAAAACGCAATCAGCCAAAGCCGCCTGGAGTGCTGACGAATTACCCTGGCTTAAGGAAAGACAATGAGGTGTCAAGTTTTGGGCGATGAGAAAGGAGGGACAGTAAGAGGAGAGAGATAAGAATGAGAGCGAGCAGAGGGTCACGTGAAGTGCGGGATATTTAACGAGACAGAGAAGAATGAGATACAGTATGAGTAGGGATGGGACAACAAAACAATAATATGAGTTATCGTGATAAAAATTGTGGGACAATAACGGGTCATATTAAATTTTGTGCAATCGTGATAATCAAGATAATGCTTCAATTCACCCTTGAAAAAGAGGTTTTGATCTCAAAAGGGCTTTTACCTGGTTAAATAAAGGTTAACAAATATATAAATGAATAATCCTTATTTTATCAGCGGAATGCCAGAATGTGTAAAAGAAAGCTACTTGTCTCTTCTAGATCATTGTTGTTTAAACATGGAATTTATTCATAATATTAAAATCACGTGAGGGTCCCAAAACCTCCTAGCTGCCACAGTTTCTTCAACAGTTAGCATTTCCTTCTGAATAATGAGCACTTAATGACCTGGAATGAAAACACGTGACACATTTTTCCAGCAAAATTCCCTCCAGACATGTGATTTCAAGGTCCTCCACTGGAATGTACACGCATTTTCCCACTCTTCATCTGTTAAAGTAAAATTAACTTCTCTTTCCCATTTGATTTTAATATATTTAGTAGCCGTCAAGATTAGCAATGCATTGATCCCCTTGAAAGTCCTGATTTATACTGTAAGTGCAGCGACCTGCAGATGACCTCCTATTGGAAATAAATAAATAATCTATTCTGGAGTAGATTGTATGTAGCTATATGTATGTGGTATAATGGCGTGCACTGGAGTTCCACCCTCCAGATGTCAATCAGTCTACTCTACTCACTATATTCTTGAGTCATTTACAGAAATTCTTATTTATTGATTATTATTTATTCAGAAGGTGATGTCACTCTCTGGTGGAGCATACACATTCAAAAGAGTAAAAACCTTTCCATTAATAGTACGTTAGCCTGTACATAGCAGCCATCTCCGTCTTTACATTACAAAACTTTGTTCAAAGCCTATTCGGTTTGAGATCAATATTGCATCCCCTCTAGTGTCTGCCTCTGTCAGTGGCCATTCCCACAATGTCACTGTGATCCAAAGACACAACAGAAGTTCTATTCATCCTGCAGTGAGACATTTAAGAAGAACTGAAGCACTGATGGCAAAGAAATAGAGATAACGTAGTTTTAACCAAGCTGTGTCATGGTCCCAGGCCTCCTAAGCCACATTGAAACTGTGCACATGTATTATCAAGATGGATTTAAAAGTATAGTTTGTAACATACACAGAGTAGTAGCATTTTATTAAAAAAGTAAAAATATACTTGAGTAAATTAAAGCATATGAATGAGTCAAACCCTAATCTGACTGAATCAATACGAAATCAAACCAAACTACCTGTCACTCTGTGTTTACTTTGTTACATTCTCCTTTCTCACTCATCATTTGATTGTTTTTTTGTCATCCGCAGCAAACAACGGCGATTCAAAGTGTGCAATCACCGCGACGGCAAAGACACAACAACACAACAACAAAATAATTTGCGGTAAATATGGTGCATTCGCCGTTGTTGAGCCCGGTGCGTCAGGCCGCTGTGTCAACTCCAATTACCGTCCTGTGTTTACGAACGCGCTGTCAATACGGCAACATGGATTTCACAGACAGCGGCCGGCATGCTAAAAGAATGTTTGGGAAATGGGGGAAAACAACAACATTATGACGATAGGAAATTGCTTCTCCAATAGCGGGGATATGAAAGAGGTAGCAATTTTGACGAAGCACAAAAACATCAAGGTGGCTTTTCATGACAACCTACAAAAGAGTCATATTTTGCAGCATTCTTGACGAAAATAGCACTTGTGCGGAATCTGTTCGAAGTTGGGCCACGTTTTTAAAAAAAAATGCATTTCTTACAGTTGCAGTGTTGTTAATGCCGCTGCTAACACAGGAGGAAACACAGGTGCCAAAGTTCAGATGGATAAGAAAAAAAGTTTGAGCAAAATAAATCAATAAAAAACAATACTAAAAATAACTGTTCTGGTAATATTCCAAAGCCAAATTGTCCAAAATGTAGAGCAGGGGTGTCCAAACTATGGCCCGGGGACAAAATGTAGTCTATTTCTCGCCCTCCTGCAGAAATCGGCCAAAAGACCATAAAAAAAAAAAGAAAGAATTTAAACAAAAAAACTCAAAGTCCTCATTACAGTTTCTCATGTTTTCTTCTTTGTTTGGTGAGCTAGTTCCTGTGGCAAATATTCCTAATCGTTTTACATCAGTCAAATTGAAGTTTGTGACAGAAAAATAAAAGTTGAAATGAAAAGTATCTAAAATGGAATCCCTCTGTGGTGTCATCAATCAATCAGGAAGAGACGTTCCTTAGAAAAAGGCAGAGACATTTTACGTATGACTGACACGTTTTCTGAAAATGTTCTCAAAATGTGTCGTTTATAGTAAAAGCATAATAGTAAAAATTGCAACAAAAAAAAAAAAAAAAAAAAAGGCTGAATTACAGAAAAAAAAAGATTTGTTAAACTTTCAAACAAGGGTCTAAGGTAATATTTCTGTACTTTTGTGATTTTGTTTTTAAAAACAGACATATCCCATTTGATAATTAAACCTCAACTAATACACTTAAAAACATGTTTTAACACATTTCTGTTGGATTGACATAATTCTGTATGTTTTGTTTTGTTTGTGACTACTGTTATTGGGATACTAAATATATATACATTTTTGTTAATAATGCCACCTCTTAGTTCTAAAAAAAACCCTTATTTTAGACCCAATTAGATTACAAACTTACAGTACAGAGCAAGTGACTAGATATAACAAAATGGAATCTATTCTGTCAATGGATAAATAATATTCGAAAGGACAAAGTATAGTTTTTTTTGGGATAATCCTGCCATTATTCATGTAAATTCCATCATAAAGAAATGTTAACAAATATTTTAGCGTGAATACGTTTTACTCATCCAATAAGCTTCTTTAGTTCTGCAAGAACTTTATTTGTATTTTTCCAAGTTTCTGCAGTTAGGCTTATACGCTTAATAGACACTAAATCTAAAGTTGATAACACAGCGACAACTAAACTATACTGATATTTCTGATAGCAATAATAGCATTTTATTATTGCCAATCTTCAGAAATGTGCCAATTAATGTTTTACTGTTCAAATCTTCTTGAATTAAAATATTGATATATACACTTGTGTTGCGCTCCCTTATTACTCACTTGAAATCATTCGAGAGATGTAAAAAGTGCCTAAAAAATACATTTCCGATGCATACAGTGTTATAAATATCTGATAGTACGTGTAGGAACATTGAATATTTACATAGTATATCACTTGACATTGTCCAGCACCTTTTCACTTTATTACAAACTCTAAAGATACGGTAAGTTTCATTTGTCAAAACGAGCAGACATGGAACGCATTTGAACAGACGTTTGAGTCCTGCAACAGTGAAACCCGCTCTCGATATTTATGAAACAATCATAAATGCTTTAGTCAGGGCTTTCCCCCGCACGTAAAACTGTCATTTATCATCAACGCGAAGTCCTTTTTCTGAATAAATCTTTTACCGTTAAACTAGATTAAAAATTGAGCGGCGAGAGGGTCAACCAGAGTTTACGTTGCATCATTCAATCGCATCCAAAAAAAAACAGGCCAATGTACAGTATAGCAGGCAGTGGCAAAAGTGGAAAAAACATGATCTGATGGCCATTGTTCTGCCAAGAGTAGCTTTTTGGATTAGATTGTGATTCGTTTTGCATCATTTGTATAGTTATTGGCATTTAATCATGCTCTTAAGTAACTTTGCAGAAATTTTAGAAGCAAAAAGTATTTTTGGTTTCAATCTTGAGTCAAAAAAATTCCCCAAAATGTAATTATTATTTTTTAAATCTGGTTGTTCTGGCTTTATTTTGGCTTTCAGAAAGTAAAATTTCATAAAGTCGGGCACAAACTAGAGGAACAGTAACATGTCAGACCATAGCAATGAACGATAATGAAAGATGTCATTGTTGTTTGGCCACAGTCTCAATAATTGTGAATAATCGTTAAATCATGATGTTTTTTCTGACAAAAATCGTAAGACTAAAATGTTATATTGTGACATCCCTACTCATAACTCAGGAGTTCCCTCACCAGGATTTGGTGTAAGTGCTCCATCTAATGGCAAAGCAAAGGGAATTACAACGGGGAAACAAACAAAAGCTAGCTTGCGACAACATGCAACCAACTAATGTAAGCGGTTGTAATGAACGTGATTTGAAACAGAAGTGCTCAGAACGAGTCTGGCGATGATTTATGGGCTTAAAAACCACAATCACCGGATTTCTACAATGATGTCACAGAACTGGGAGAGTGTTTGAGGCTCAGAGAAGGAGCAGAGAAGACAATCTCGTAAACAAGATTAATGAAACAAGCGTGAATGAAGCTAAGTACATTTCAGGTGTGTCCTTTTCATGGTACAATTATAATCAAAGTTCACATTTTAAACACTTTCAGTAGCATTAACATTTGTGAGACGAGACGATATGAATTTCTGAACTAATACAAGAATCCCATGCATTTCTGAACATGTTTGTAGAAGTTTATACAAAGACAGACATATTTTGTAGAACGGCAATGTCTATTTTATGGTGATCTTGTGTCTTGCAGCCCTAATGCAGAAGACACATTGCCCAAAAGACACAAGGTTAAGATATACCTTACGTACTCAAATGTAGACCCCTGACGTCATCACACGTCACATAAGCGCTGACTTGCAAGTGTGAATTATACGGCTGAATGACACACACTCTCTAGGCATGTAGTTTAGGCGCATGCCCTGGAAGCGCTCATTAAATAGTGATGGGACGTCCTGTGCTGGTGGGGGCTCAGTGCTCGTGTTGTGCTCATCACGGCGGGGTCAGCGAGAGTCCATAGCTGTTCTACTGTTGCGCCACCCGTTAACAGCGCCTACATGTGTGTCAAAAGTGACACATGCTATAGCCGCCGCACACTCCTTACCTCGAGTTGACCCCTCCCCAGCAACGTCTGCATGTCGAGGCGGGGTTGTTTTACGGTCACTGAGCGCGAGGGTGCGTCATGGGACTGGGACGAGACTATTTGGGAACGGTGGCTGTCTAGTGAGCAGGCATTTTAGAGCGCGTTTCAGTCTGCAGGGAAGGAGCCGAAGAAACCAGAGGGGAAAGATGGGGTTTTGAGAGATGGGAGAAGAGAGATGTGCCAACTCAAACATACACTAGTGCAAATATAATGCTCGTGTACAAAAATGTGCCATGACTAGGTGTATTCAAGAGGTGGGTAATATGGGCAATTATTCAAACTATTTTACAACAAGCTATCAGAAAACATTAGGGCTGGGCACTGTTATTCGGTTCCAACCTGGAACCTATCGAAAAGGTCAAAGTCGTACTGGAACTGCAAACAAAGTTCTTTCGGTGCCAACTTTCGGTCCCTTGGGTTTAGATGTCCATGCCAAAGAGCGACACAACACACAAAAAAAACTGTACAACTGTTCAACTTTAGTCCTCCATGTCCAAACTAAGTGCTGTGTATCATCTTACCCTAAACAGAAGAGAACACAATAGACAGTCTTCAGTGAGCGTTTTGACAAAAGCTTCAAAATAAATCCACATCCGATCACTGCCTGCACCGCCTGCAGTGTCCGTGTGAAGTTGAAGTCACGGCTAATATGATCCAAACGTCCTTTTTGTGCTTGGTCTAGGTAAGAGTGTAATCTCACAGTAAATGTCTTGTGGTTAAAATCCAACGTGGATCATGTCTGTGTAGAGATGTGGCCAGGGTCTGCAAGGAGTTGCAGGAAAAATTTTAATGTTAGGCAATCTTCGCCACAGTCGTCCTCTTCCATCAGGTAAACACGCTCTTAAAGCATGAATGTGAAATGCCTGCTGCCTTTAATACACGTAGAAAACACACCTAAACCATGCATGATGACTAGACCAGGACTAAATCAGGACTGCAAAAGGACCAAATCAAGTCTACATTAGGACTAAACTGGGCTTAAACAAGGACCAAGCCAGAAATCAAACCAGGACCAAGCCAGAACCAAGCCAGCCCCAAGCCAGGACAAGTCGACCCATATACTACACAATCCCCATAAAGCACAATTTGACCTAAAATAGAAAACATTTGAAAACTATGAAGTGTAAAACTGTTGTCCATCTTGAAATTCTAATAACTAAACCCTGAATATTCTACTTCAGGACCCCTTGATGCATAACTTAATACTTTTACTTTGTCTTCTTGAGTTTATATTTTCTGTTTGGCGAACTAACAAAGCAGCTACAGTGTATGTTCTTTTATCTCACAGTTGTTCTCATGTTTAATGCAATGTGTGTGGCCAACTCAATGGTTTTAAATGCAACACTGTGGATTCAATCTACAACCAGCAAAAAACAAACATGAATATTACAAACAAGCTCTATTCAAATCAGAGGCAACTACTTAGCATTCTTTCTTTGGAATATGAATGCATTTTTAAGACTTTAAAGTGTTTTAAAAAGCAAGTACACGTTCGGTAAAGACTTTAAACTATGGAAAAGTCCTTGCGCTGACCTTACAGACGTTCAGTGATAATATACGGCCTCATGATCTGCTCCAGATGTGCGTCAGCTTTACAACGGAAAGTGAAGAATGTGTCTCATAAGTCGTAAAAACATATCACGTCTTTTTCCACTGGCTTTGACATCATTTTACAGTCTTTTCTATACTTTATGTAGCAGAAACTTGCATAATATTGAGCTTGGGGTAAGATTAAGGTGGATTCTAAAGAGAAATGTGTCCACTTCAAAGCCACTGGTTAAACTTGTCAGGAGGACACTAACTTATGGAGCTCAACAGTACATTTCTCATTCATTTTCCCCATAGACTTTTTAAAAAAAACGAGTATGATGGATTCTAACCAAATATGTGGTAAATAATGTCCATAACGCAATCTAAAAACAGATTTACAACCAAAAAATGTGGCGACATATTTTAATAACTTCGGTATTTATGGTCATCTTGGTGGTCTGAGCAAGCTTCCAAACCATTGATATGATTTTTCCCCAAAAGACGATGGGAAAAATAAATGAGAAATTTGCCTCCAAAACCGAGTGGTGAGCAGTAATATTGTGCACGTTTTGGAAACTATAAATAACATGAGTAAATCAGGGTAAGACCCCATCTCATGCATATGCCCTCTCCTCAGTTTGGGGGTTGAATCTGAGACCATCTTTCGTACTAAACATATATTGAATTTGATTAGATGATAAAACATGTGTCAACACAGAAACAGTTTTAGTTAGTTTACTTATTGCGACAGGGACAATGTTTGAAAAAGACTTTTAGATTTGTTTTTCCTTGTCAAAATTCCTTGTCGTTTGTGTTTTTCGAAGCTTTCACACTCTAAAAGGCATTGAAAAGAAACTAAAGAAACATTTCTTTCAGCAGTAACAGAAACAACAGCCAAAAAAACGAAATACACAAAAACACTTCAAAATTGTGAAAATGTTCCACAATGAAAGTTTGGAGCTTAAATACCCACTACGTTCCTGGTGGAGGGTCTGTCGTCGATGGCATTGCCTTTCCTGCAATGTTCTGCAGTATGGCATTAAATCACCACGGAGACAAGCAAGCGGGGGAGACACTTCCAGAAAGTAACAACAAGAGTTCCATTAATCCGACGCACTTATCCTTGTTTCTAACCTACTCGGTGTTAAAATATTACACACTATTTACACCAGTTTCTATCCTCGAGTAGCTCTGATTATTCCCAGCGCTAATTACAGTAAAACACCGTCACACCAGTGAAGCTGAAACCAGATAATGCAGCCGTTTTGGTCCAATGCCTGATTTAATGAATACTTCCATTAGCCCATGATTCCCTCTCACCATTGTGTGACTGATTAGCTTTTAGTGCTTGTCATTAAGACCTCCAACATGCCCCAGACCCCTTTGAGAGGAAAAAAGAAAAAAAAACGTTTGAGGAAGAAAAAAGAAAAAAGAAAAACAAAACCGCACTTCTTCTCTATCTATTAACTCCTGTCCATTACTGCGATGTGGTTTTTTTTGCACCGCCTGCACCTTTCCAAGCCCGGGGCCAGGCTTCTCGCGCACTTCCACATGTAAGGGCAGAATTGAATGACTTCGAACTCGCGGCGGACTCAGCACACGTTAAATATTCTCATTAGCCGCTTCAGAGCTCTCTCTCACATACACACACACACACACACACACACAAACGCAGATACACACACAGATACAGGGCTCGAGCTAAGCAAAAGACCCTACAACTAAACAGATTTCAATAGCACGACTACTACTACTACTTAATAAATCCCTTGCGAATAAAAGATAAATCGATACTAGTTTATTTATTATTGAAATGTTTTACTAATCGAATCATTGCCAACTGTTCCATACACAGATTTAAAAACACAAAGAAACCTTTGTGATCCAGAAACAGCAGAAAATGTGTAAAATTGTGTGTTCTTGTCCTGAAACACCACATCACGTTAATAATAGTACAGTTTTGTACTAGGATTGTGGGGAAAAAAGCATAAAACTAGTATTACAATTATATACTTGTGTGAATCAAGAGTATAAAATGCTCTGTAGATCTATAACAGAACTATAAGATTAAAGAAACTGATAACAAGAGTTGAAAATTGCTTGTTCTTGGAATCAGTATTAAGTATTGAGCCTTTACTTGAAATATTGAAATAGACTATTGAATTTATACATCTTGACAGCACTGGTTCCTTCAGTTTTACCAGTCTTTTTAGTTCAGATGTAGGTCAAGAAAGGTCCATCTTTGAAGGTAACGTAATGTCGATACCCGTTTAAATCAGGATATTGTGTGGCACATCTACAGAACGGGGGAATGATGGACTGGCCGTGTGGTGAAATCTTCATCTCTCAGAGGGAGATGGAGTTACTCACTGGTGGTTAACTTTAGTGCATGTGTAAAACTTTAGAATAACTCACATGACCAGGCATTAGTCAAGGATTAGGCAAGTGTGAAAAGTGCTGAGGCTGGGAATGGGCCAGTCCAACAGGCAAATAACACGCCAGGTCAATACACAAAGTGTTTCTAGAGTGTAGTTTTAATTATTCATTCATTTTCTACCGCTTGTTCCTGTTAGGGGTCGCGGAAGCTTATCCCAGTGCCTTTGGGCCTTAGGCGGGGTACACCCTGGACAGTGGCCAACTCGTCGCAGGGTTAACACAGAGACAGACACACAGACAACCATTCACTCTCACACTCATTCACTAGTGCCAATTTACAGTTGCCAATGTACCTAACACATGCATGTCTTTGGACGGTGGGAGGAAGCCGGAGAACCCGCAGAGAACCCACGGTAACACAGGGAGGACATGCAGACTCCACCCACATCATGTGATGTAACGCCCAGGAATCGAACCCATGATTTCCTTCTTGGGAAGTGCCACCGTGTACCCCTAGTTTTAATTAGTTTAGTTTACTTATTTGAGAGAGGGACAGTGAACAATATACAAGAACCTTAACCTTCTTGCTGTGAAGCGAGCGCGTTAACCTCTGCGCTCCTGTGCCGTATAAGAGAAACTATAGCAAGAATATGTTAATTATTCCATCACACAAAACCCAAGACCAATCCTACATCTGTCATCACCATAAGAACCAGTTACACCTGCAAGCGGCATTGAAGGGCCTTGAACCCCACTAAGCCTGCTGTTTGTCTCGTAAACGTACTTGAAACATGTGACCACACAGATTTATTAGGATATAGACTAAATCATATCCAATAGGGCTTTTAAATAGCCCGATTTATATGCAAAAATACTTCAAATGAGAATGTTGTACGTTACGTATAAAGTATGACATCAACATTAATTATCGTTAATCATATTTCAAAGTGTGATTAGTCTGATATTCTTTTAATCAACTGACGTGCATTGGCGCTTTACGGGAGAATTCTTTCCGGGCACAGCAGCTGCAGTACTCCCACGTGGACAGAGGGGGAGTGTCTTATCCAGTTCACATTACAGACCCATTGCAGTAATATGAAGAAGTAATAACACATATCCAGCACTCTCAGGTCAGCAGCAGGTTCTCCGGTCAGTGGCAAAAGTCTCAATGGTGTCATACATATGTTGATATGAAAGCAGACACAGCAGGACACTGGAGAGCCTCGACATTCGATCCCTCCCCCCTCTGCACGGGTCAGTCAGGCCTGTTAGCACCACCGCACGGGGCATGATCAGTGAAGGCAGCTGGCCCAGGACCCAGCCACGGCACAGGGGGGGCAGTAGCGTGACCCCGCGACCTCAGCAGTCTCAATTATCACTAAATATGGATGACAAATGTGACAAGCCAAAGGTCTTAGTAATGGTAATTCTACTCTTATCATACGATCCTTCATGTCATGGACGCTCATGTCAAACATGTTGCCAGACGCCATCGACACAACGATCAACTGGTCTATTTGGGACGCTGTTAAATGTCAATGCTACTAATAATTGTAACCCCTTGCATTGGCTTTCCGAATGTGTTCAATCGTGTCTAGAGGTGGGAGATGCGTAGAAAAATGGATATCACAGTTGTTTTGGATCTAGGAAACATTTGAATATCGAGTATACTGCATCGTCTAGTATAATCTCCCAAACAAGAGTGTAGAGTGATATAGATATAGAGTGATAAAAAACAGGACCAAACCATGGCTACATCAGGACCAAACTGGGATAAAACTAGGACATGTTTGAATGCAGGATTTGAACAGGATTGCTTGTGTTTCCCAAACGAACCTAACCTATGCACCACAGACTAAAAACTTCAGATAGGTAATCCTGACTCAGATTCTGACTCTGGAGAAACATTCCCAGGGGTTTCTGTCAGGTTTGTTGGGTTAGAATAATATAGATGTCTAACAAGTCTTGACGTAACATAAAACATAGCTTTTACTAATCGCATATTGGAGAAACTCACTTAATACTCAGTCAAGTGCAAATACTAGAAATCCATGTTTGAATGCAGATCAAGATTGTAGAAAAAGATTCAGTTGTTGTCATCTGGACTCAAAAACAAAACGTTTCGACTCTCATCCAAGAGTCATTCTCAAGCTGTGAAAGTACCTTTCTGAGAACTCAGGCAGAGAGAGGGAGCCAAAGTCAGTAAACAATAGGCCCATCCCATTTGGTTTCGATGGCCCATTTTCAGAGTATCAGAATATCCTATTCACAGAGTAGGATATAAACCTGAGTTCTCAGACTTGTTTCACAGATTGAAAATGACTCTTGGATGAGAGTCAAAACGTTTTGTTTTTCTAAAACAAAGTCCAGATGACTACAAATGAATCCTTTTCTACAATGGAACACTCCTGGACGAATGAGGGATTACACTATGCAGCTCAAGATAAGAAAAAAGATATTTACAAGGAATCTCACAGTAACATGAACTTTTTTGCTTGCTAGTGATTTATATTGTGTGGCGTTAGCATTAGTCAGCATTACACATAAACTTGTTTCCTTATGATCATTAAATGAAATTAAAATGATAGTATTATAAAGTGCATATAATTTCTAATTTTGACTTTATGATTTATTTATACCTTTTGTATATATAAATGATAATATTACACCAATCAATCATTCCAGTCAAAGTGTATGCATAATTTAGACAAAACAAACAACATTTTAGACTCTCTAAACATTCATTCAACAAAATAAACATGCTCTCATATATTTTTATTTGTCAAATCAAAAATATTTGGGACATTAGATGAGTTTTTTCCCGGTGTCTGCTGTGTAATTTCTTTGATGTCATCAATTACAAACAGGAAGTTAAATAAAAAAATTGGCTATTTTGTAATAATATTTTTTAGCAAAATTATAAACGTATTTATCCTTTAATTTAACTGCATTTTTGTTCAATGAGTCGTCCAACCTGTCAGAGGCACTTTAATTGTATGTGTAATGCGGCTGAATAAAAGTACTAAAAAACGTACTAAATAATGTGAAGCACGAAACACATTCCACAAGAAGAACAGGATGAAAAACATTAACCCGTGCACTGATCTATTCACCATAAACATACTGTACATAAACATAGGCTTAACTAACGTCTGACTAAATCCTATAGTAAGAGTAGAAGTCAAATCTAACAGAATTTTAGAAGTAGGCCATGTTTTTATATATATATTATTATATATATATATATATATATATATATATATATATATATATATATATAAAAAGACTGTATGAGACATTACAGGATTAGAACATAGTACAAATAGTCTAGGGTCAAGTGTTCAAGCCAGTCAGAAGCGTGTCGTGTGAGAGAGTAGACTGCCACCAGACGCAGATATACAGTTGACATCATAAAGCTGACAGCAGTGATGGCTATTCTATCGCTAATGTCCAACACGCAGTCAGAAACAGATCTGCAGAGCTCCTCTTCACCCAATAAAAATGTCACTGAGTCATACTCCAAACAATCGCCAAAGCAACCGGTCAAAGCTTTGCAGGAGATCACTCAACGGCTTCAAACAGGGACAGTCGCAAATGTGGTCTGATGATGTAGAAAACCTCAATCGGCAATATCTTATTTTGCTACAGCACTAATATTATTGTGAAAGTTCATGTTTAAGCGTTGAAATGTTTACAAAGACTATGACAGGAGAAGGATTTCCACTTGTACAAACATTTACACATGGAATTAGGAGTGGATTATTTCAATTTTATTTTATTTTACGCAATTCTTATTTTTTACATTTTATTTAAGAAGGATTGGTCAGTTAAGAATTTTGTAACTGCTGCTGTGAATGTGCTGAAAAAGTTATAAGTATGATTTTATTTATTAAAAAGGGGACTATACGTTTTTGTCAGTGTCCGAGATGTTGTTGTTGTGTTCCAGAAAATGCCATAAAATCTTCTCAATCTCCATTTAGACAAGCAGCTGACTCAATCAAACCAAGAGTTTGGTTCTTGCCAACATTCACGCAATGATATTTGAGCAGTTTATGCAGATATGGTTACTGGACCATAAACACATCTACGTTTCCACAAACATCTTTATTTTGACATTAATTTTATTTGCTCATCTGTATTAAGGATTCATGGCCAATAGAAAGCTGTGAGGTCATCTGAAACACAGCATTACATGTAAAAAAAAAAAAAAATAGGCTGTAAATCTGCTAAAATAGGCCAAAGTACGTCATGTTTGTTTAGGTTCGTTCTTTTGACTTCCGCCCAAACTACAATACAGCGCTGTGATTGGTCCACCACTCAGCGGCCAGACTTAAAAGTGCACTAAGACCGCCCTGAACATGACACTCACCAAGAAGATACTCATGCATCCAAGCTCTCCACAGAAATAGAAGGAAAAAAGACTGGTCACGCTTTTGCAGGTGTCCAAGAGGGAGGTCCAGATGACGAGCGGAGACGAGCAGAGGATGACCTGCCCATGAGTCTCCCATTTCAGGATTTGTAAAGCGTGATGACAGCTCCAGTCCCCGAGCAATGGGCCCCCTCCCCCAACTGTAAATGCGGATACCCAGACCAACCATGAGCTGTCAATCATACTGTACCACCACGACACAGGAGCCGCAGCAGAGTGGGAGCCAGACGGGCCAAGAGTGTGTGTGTGTGTGTGTGTGTGTGAGCGTGCGTGTGTGGTGGTCTACCTGGGAGGGAGACAGCCGACATGAAATACTGCGAGCGCGGACAGATAACATCACACAAACAGGGACCAGAGCAGCAAAGGAACACGATAGAGAAAGGGCAGCAGTGGTGAGGTTTTCCCGTCATCGTGTCACGTTTTAGATGGGCCCGGGCGATAGACAGAAATGAAATATGATATTTAGACAATATTTTAAGAATACTTGGGGAATGTGCTAAAATTGTCCCTGTAAATGTCTTTGTTGCGGTTAAAGTATGGCACAAAACATGAATGGACCATAAACTTAAATCTCTCTTTATACTAATGTTTAGAGGAGATTACACTAGATGTCTCTTTTTGAGTTTTAGTTACAGATGATACTCAATATTTTGCATATCTCAGCAAAAATTGTTAATTATACATTTTCTCCTACGTCTAGTTTTAGAGTAACAATTATTGTGAGAAGAGACACCACGATTTTACAATTAACAGCAATAATGCAGTGCAATCGAATTATTTGTTTTAACTTAATATGGCCTAACCCTTCTTATTTTCATATTTTATTCATTAATTATCTGTTAAATTATATGTTCTGGTTCTGTTTTTGTTGTTGCTTTGTGTTCTAAAAAGATGGCCCTTCCTCAAGTTATGGCACTATATAACCTTCTGAAGGATCATGTATACTTAAAAGGGACATAAACAGCCAGATAAAAGCAGGAGACAGGTTTACTTCGGTCGCATAGATTGAAATGAAAATGTTGCTTCTAAAATTTGTTTTTAGTTCTTGCGATTATATTGTGACCTGACGAAAACAGGAGATATGTACAGTACGTCCAAAACTATTCGACATGCATCCCATAGTTTTGGACGGATGTAAAATTATGATATACAGTATATTGTCTAATGGCGAACACTTTGAGGTACATTCAAAAAAGTTTTCCCTTTCACACAAGAGCATAAAGTGATATTTCTGCTCTTTTGTTGTTAACTTTATGGTCTATTCACGTTTTGTGCAATACCTTTCTGATGCTTTGTGACAACATCATCTGATATCATTGTTGAGATAATACAAATAAATATATTCTTTTTTTCCCCCAATATTGCCCACCCCGCAGTAATAGTAGCTGGAGCAGTAACAAAAGTAGGGCCTTGTACATATAGCAGCAGTAGTAGTTGCAGTTTCAGTTGTAGTACTGGCCGAGGCAATTATCTGTACTTCTTCCCCACTGCAGAGGACAAACCAAAACAACTTCTCGAGAGTGAAAAAGCTTTTGTCAAACTCCGCTCTGCTGATAATAGCAAAGTGCCACCGCATGAATTCTATCGCTGTCCAAATCTCCTTGACATTTTCATACAAGAGCGCTCGTCCTCTGGCAGTCCGCGCACGGCTTTGTATTTTTAAAAAAAGACAACCAGCACAGGCGAGCACAACAACCAAAGGCTACTGTTTAAATATTTGAATACTGTGCCTCAATCAGCACACACTAACTGATTATGGAGGCTATTTCAAGCTACACTACAGAGAAACACCATTCACCCAGGAGCAATTATGTGTTTGTGGGAACGCCATTGTCTTTCAGGGTTTTCAAAGCATTAAGGATTGCACCAGAACAAGAGCACAACAAAGGCAACTTAAATTCAAGAGGGAAAAAACAGCAGAAAAACAGTATTTATACCTACTGTATGTAAGCAGCAGAAATGAGTCCTTTGCATCTGTTTCCGATACAGCTGGGAAAGTACCAATAGACCCTTTAAAAGCCTGGGATTATTTTTAAATGTATATGTTTCCCTAGGTAAAAGGATGTTTAAGGTGCACTGTGTAACAATTCAAGTTGGAGATTCAGCATCAGCTGTTTCCATGGAGATTATAATTACTTATTAATTCATTCTATTTATTTCACTTACAGGGGTTTTTGTGGCTATAAAATACATAGAAAAACATACATTTTTACAGTGAGCGAGGTCGCCTCTTCACAGGCTCTTTCTCTTTTTTCTTTCTTTCTTACTGTATAGCGTGAAACACATACTTTGAAGATGTACAACTACAAAAGGTGGCGGTAATTGCACCTTTTCAGTAAAAGTAACAACGAAAGTAACAACAACAGCTTCTTCACGGATCTGACCTGTAACTTTGCCTAGTGGCTTCAGTTGCTTGTCTCTATGGAGGCAGACATTTAAAGGACAGATCTTATGCTTTATTTGTATTGTTATTGACATTTAAACATGCTCTTGAGTACCTTATAATGTACTTATTGAAAAGCACAAATTAATTTCTATCAGTGAGGCACTCCCTCATCAGGAGTAACACTCCATCTACTGGCAGCAGAGGGAATTACCATGGGTAAAAACAAAAGCTAGCTTGCCAAGAATGAGTCTGGCAATTATTTATGGACTTAAAACAGCACGAGACCTCTGGGAAATCTGGGAAATTTGGGAATGGAGTGTTTTTTGTTAGTCTCAGAGAAGACGCAGATAAAACTAAATCTTAAACAGTGAGTGAGACAAGTGTGAATGTAGCTTAATTACAACCCCAACTCAGACTCTCCACCAGAAAGGTTACATAATGCACCTTTACAGATATACTATAAGTAGCTCATAAAAACAGTTGGTGGAGTACCAAATTGCGCCTGTTTTATATTTGGGTGGATGTAGGTTCTTCTCTTTGTTCCGTTGTGGCATTGATTTCTCCTGGCAAGACAGACTTTATGTAGATAAACGACCGCCAAGCGCCTGGTGGAATGAAGTAATGATGTAGCTCACTGGACCAAGTCTACGTTGAAAGAAAGAAGTGGTTTGGCTATAGGCGAATGCTGAGAACGCACTGAAAAGGCTTCAAGAAGGTGAGGGCAGTGTCTGGGGAGGGGGAAGCCGGTGTTTACTGAAGATGGATGAGACATGTACGTTGAATCTTAAAGTTTCAATCTTAACGGAGCTGCAGGGATTGGTCATCAAATACTAAGGTTCTTGCATTTAGTTCTTGCCAATGAAAAAATGACTAAAAAGCTTAATTGACAGGACTAACATAGAAACGCCATGGCATTTTACTTCAGATGCCCTACCTGACACAACGAGCCACGTATGCTGATTGAAATTTAGCATCAAAATCAACCGGCAAAATAGTCGGTCAGTGCAACATCTATTCTAAATATAGCCCGCCCAAAAAAGGAAACGTTGACTCTATTTAAACAATAAATGATTTGTAATTGTGTAGAACTATATTTTAAATAGATCATCTTCAAAGCAAGATGAAATCATTGCATTGATAAAAAAGGCAATACATTTAAAAAAGGGTGAACACTGCATTTTTTGTAGAAAGTCATTTGTAGAAAATCATGGTTGTTTCTATAAAATGTATTTTTAAAACATAAAACATAGAATAGACATGGAACACAACCAGAGACCGAAATTTTTAATAAAAATAAGACAAATATAGACAATATCAATTAGACAATTAAAAAAATAATAAACAAAATCATAAAAAGACTAGGCACAATCAAATCAAAATAAAGACTCCATTTGGTCCAAGGTCTGTCAAATTTGTCCATTTCCAAATCCAAGTCAGAATGTAATTTGTTCCATTTGTCTGATGTCTGTCCCTATGTCAGTCCAGGCCTTGATCGTGTCATCCATTTATTTTTTCCTGCTGCCAAAATGTTCTGGTTAAGGTTCAAGTAACGGACCTTGAAATGAACAAAAGGGAAGAAATATCAATTTATAAATTTTGAACGATATACTGTACTTGATATTCAAATATGGCATAATCTCTGGATATATCTCCCACCTCTAAAGCCTCGTGGGTCATATTAGCAGCTCAGACCTTCTCACAAACCAATCAAACCTGGAGAACAAGTCACCTCTGCCTCTAAGCTGCCAGTGCTGATTGCAAAGTGAAAAATGTCCATTCAAGTACGTATAACTACAGTATTCACAATAATGATTTGCTGTTGCCTTGGCCTTAATGAGTTTCTCGGCCGCGCTTGTGCTCATACCGGCTTGTGATTAGTATGTTTAGGTTTACCTCGGCGCTCCGTCCAAACCCCCGGCGGCCTCCTTCGGTGCCGCCGCGCTGAAATTGGCCTGAGAGGTGCGAGAACATTTCCCCCTTACAAACAGGGCCAAATCAATAACGTCTCGGTTGAGGGAGCCACTCTCCATATAAAGGCTGAGTCAGCAGTCGCGGCCTCGGGGGCACTGTGAGGTGGGGGGGGGAGACGCGGCCTCGGGGGCACTGTGAGGTGGGGGGGGGGAGAAATGGAAATGATTGCTTTACAAAACGGCGAAATGCAGCGCGCCGTGGAGGGGTCCCAGCGGATCCAGGGACGCACGCCTCCTTCAGCTCCCCAGCGGGCAGGCGCATGGAGCGGGGCCGAGGTTGGAAATTTAATGGGCTGTTCTGGTGGTTTCTCCAGCGAAATCAGCTCCAGCAGCCAAATATGTGGGATTTTTTTTTTTTTAAACCGAAATAGGATTTGTTAATCTTGGTGGTGCGCTTTTGCAGAGGAAGTTCTCCTCCTGAATGTCTTTATGAGGCTACTTTCTTCCAATGTAAAAAAAAAACTTTTGACAGTTGTATTTATAGTCCTCGTTTAGTCTTGGAGCACCAGGTCTGGTCTATCTGAGGCTGCTTTCACACTGGTCACACCGTTTAGCCAATTAATCGGTCGATGCCGTCATTGTCGACCAAGAAGTTCATTCGTCGACCAATTGTTTTATGGATATTAGAAGGATTTAGATGAACCACAGCAGAAAGGAGAAGGCATGGAAGGAGTTGGCTGGAGTCTTGAGCGCACATTATGAGTATATTCTTTTTTTACAATGAAATGTGCTGTTTACTAGTTATTTTCTGTAGAAAGAAAGAAAGAAAGAAAGAAGTTCTTCTTCTCTTGACCTTCTGGATACTTCTGCACCCTCTTTTAATAACTTTGACCAATCATTTCAACTACAACCCTAGCGTTCACACAAGCAAAACTGAGACCAGAACTGAACCTGGACTAGACCAGTGCTAAACCAGGACCAAACCATGTCTACATCAGAATCAAACTGGGCTAAAACCAAGACCAAACAAGTACAAGAACCCCTTCCAGAAAAGTTATAGTGCAAAAATGACCAGATAATAGGCTTGTCACACACACACAAACACGCCAACGGTAATAAACATTGAAGACCACTTGGTCCCACTGATATTTGAACTGTAAAGATAAAAAATCCCAGTAATCACGATCAAACATAAGCTAAAAAACAAAACAATATAGGCTTGTGTTGCGTGTTGATATTTACAGTGGATATTATGTTAATTATTCAAGCCTTTACAGCCCAAATGTCAAAATACTACAAATTCTTATTTTTTGTAGTACACACGACACCCGATAAATATTGAGCTATAAAATCAAACCGGCACCTATCTGAACCGGTTTGTACACTTCCTCATCAAACACTGGAGCGTGCTAATTAGCGGGTGACGCGACAGGATGATGGGTGAGCCGAGGTGGATCGCTCTGGGTGCTCGCGTGTCCTTGAAGACCACTTGGGAACGTGAAGAGGTTTATATCGTCTGGAACCGCTGCGTGGGGCTGAATCATCTCCACAGCGCCACCTACAGGTCACAGCTAATTGCCTCTCTTTCATTTGCCTACGTAGACGGCGTTGCTGTGTTATATAGCTTCAATTCAATACCATAACATTGTGCTATGTGACGTTTCAGGTGCCGCATTGTCTCCGTGAATGTGTTGCTGCTTTGCTCGGGATGTGCCACAAAAAGGCATTAGATGTATCACGCAAGCACATGAGGTTACTGTGTATTAGGGAAAGACAAAGGGAATTGTGCGTCATAATACGTGGTTGTGATAGGAAAGGCATCTGGTATAGAAACCGACAGTCCAAAACATAACTATAATAATCTCTCTTTTTCCGATTTTTTAAAAAAATATGTACAAATAAAAACAAGAGAACTGGACAAAAAAATAAATGAAAAAAGGGACAAAGGTTGTAATTGAGATTTTTCAAGTCCAATTCACACTGAAGTTTGATAAACCTTTACATTGTTTGTTTCTAAAAAATAATTTTCAAGTCATGTGTGAAATTGTGTAATGTATTTGAACGCATCCGTCACGTATTTGACGGCAATGTCAAAAATAGTCTGCAGTGAATTACAGTCACCATATTTCAACCTTTATTTGGTGAAACGTTTATATTAAGAATCGGAATGCACAACAGAAATAATCGCTCACTAGTCTACTACTAAAACAATCGTTAGTTGCAGCCGTAACTGTGTCAGATCAGAGCCTGTAAAATGGGCAGCCAACCCACTACATTTGCGTACATTTTTGATTTATGCCGACAAGTTAAACACTCTCGAGTAATATTTACAGGTGTTAAAAGAGGTAGTCGTTCAATAAAAGCATTTCCAATCACGAGGGAAGCCAAGAATTTAAATCTACAGCGAGACCTGAACTTCTCTGAATGCGGTTCATCCATCACGACGAATGACAAGACGTTTTTTCACCGCCGCCGTAATTGTTGTTCAACTGTTGCCGCTCATTTCGCAGCCTCCAGCGCGTAAGTGGAGTCAAGGACAGGTGACATCAGGCTTAATAAACCGTGCAATTGAAGAAATATATTAGAAATTATAGGTTGCGTGGTGGTTTCTATGAATTTTGAACAGGGTTTGCCACTTCAGAGGACCTTGGGCTCGCAGCAGTGCAGATGCCGGTCTGGATCTCAGCGGATCAGTGCAGCAGGTTGGAGCGAGCATAATTGGTCACAAACAAACCGTTAAGAGCAGATAATGGCAGTTTGGGATGGAGAGAGAGTGTGACAGGAGTCTATAATGAGGTTAATAAAGTAAAATAAATGAAAGAGGAGTCACTAAGTTGGTTTGTGTGCAGTTGAAAGCGTGCGTCTGTCGGTTTGTCCGTTGCTATTGTTGTAATGTTCTAAACGTTGACGAGTGATTTAAAAAAAAAAAAAAGTCTTATTGTCAAGATTATAGGTGAAAATCAATTCCAATCCAACTTTATTTGTATAGCACATTTTACCAACACAAAGTCTCTAAAGTAAAATAGGTAAACAAATATAAATACAAATAAATAAATATGTACAAATCAAATAAAAACAAATTAAAAAACAATATACAATATATATCTTTTATTATGTAAAATAATAAAAGACAGTCAGAGGACCACACAATTCTCATGCCGGGTTAAATGCCAGAGAATAAAAGTGCATTTTTAAATGAGATTTAAAAGCATCAACTGAAGCTCTTCCTCCTCACACAAAGACACAAAGACGTGCAGTCTTTATGTGAGGAGGAAGAGCTTCAGGAAGAGCGTTCCAAAGTTTGGGGCCGACTACAGAAAAGGCCCGGTCGCCCCAATTGGAGCGGTCCAAGTAATCGGATTTGAATTGAAATTGAGATTCAGGCATCCTGTGTCATTAGAGTTCAAACTGTGGAGGAAGAAATGTGTAATAGAGGTGGGTAGTATATCAATTTAGATAATATTGTGAACATAGACAACATTTGAATAATGAATATCGTTTATAGCAAAAAACAGCACAAAAATTAAAAGATGACGGAACTAGTAAAAAAAATGTGATTTTGTATTATTTCCCCAATTACATTTAACTGCACTGTTGACAGTGTATTAACTTGTATATGACAAATGCATCTAAATCCAACTATTTTAAAAACAAAAAAACAAAAAAACAAGACTACAAAAGTGACTCCAGCCACAGATATCTGTAGATCTTCTGCATGGGAAGAAGAGCCAACAACTTTCTGATGAAGATAAAATGCTATTCTCTGCTCTTGAATTACATATAATCTATTGTAAATGGTTGCATTTATGTGCCACTTTCCAACTCCTTCAGCTTCCAAAGTGCTTTTATGTAAATCATGGGATATTTTACCTCTTCACACATTCACGCCAAAGCATTGATACTAAACAGTCCTGTTTATGCGGAAATCACATAAACAGGACAAAATATGACCTTTTCTGAATAGTTCGAGAATGGGCTTGACTACGTGGGAATATTAAAGAAAGAACTATTACATTATATTGGCGTATCAAGCTTTTTTCTTAAATTGACTTTGAAATGTATTGGGACAGTATTAGTGCTCACAGACAAACAGTATTGGCCCAATTACAGTTCAATAAATGATGGATAGGACAATACATTTAGGGCTCAATATTTCTGGCACTTTTCTGTAATTGAGTTGTTTTTACGTGAATATTTCAGATGATTAAAAGGGTCAAATAAATAACGTCAGTGCTTCATTATAAACACAAACAACTCAAGTCTTTCATTTTGCCATATATTTGTTTTAGCTCATGTTTTCCTCAGCCTTTCCTCAAGAAAGTAAACCCAAATGTGATGCGCTTTTTTATCCTGCCGTTTATGTCAAATTATGCATTCAGAAAGTTTGATTTCATAAAGCAGGTCACATAATGAGGAGCGCTAATGTGTTAAGAAAACAAGAAGGAAAAAAATATTTTGGACTTTATTGTCGTTTTGGTTGTGTCATTAATAATCGCGAATAATCGTTAAATCACAATGTTTATTCTCACAATCATTGCTACAAGAACATTTTAAGAGACTACTAAAATAATCGTGATGGTTTCAACATTCAACTGCAGCATCAAATAAAAAACGTGTCCCAATCTCTACTAACGGCGACACCTTTGGGTAAGAAGCGTTTATCAGATTCTCTCGGCTTCTTCCAGTCTCTTTTACGCCACATTTTTTTCGAGACTCCGCAGCGACGGTGAATATAAATCCCCCCATCACCGCGTGGAGAATCCCAGTGGTGTCATTTTGTCACCTAATCCAGCGTGGGAAATATTAGGCTGCTCCGCGACTAGCACACGCCCCTGTCCGTCACCAGGACAAAATGGACATATGTATTACAATATGTCACGGGCGTAATAGCATTCTGCCAACATCCTCGCCGGCGTTCGACTTTTGAATCGGGCCGTGTGGAGAAACGGGCAGGCGAAGAGATCGTGAAGGTGTGAAAAGTGTTGAGTCAGAGATGCGCGCAATATGGAGGGAAATAAAAACAGACAGAACAGACAAACAGAAGAGGATTTTTAAATAGACTTGTTATTTTTGGGTCTCCTGGATACGGCTGTGCAGGTTTGCGAGAGGATCTGCTGCACAAAAGAAAAGAAAATAAAGAGGGAAAAAAGAGAAATACCAGGTGCAGTGGCAAAAATTTCCACCTGCAAAACTCTGTAATGGACATCCTGCCTGTCACAACATTGCAAAAAGATCAACGTGACACAAGAAACATGTTGTTGTGTGCTTCCAATCTGCTACAAAGCGGAAATCGTAATAACCTTTCTGGTGGAGGGTTGGTTGGTTATTTCTTTGCCTGGAAACATTGCAGCATTAAACGTCTTATCTATATTGCATTTATTCAAAAACAAGTGTTTTTATTGCTAAAAGGAGACCTTAAAAGTATGTAGTTTAAAGCGGATTGCACAATATCTAGAGAAAGTATCCATATTACAAAATTGGCAAACGGAATAATTGCAACAAACTAAACACGAACACCAAGGTCCTCCATTGACATAAATGTACGCTCAGCTGTCCAGTCTAATAAAGCCTATGGACCAAGGAATCCTTTAAAAAAAAAAGAAGGCAGATTTTTTCCCCACAGTTTTTTAAATGTCTAAATTTGTCTTGATTTGTCACCCTTAAGTTTTGATTTTGACAGAGTTTGACTGATACATTATCACATGAACATGTTAGTTTTAATATAACTGGAAAATATTGTGTCAAAACGTACATTAAAACGTCAGAATAATATTGATAGTTAACCAACATATTACAATGAATGTACTTTTATCAAGTTACTTTATATTTCAGTACATTTATGTAACATTTAGCTTTGAGACAAGAACACCTTTTATAAAACACAGGTTTCCCCAGGGGAAGTACTTTTACATCGTATGTAAAAGTCTTAACGTGCTGCCTGTGATTATACTGCAAGTCGCTGTCCGCTTTGTGTTAATTAAATATTGAATTATTTTAGCAAGACTTGACTAATTCCCCATAGAGACATAATGGAACGGCGAATGAAGATCTGCACATTTGAAGCAACCAGAATTAGCATGGCCTATTGTGAAACGGAACAATTCTGCTGCTCTAATTCTTACTGTGAGCAGCCTCATCTCTCCACAGATCTGAGCTGTAACTTGACCAGGGGGTGTTACCTGCTCATCTCTGTGGAAAGACACCTACTGGACAACTGCTGCACGTGTGATGATCTTTCAGCTGCAACATGGTATTCAAACCCGACTGATGCAGCGAGTGGCTTCTCATTTCTGAAACAACCATGTAGAAAGACGAAACCCGTGGTCATGGAACAGATGTCAGTGTGTTTGAGAAGGGTCAGATCATTGGCATCGAGCAGAAAAAACATCTGAGGAGAAGCAGAAACTAATCTACTACAGATCTGAACCCCAGTGAGAGTGTTTGGGACGAGCTGGAGAAGGCTTCGTGCAGTGGTCACTCTCTCCATCATCAATACAAGATCTGAGTGGAAATAATGTCAAACGTGCCTTATCTCATCATTATTAAATACATCACAGAATTCAACTTTTTTAACCAGTCTAATGTCGTCGAAAACACCAGACTTCCCTCTCAATCTGTCGCATGTACGTTTATTGTGATCATCTCTTCTCAAAACAACGGGCCTTCTGCTCCTCTACACAGTCAACAATGAAATGAAATATGAAATGTGAGGAAACCGGAAAGTGCAGGTGAGTACATAACTGAATGTCACCAAAGCCATTAGCACATGCCTGAATGTCACCACGAGGCTGAGCGGACTGTTAAATCTGGCTTTATAGGCAACATCCTGGACAAGACGTCTATAATTGAAGAGCAACATCTGATTGAAGGACTCAGATAAAGACAATCCTTTTTGATACTCTCTGTATTCTGTTTGTACATGACCATAAATGATATACATTTTATGAAATGATGATGATTATTAGTTTTTACAAATAGAGCCAATTTATTACATAAAATGAGTTATAATGTATTTAGTGTTTGAGTTGAGTTTCGGATTAAATACTGGAGTAATTTGATTGGTTTGAGTTGCGTTGAGTTGACGTGCAATCGCATGTATTTCAGAGCGTGTTTGTAGAAGTCTAGACTGGAGTTATAACGATTTTATAAATACCACACAAAACAATACGTTATTTATGTTTCCATGTGGTCATATAACTTTTGATAAAGCTCAAGATCATTCTAAAACTGCTCAGGAAAGGTTTAATTTTAGCTTGTTTGTCCAAATCTAGTTTCGATACTTCTGACAACCCAAACTACAGCGTTACCAGCATTTATACATTAGCGAGATAGGATATTTTTTTCTTTGCAGAGAAAATAAGGCTACTAAAACAACTGCATAATTTGCAATTTGAATCGTTGCAACAGTGATTTTGTTTTGATTGCGATACAGTTCAATCACAGCTCAGGATGGCGCTGTTGTTGGATTCATACAGGATATTTTGTATATTGTTCAACTATAGATTGTGAGAGTGAACAAAACAAGTCAAGGATGCAAAAGCGGACGTGACTATCTCATTCAGTTGTTCCTATTAATAATGGTTAAATAAAACAAAGGAGAGAACATGGCTTTGAGTGCCTGACAAGGGATTATAATCATCAAAAAATAATCAGGACTATTTTAGAGGCAAAATTAAGTGGTTTGTATTCAATCTATAGTATTCAATCACAAAAATGGACACATTTGACAGACTTGTGGACCAACTGGGACTTTTATTGTAATTCATATAATTGATGGCTGCGTTTCTCTTGTTGGTAGATGTTAAAAAAAAAATTTTTTAAATTATTATTATTATTATATTATTATTATTATTATTATTATTATTATTATTATATTATTATTATTATTATTATTATTATTATTAGTAGTAGTAGTAGTAGTAGTAGTAAGTAGTGTAGTAGTAGTATAGTAGTAGTAGTAGTAGTAGTAGTAGTAGTAGTAGTAGTAGTAGTAGTAGTAGTAGTAGTAGTAGTAGTAGTAGTAGTAGTAGTAGTAGTAGTAGTAGTAGTAGTAGTAGTAGTAGTAGTAGTAGTAGTAGTAGTAGTAGTTAGTAGTAGTAGTAGTAGTAGTAGTAGTAGTTAGTTAGTAGTAGTAGTAGTAGTAGTAGTAGTAATTTAGTAAGTAGTAGTAGTGTAGTAGTGTATTATATTTATATATTTTTTTAGTAGTTAGTAGTAGTAGTAGTAAGTAGTAGTATAGTAGTAGTAGTAGTAAAGTAGTAGTGATGTTTTCAGTAGCAGTAGCATTCAATAATAATCATAATTAAAAAACAAACAAAAAAACACGTCTAAATATAAAGACAGTTACATTTCACAAAGCTGGTCTCAAACTTGAGAATTTAAAACAGTCTCAGTGATAATATATCCTGATAGCAAGCACCTATTTTGCGCGGTGCGAAATAGTTGGGCATACCCAAATGGCATTGCTTACTAAAAGAAGACCTTACAGCACATGTTAGTGTGATGCATCATTAGAAAGTTTAGGCCTTCTAGTTTCTGCACATGTGCATATGAACAATGTCAGGGCTTCAGAACTTACACTACAGAAGCCCAAACATAAACAATGCATTCGTTTTTTAGTCTCGCATGAATATTGTCAATTTGTAAAAGGTCTTAAGCAAGACATACTTCATTAGGTGCTTATGCTATTCACTGTACTTGCCGTTTATCTTGTTGACAACAACTGTGTAAAGTGTGTAAACTCTACAAATAAGCATTTTGGGGCTGTTGACCTTTTTGAATCAAATAGTATATTCAGAACAAGTTATCTAAATATGTGCCAACTGTGGCAAACTGTTATACTACAATTTTAGCTCCTCTATGATCATAAAACATACATTTTGATGTTTTGGAGACTACAAATGAACTGCTAAAAACCATGTACGGGAAAATGTGTGAACATGAGTGTAACCATAAATTTCCCAATAGAGCCCAGCATAAGAGTGGAATTTTTATTTTTATTTGATTTTTTTTTTTTTACATATATCTAATGAAACCCCCCATCTGGTTTATTCCTAAAACCCATTCCTTGGTTCGAAAGCTTAGCTCACTGGCTAGAATAATACGACTACGACACTTCCTAAGCATGCTAGCACAGTTAAAAGTCCCACTGCGCAGTTGTCAGAAGGGATGTTTGGTTTATCTAAAGAGCTGTGCAAGACGAACCTGCGAATGGAAAAACTCGTGGATGGTCTAATTCTGTAGCTGAAAATGTGAGATTACAAACTTGCCCCTCACCAAACCATAACAGAGACACGCGTTTGTAATGGAAGGAGAGAATTATCACTTTGTTTTTCCACAGCAGAAAACGCTGTTTACAGGACTATATCACCAAATGGGATTACTTCACAGAAAAACAATATCCACTTATTATTGGATATTATTTTTCTGCTGGATTATTACGGCCAGAATGAGGACGGCCACAGATGGATTGAACCCAGTTGAGTCCGTCAGAACCAGAATAAGTGTAAGAAATGCGTAATGAAAACGCATGATTAACTATTGGTAATTGCTTATTGTGGCAACAATAATCGCAACACTAAAATTTAACGTTGCAACATCCCGACTAAGGTCATGAGTCTCTAGAAGTGCACTGCATAACTTTTCTCCACAGAGATATTACAGTTTATAGACATTTATTTGACCTGCAAAGAACCCATTGAGATCGAGATATTCTTTCAACATTTTTAATATTCAGACTTGTTATTCTGGGTGTACTTTAAAAGGATGTATATATTCACAGCAGCAGAAAGGAGAAGACATGCAGGGAGTTAGTATAGATTTGGGTGTGAATTGTGAGTTTTTCTGCATAAATGTTTAGTGCGATCTCCTTTTGTCTCATGGTTTTATCACTGCCCTTTGGTACAGATAGTTAAATCACAGAGACACTTCGACTGATCGATGCACAGTGCTCGTCTTTAGTCGACTACAGCTTTACTTTTCCGTCCAAACACATACATCTTGCATTTTGTTTGCAATTAGAGGCGTTTTTGTTACATCATTCGAAATCCCCACGAGCAGCGACGCACCGCACACTCCAAGCAGGAGCAGAGCATCCTCGTTCCTTCCTTTTTCCTCCAGATGAAGATGATGAACACACAGCAAGGTCACGGAACGGCAGACACCCATACCTCACCATTCACACGTCCTCATTACGGCCCAGCTCACCGTTTCGCTGACATTTACAGCTTTTTGTGTTGCTTGGGTTGATCAGACAAAAAAAAAACTCATTTTCCCTCGACACAAACAGGGTCTAAAATTAAAACTGCTGCCTCATTTTGTGCTAAATTATGGCTCATTCATCAGAAATGGCTTTGGACTACCAGGAATAAAGCTCCAAGTTAGAATCATCATTGTTTGTTTTGTCGTTTTCCATATTCAGATAATAAAAGGCCTCATTTTGTAATTAATACTTTTAACCTTGCAGGAGACAATGCACAATTCTGGGAAGAGTTAAAGACAATCTATTCATATTTTCTGTATTTCTTTACTCCTGCAAATTTATTTCTGTGGGAAACAAGGGCTGCATGTGCAATTAAACTGAATTAATTGCTTAATTGCGATGATTACTCCCTGTGATTACAATATTGCATTCATTGAGATTAAACGATTATTTACACATCCTGCAGTGTGTTCTAAAGGGTCCTGTGGATTGTATTTTTACTTGTATACATTCATATCATTCTATTGTATTATATTATATAAATATAATACCAGATGAACCGCCCTCTTTCTGTGCAGGTTCATTTGAATAATAGAGATTGAACGCTTGATTTGAGCAATTTTTTTCCAGAATCAAGTAAACTCTACAGTAAAAACTCACAATATTTTAGAGATGGAGCAAGATCACAGCTCCCAACTCTATTTTGGCCAACAGAAACGGTCCGTGTTTAGCCATGAAGACGTCTAATTTTAGGCAAAAAAAAAGCACAGTTTTCTCTCAGTATCAACCAAAATGTGAAAAGAATTTGAATCGTCAAACTCAAAAATGGGAGGTGGAATCAGAAAAAGTACTTTGCAATGAATTCAATGTTAAGCCATTTCAAATCTTCAAGAAGCCGATCCTCGCATTTCGGAGGGAGAAATTTGACTATTTTTGAGTCAAATGGTAGTTACTAATAGTCATGTTTACGTTCAGTAAATTAACACAAAGACAAAATAACGCAGTTCACCGCGGTGCACATTTCAACGTTTCAGAGTAGACGGAAACGGCTCATCTTTGCATTTCAGAACATGTTTGCAGAGCTCTAAACTACAGGCTTTGCGGCTTCCACAGAACGGCCCGTCATTTTTTACTAAATAACTGCAGCCGGTGATTTGCTAATTGTGACCATTCTGATTCAAATGCGATAAATCTTTCAGCTCAAGTGTAAAGCATGTAAAAAAAAATAAAAAATAGGGAAGAAAAAAAAAAAATAGTCAAGGACGTTAGAGCCATCCATCTTGTGAGAAATCTTGGAGCTAATCAAAAAGCAGAAGCGAGCGAGCGAGTGAGCAGGAGGGAGGTGGTGGTTAGAGTGAGATGTTCCCGCGCTGCTGGCACATCATTAAAGCAGGACATGGAGAGCTCCACACAAAGACGAGGTGCAGGGAGAGGAGGAGAAGGAGGAGGAAGAGGGTGACCTTTCAGGGGAGGACAAGAGGGAAGAGGTGGTAGAAGAGGTGAAAGATATTGAAAAATGGATCATATCGCAATTGTTTGTTGTGGAGATGAGCAAAAATTGAAATATCATGTATTTTTTTCACAATACAAACAAAAAATGACCTAAAAAATTGACAGGAAACATCATGCGTAATCTATAAAGTAAAGCTGTAGGTTCTTAGTCATTGAGCAGATTCATCGATGGTGTATTAGTTGACAAAAATTTGTTTGTCGACTGGGGCAACAGCAGAAAGGAGAAGGTATTGGGAAGATTTGGTAGTAAATTAAATTAGATTAAATTTTGTTGAATCTACAGTTTTACACATAAATATACAGCTTCCTACTTTTCTGTAAACATAATTGTGTTTGCTCCCGTGCATTTGTAGTTTTGTGAGGGCAGTTTCAGAGATAAATGCACCACAAAGAGATATTTAGATAGTTTTGAGTTAGTTTAGTTTTGAGAGTTTTTGTCCCCGTTTTAATAATCGATCGGCAGGGCATGTCTTTAGTCGCACAAGAATTCCTTTAGTCGACCACAACCTAAGCATAAAGTCATATTTCAGCCCATTTGTGGCTCATTTTATGGTTCATTTATGTTTTGTGCAATACTTCAACCTCACCCAAGAAATGTACACACATTTTAGTACATTTCTGATGCATCGTGAATAGAGAGTCATGATTATCGATTATACGAGGAGAAATATCACGCTTTTACGATTATTCACGATTATCAGCAAAAAGAAAGCAAACATTTTTATTGTATTTTTTATGTTATAAACTTGCAAATATTCCTGTGTGAGGAAAATTTGGTTTTATAACAATTAACTTCCCTTTAGTATAGCAGATTAATTTAAAAATATAATGGCTACAAATGGATTAAATAATATAAATGTAAGCTTATTGGCCCCTCGATGTTGTCGCGCTAAGTATTATATCAGTTATAAGTAAGATTAGCTCCATGGTAACGCTCAGGGGCGGGGCTTGAGACTTAGAAAATCACTTTCCTTTGGCTCATGTCAACAACAAACAGCTTTGTGAAGAATGAAACAGCGTTTACAGGTCAAAGTATGCTCTGGCACCACCTGTCTCCTCTTTTTTCGAGCTTGTTCGTTTCGTGGCTTCACTTTGGGCTCACGCTGAGCAGCCGCTTTGCACTCAGTTTGTACCCACACATTGGCCTAATATCATGAAGATAACGCATCACATTGGGTATGGACATTTCTGGTTTAGTCAGATATAGTAGGACATCATCTGCGTAGCGAGCAAATTTATGCAATTGACAGCATAAATTGTTTCCAATTGTCTAATATAGTGGGCCAATGGTTCCAGGGGGCCAAGCACAACCCCACCTCTCCCCTCTTTCCAAAGTCAGTGAGTCTGTCAAGTGACTGACAATCCTAAAGAGCCCCAAAATGTTTTATTATTAAATCATCTATTTGAAATTTGTTTAGCACTTTAAATAAATAAGGCCAGCTAACAGAGTCAAAAGCTTTTTCATCTTGTGTTTGGCGTATGTAAATAAATCCTGTCTGATCACTGTGAATATACGATAGCCCACATTCAGAATTGAGACTGATCTATATGAGGATCAGTCAAGTCGATCCGATTTTAAGGGCCCAGTTGAAAGTAAATTTAACTTAAGTGGCTTAAGTGTGTCTTTTAGAGTTTTATACCACTCTGAGGTGAACCCGTCACTCCCCACAGATTTATTGTTTATTAGTCTCTTAATTGGACTTTGAATTTCAGTAGCTGCTAATTTTTTGTGCTCTTCGCTCATGGCAGGTAAATTGAGAGTATCCAGAAAAGACTATTTGTTTCCTGTTATTTGGTGAACATTTCTTTGTAAAAGGATTAATAGAGTCTGAGAGCAACAGTCTGGAAGGATCGGTCTGCTTTGGTCCGAAAACGAGTTAGGAGGAACCTTC
The DNA here is from genome assembly GCA_015082035.1 of Chaenogobius annularis. NCBI lineage: Eukaryota > Metazoa > Chordata > Actinopteri > Gobiiformes > Gobiidae > Chaenogobius > Chaenogobius annularis. Next base: position 173,585 of record BJKM01000773.1, read on the forward strand.
AGCCTCTCGGACCACCACCAGATCATTCCCGCACACACTTAACCCCCGGCAAGGCGTGTTAAGGGTATTGCCTACGATGATAGAACTCGGTCCGAACCGGAATTGAACCTTCGACCTTTGGGAGGGGGAGATGTAGCGGTGAAGAGTGGAGAGGTGGTGAAGAATAGAGGTGACGGGGGGGGGAAACGAGGGGAGAAGGAATGCAAGAGGAAGGGGAGGGCATTGCCAGAGGTGGTGGTGGTGATGGTGGTGGAGGGGTGAGAAAAGCAGAATGGGGAGAGAGGTAAGCGGTAATTGAGGCGTGAGACGTGGAAGAGGCGACGAGGTAGAGGCGGCTGCATGCGGAGGTGGGAGAAAAGCGTATTGATTTGACAGAGTTTATCAGTATCACAGCGAAGAGCACAGAAGCACTGAACAACAGTGGAGCCGCTGGGATTAGTCGCCAGAGACGCACGCCTGATACACACCTGATATAAACAACACAGAGGTCTATTACACAGGGAGGCTCTCCGGAGACACAGACACCTTTACTTCTAGGTATTTAAACATCTCAAAAGGTGCATTCTGCTCCTGCAACATGGTAGGTCTGTATTTTTGGCCTGCAAAAAATACACTATTTGAGTAGTTTTTAGGATTGTGGTTGTCAAAAGAAGTTCTTGGTCGACTAAAGACGTGCCCTGAGCACCGATTTGTTGACTGGCACTGGAAAAAAGTGTAAACGTTTTTAGGATCTCGCACTAAACAAACTACTTGTCCAGAGGAGTGCCTGTAAACAGCATCTTTAACCTGTTCCAAACCACCTCCATGTTTCCATCCTCGCCCTTCGTCAACTTCTAGTAATCGATCCAAATGAAAACATTAAAAGTCCAAAACGCTTGTGCCGCTTCTACTGTACTTGACCCAATGGAGACGTTATTGGTTTGCCAAGAATACAGGTCAGATTTACAGAGAGGAACGACCTTTAATAGTAAGAATGCGTGTTAAAAATACCTGTAATTGAATAAATGCATGTATGTTTAATACTCTACTGTACAACATTCCAGGCAAAGAAAATGTTCCTGGAGACAAGTCCTCAACCATAAAAGTTACATATTGCACCGTTAAACTGATACCATGTTTACAGATGTTTATTTAGTTAGCAAGAAAAATCCGAGCTCCCAAACCACTACCATTAAAGGGGCTCTGTACCCGTTTCTTGCCCTATTTATTGCAAAATAGACCCTTAACGTAAAAGTTAGTCTCCTGTGTGCTGTCTGCATCTAATTATAGCATTTGTTTTATCGTCTGCCAACCAGGAAGTGTTCTGTTAGCATGCTAGTTACTATTAGCATCACTGTGACGGAGAAAAATTTGCTAGTTCTGTTCATATTTTAGTTCACACATTTTAAAAACAAAGTAAAAAGCAAGTACAGCACCTTTAAGGCAAATTCCCCGGATCATTGAATTCCTTTCGTCGACAAAGAGATTCAGGATGTGGCGTTGTATTAAAAGTAAATGTTGGCAGGAGCTAGCCACACCATTTCTGATCTCCCTCCAGGCTAAAACGCACCCTATTCCAGCCATGACCAAAGCTAGACACTCTTATTGATCAGTTAGTTTCCAATGTGCAGATACATAATTCATCAACCCCTTCGCCAAGTGTGCGCATGTGCGTTGGAAGGGCACGTCATCCGTCAAAGTCAGCAGCTAATTTCACACATTACAGGAAAACGGGGTCTCTTCTACTGTGAATTATGTGGTTATAAAGAACTAAGGATCCAAATGGCGGCTCAGAAAAGGCTAAAACACACACAAAGGACTGGTTCATAAAAGATATAATGCAGCTAATTGATTAATTCACTCTTTTAATCATTTTAAAGTCTGATACGGAATCGTAGGTCAAGGTGAATTAGGGAAATGCCATCCCAAATTTGACTAATGAAGCTGCAAGTATTAAAGCAGGGATATTTTTGAACCCTGAAAAAGGAAGTAGATATTTAACTCTATTGTAGTTCCGAGTGCTGATAAACACTTTGACACGCCGCTATAGTTGGACTGCATTCATGTTTTGTAACAGGGTGGACCGTCCTCAGCTCACATCCCAAAGTCTGCAAGTTTTTGATCTACAAAATGTTTAATTAGATGATGAAAGCGTGTGCTATGTGGATTTTTGTCACAATTTTACAGTACAAAAAAAGAATAGGAAGGTACTTATTTATAAGAAAAACAAAAACAGAAGATTACAGTATTAATATGTACTAGAAATAAACAGAAGACTCACCTCCATGACTTATTCTGTTCACTGTACTCAAATTAAATCCTTGCCATCTTGTGTCGGTGATGTTGTTACTCAGCCAGTCAATTGTGAGTTGCTTCTTCTTTATTCATATTTATTGGAATTGTTCTTTATAAATATATTCATTTTTTAAGAAATCCTCTGAGCTTGTGGTCTTTTACGTGAGGATTAGTTAAAATGTTTGGTTTGATCGTGACGATGCGGACTTGCCATTTTTGAGTAGATGTGCCAAAATGCCAAAATGTCGATATATCGCGATACTAAAATTGGCGATACAGTATCGCCATGAGTAATTTTTGGTATAAATACCCGAATTATTTTGTAACAACACTAACATCTTGTGTCTGGTTTAAAGAAAGGAAACTTGTTGACATTTTGACTGTTTTTGATTATTAAAATTGGTGTTTTTTTCATTTTGAGTTTGTGCTGTTCGTGGTTTAACAAAGAAAAATGTTGCTAAAATGTATCGGGTTCTTTAAAAAACATTTTTTATATATTGTAGAATATCATGAGCAATATATCAATTATCGCTTGTATCGCAAAATCGTGATATTATTGTATCGTGTGGGACCTTGTGATTCCCAGCCCTAGTTTTGAGGCCTTGGTCAGAGACATATGCTTTCCACAAATAATCAATGCAAAAAGCTTATCTTCAGTCGACCAAGAGTTTCCATAGTCGACAATCCTAGCCCTATTCACCTAATTGTTTGGTATAAACTTTGCGTCATCAGTAAAATGACGACGTCACATGAAAGAATACTCGCTGTAGATGATGGCATTTCGCCCCAATAAAGCTTTATAATAATGTCCAGCACAATATAACATAAAATGCTCTGAAACCTTATTCGTTTCAGTCAGAGTCGCTGCCGCCAATAACCAAACGATCATAGCCACGGGTAAACTAGAAAAATGCAATAGAATGACTTATATTTTTTGACATTTGAAAACCTCCAGCTATTCAAAAATTAGCAGAGAAAAATTCTGCCGTTTCCAGCTCAACAGCAGGGCATGAGAATTGGTAGAAAGGAAGCGCGGCCCTCCTGTTCACACTGTTCTCACTCAGAGTCACTCGTTTGGCGTGTGCTTACGGATGAATGGCGGTTTTATTAATTCAGCATGATACAAAGACGCCTTTTTTATTCACATATCATGAAAAGAAATCAACAAAGAGCAGGTTTTTGTACTCGAAAGTAGAATTATAATCACTTGGAGCTAACTTGGTGTTGTGCTGAAACTAGTCGAATACGTTCAAAGAGAGAAATGAGTGTAGTTAGGGCTGGGAGAAGCACAAAATTATCTTATATCTTTAGCAGTTTCCCGATAACAATAGTCAGAAATGTGTTAAACCTCAACTAACACGGCTCAAATTCTGTTTAAAGTATCAGACAAATGTGAAACGACAGTTAAATTACCCACAAAAGTTCAGAAATATCACCTTCAACATTTAAGTGACAGTTACATTTGTTTTTTTCCCTTTTTACTTAGCACAAGCTCTATTTTTTCTGTCTTTAGTTTAGTGCTAATGTTTCCAGTGACGATGCTTGTTCAAATTGTTAGTTTCAATAGCAGTTTTATTATTGATTATAATCCAGGAAGCGAAACTTTTGTCACTACCAAGTCTTCAAACCTAAAACTATCCTTGAGTTTAATGCTGAAAGTTTATAATGTGCATTACAAACTGAAAGAACGGAAAAGAGAAGAGCGGATCAAAATGAATACATTGCTTTGAAATTAGCCATCGTAGCATGTCTTTTTCATTCAAAAATCCATATAAAAAAGTATGGCAACACTTGTTAACGTCTAAAGCTGCTTGTCTGCATACATGTAAATGGTTCATTTATGTTAATGTGTATGCTCTGTCACTCTGCGAAGCTTTATTCTACCGCTAATTTGACATTTACTAACACTAAGCGGTACATGTACAAAACTAAACATCGTAAATAATTATTTAGGACGTTATAATAAGCTGTAATAAAGAGTTTTTTAATAGGAAATGATTATAAATGTCTAGTTAGTTGCAGCAAAAGATGAAGAAGAAGAAGACAGAGAAACTGCAGGTGAGTATGAAAAATATCTTAAAATTTAGAGATATCATTTGAAACTTCTCTAGTAGTTTACTCACAAATGTAGGAAAAGTTCACGGCTGCCCAGAACAAACAAGACTAAGCTCCTTTATAAAGTCATTTGGCGGGGGCCCCGTTCGGCCCCGCTCTCCACGGGAAATGCCCGCACTGTGAAGCTGACCGCGCGCCCGACGCCGCGCCGCAATGATTCATGGACATTGGTTAATCTTATCAGGGACCGGCCTGGACGCAGCAGTAATAAAGAGAAAATTGTCTAGTGGTTCACGTATCCAATCACAACCGTGGGGAACGTAAAGCCGGCGCAGTCCGCACAGAGCTGCAAACACGGCTGCTCCTGTCAGAACTAGCTATAATGTCAACCCGCTAATTAATGACATGATGGACAAACACGGCAGAAGAATGGATAATTAGTTGCGAGCACTGATGTCTCTGTAATGTCATAATGTTGAAATCTATATTGGTCTGTAGAGAAATGCAATGCCGCCGGGTTCAAAGTTAAAGGGGCTTTTTATTAAGCATTTTTCACAGGCTGTTCAAAGCTGCACTGTGTCCTTTTCGGGAACGCCTGAAATGTTTCACCAGGTCTTCTCAGTTATATTTTTCACCGGAACTACAAAACCGCGCTACAATCGTATGTTTTATCTCTATAATATCCACAAACAACTCACAGTGGCGCATTGAAACGACAGGAATCTTACTGTTTACAATATTGCTCTGGCACATTCCTAACACTAGTTAAAATCACAGCGGATCCAGGACAAAACCAGGTTTAAACCAAGACTAAACAAACGATAAACAGGAAAAATGTACAATCCTAAATGAGAAGTTAAAAGGTGAAAAGTAGCATTTATCCTGATTTCTAGAACATTTTGACTTTCTTCACGCAATATTTGCCAATAGAACAAGTGTAGTAACATTGTTTTAATTGCAGGTTCTGTTAAAATTATTATTTTTTATTTTTTTTCTCAATAAAACAAGATAAAAAAATAAATACATTTACGCTTGTTCCATTGGCAAACTTACTATAAAACAGTCAAAATATACTAAAACGTAGATAAATACTACTCATTTCAAAACACTTCATTTAAATTGGTCATTTTATTTACAGTGTACCTACCAGAACAAGACCAGGACTAAAGCTGGTGTAGGACTATATAAGACCATAACCAAGACTAACCCGGGTCTAGAATAGGTCTAAATTAGATTAAAGCACGACCAAAGTCTTAATTATCAAAGCTTTACCACGTCTGATTCAATTGACGTTGGAAAAATTTTTTAAAAAATCAGCGGCTGCCACAAAAACAAAGCCAACATTGCCGTTTAATGCGCCGAGAACAAACCGCGGCACGGAAACGACATGCGCATCCGTCTGTCCTTACCTCAGTCGTTTAGGTTAAGCCCATTCAAACGTTGACGCTCGTGAAACGCGCCGTCCTCCGGTGCCACTGCAGGTAACGATCCTCACGCAACGACACTGAAAGAGAAAGTAACATAAATTTTTAAAATCATGGGGAAATGGGCAGCCTATTAAAAGACCCATGCATTAAACGTATCCAGGGCATTCTTACTGTGCGCCTCACCACAAAAGTGACGTACACGGCGCATCTTTTCGCTTAAATAAACAGACTACGGTAAGGAGTAAGTCAGGAAAGTACTGAGGTTCCTTGAGCGCGAGTAATGATAGAAAAGTACTTATCCTACCGGCGTGAGTCATCGCCTTAAAGAGCGGTAGTAAAGCAGTCGGACGCGCATAAAAAATGACTGGCCACTTCAATTAGTCGCTCGTAAAGTGTGATGTGAGGGACAGCTCTCCGACAGCGTTTTTCATCCGAGTTCCGTGCCGGAGAGTGAGCCGGAAGGTCTGCAGTTCGATTCTGGAGAGTTTCTGTGTGGAGTTTGCACGTTCTATCTGTGTCCGGGCGGGTTGATTGTGTTTGGAAATGTCTCTCTCTCTCGAACAACGGATTTGTTCATAGCACGCCAACGTCAACAGGTTGTGCCTGACAAATGGTGCGGGTTTTGTGGACGGGCGCTTGCCTCAAGAAGTCAAAAACAAAACACGGATCTGATTTGAACGTGTTGGATTTGTTATTTCATTGTTTCGGTATGTATAGAAAAAGATTAAACAGATACAGAAGAAAACAGCTCTGTAGAGGTGTTCTCCTGCTATATTCTGACAAAGTTTTATCTTCTAGTCACTTTTTATTCTACGTTAATGGACCTGGGAATAATGAAAATATGAACTTTTGAATACTCTAAAACCACTTTTGGCTTTTCGTGAATAAAAGGCACTTGAAATTCGACTTTTAGTCCAATAAATGATCAAATTAAATTCTAAATGCACAAAATAGACAGGTCTGACGGTGATTTTCACGCCTGAAAGTGTCGTGTATCATAAACACACATGCCATCCTTGTGAGGCACAATTATTTTGTTCAATTATTACAATTTCAGAGTTGTAGCTTAGATCATTTAACCAAAAAAAAAACTATAAACTCCTGACTTATATTACATTAAAGCACTGATATCATAATTCCAAAGGACAAAATGGGACAATTATTCAGAATTTAATATGCTCCAATTCCTTCTTTTTTTTTTCCTTTTCCCCCCATTTTATATTTTAACTCCTTTTCATGTCTTATGTTCTACCTGGTGGTTGGTGGTGTTGTTTGTGGGGGTTTAGGAGCGGAATCAAAGTACGACACAGTGTCCAGTATCACGCTGAAGCTCGTTTTACACATGCGGTAGTTTTAAATGCATACTCGCTTTTAAGCACTTAAATATTCACCATTGCCCGTGCGTTTGATGAGTGATGTGCTTTATGAATACATTATCCAAAAAACACGGTGTCAATCTTGTCTCACATTTCGGATGAAATATTTACGCCTGGAAACGGCCCAAGAACATTAAACAGGAATTCAAAAACACGTCCATCATAAGCCTACATTTTCTTTTTTACTATGGTGAATGTCGCTTTTCCCACCTACTTGGGGCCTCAAGCAGGGTAAAAATTAGTTAGGTTTGTAGAAAAAAAACATTAAAAAAAAAAAAAAAAAACACTAAAAAGGGCTTTGTTTTTGTGTATTTACTTGTATATATTCATCCATTTATTAATTTTTATATTAAAAAGGTACACTGTGCAACTTTTCTAGTGAGGGGTCTGGAACATGCTTGTATCCATGGTGATGTTACTGCTTTGCCAGAAATGTTCCACAATAAGGCATTTAACTCATCCATCTTTATCTGTATTTATTGCTGAAAAATACGCAGCAAAACTTGAAATCTTCCTATGAATCACCTCTCCACCATCTGACCCGTGACGTGGCCTAGGGGCTTTACCGCTCGTCTCCATGGAGATAGATCAGAAAAGCAACTACATTTTGTGTTACTTTTTAATTTATTTCCACTTTCCTCTGCATTGTTTTTGTCCTGCAGTAATTGTACATGTGGTGATGGAGAACTGTTTATGTTTTTACTTTGAGACGTTCCGTTCCGTGTCGTTTGTGTCGGCGGTTTCCGTGGCTCTCTTGTAAAATAAAAGGCGTAAATAAACAAATAAAATCTCTAAAAACAGGGGTTGAACCTTTGTTTACCTGAAGTAGACAGAAATCACCACCTCTAGCTGTGTGAGGTTTATGAATTATATCAAAGCGTTCAAAAGGGCTTCCTCCACACCGGCAGGACCTAAGCACCTCGGACACACTGGCTTACATAATGTTGAGATTAAAAACTGCTGAACAGAATCCTACTACGCATTTTCCTTTTCTTTTTTAATCATGCAGCCCAAAACGACAACTACCAAAACAATACTGTAGCTTCACAAATATACATATCATATAGTAACAAGGGATGTCACGATTATTGTGAGAAGAATCACCAAAAGTACTCTACTCTACTTTCTGGCAAAAGTAAAAATCCAAGTCAAGCCCCCAGGTCAAGCCCCAGGTCAAGCCCCCAGTCAAGCCCCAAGCCAAGCCCCAAGCCAGGCCCCAAGCCAGGCCCCAAGCCAGGCCCCAAGCCAGGCCCCAAGCCAGGCCCCAAGCCAAGCCCCAAAGTGTAATACATGCCATTTTTCCTGGATGTGACCATTAGCGTAGAGATGCGGTCCAAAACGTTTACTATGATATAAAAGATAGAATGTGTGGCATCTCTAATACTTATATACTAACTTAACTGAAGTGATCGTTTTAAGTTCAGCTTCACCTCACTGCCTTTTTCAGTCATTATTAGCGTTTTTAACCCCTGCAAAACCTCCAGTCAGTGTAAATGTGTAGCGTTCACAATTAGCCACAATCTCAGGCATAAAATTCCTCTGCCTTTTCTTAATTTACTCCTTTTTGTCCACCATCTGATAAAAGGGGAACTCTCAAGCTGCTGGGCCTATAAAACATAAAAAGAAAGCTGTAACCCACTTCCAGTCAAACATTCTGGAATGAATCAGGGTCAGTTTGTACTCCAAACCCACAAAATAAAACAATTTAATAAGACTTTTATATGGATTCTGCCTAGACTTTACTTCAGTAAAGAAAATAAATATGTTTTAGTTAAATTATCTTCAGCTTTTAAAGAAGAATTGTGAAATTGTCTTCATATTCAAGAAAATCTAGGCGGAATAAAATAATAATAAATAAATAAATAAAACAGATTTTCCTCTGTGCAGAGCTTGTTATTGTTTAATTAGAGTAAATTAGACATCAGAGGCCAAAACTACAGAGTCTCAGCTTCACAAAGCAGTAGCGTGCTGTGACTTTTATGGATGAGCAAGCAGACTCGGGGTCTTCTTCAATGTTAGAGAATAACATTTGCACACAAAAGTAAAAAAAAAATGCAAAAACATGCAAAAGTCAACTACCTCACCTGCATTAATTGAATAGTCTCACTTGGCTGATCAATTCATTACACAAATTAGCGCTCTATGTTATTAAAATACTGCCTGTATTTCTAACTAACATCTAATCATTGGAAACATGAGCAGAGCTTTAGCTACAAACAAAGACTTGTCTCTAAAAGATAGTTTTTAAGTCAGTTTGTTGAAACTTGGTGCTGCTGTTGCTTCCCTTCTCCTCACACATGCTGCGTTAGGGCAGAACTTACAATCATCCTTGATTCCCACACAGGTTTATTCAGCGTGGTTTGAGCGTAGAGCCACGGGTTTGAGGCTGTGAGGTCCTCAGAGCGCATGTGCAGACCTCTAAAAGAAGCTGCTGTCCGCTCAGGTCCTAAAAGCTCATGTTAGAGAACGGAGCATGGACGGAGGTATCCTCTGAACACAGATCCAGACTGAGCAGCTACAGGAGAAGAATCAAGCTTCCCACGCAGTGCTGCTCAGCGGCCTGTAGGTGACTTCCAACCAAGCTTCAGCAGCAAAAGTGAAGGGAAAACAGATTTATTTGGATACATTTCAGAATAATTCGACTATAGCTGGGACACACGGTAATTTTAGATTTCATTGGTCAATCACTGCTTGCCGTGATTGCCCTAACTGCACGCCATTGACAATGAGTCCAGCCATTTGTTTGCACTCCAAAGGGTTCAGGAACAGCTTCAGTTTGAATTGGGGCTCATTTTAAATAACTTAATTTTACTTCTAAAATATACATATTTTGTTGTTGTGATGATTAGCTTTGTACCCCGCTTAAGGCCCAAAGGCACTGGGATAGGCTCCAGTCCATCTGCGACCCCCAACGGGAACAAGCGGAAGAAAATGAATTAATGAATATCTTTATCTTGACATTCCCAATTGTAACGTAAATAAACATTGACAGGAGGAAAAAGTAGTTTACAGTCTTCAGTCTATAGTCTTCAGTGCACACATTATTCTAAAATGTTCTGAAAATCAGTGGTTGTTCATGCTGATGTCACTCCACGTTAGCCCTGGTTTTGGCAGTAAATTGTGTCACCCTGGAGCTCCATATCCCAATGATTGAGAACTGATGGAAGCCATTTTCCTTTGTGCTCGCTGTAGTGTGGAATACATTACATCTGAGCGTGACATGGTTCAGGGAAAAAGCACAAATCAACCTGTGTTTTTTTTTTTGTTTTTTTTTTTTAACCGTAAAAGCTTTTCTTTTTTGGTTTCATACCGTTTTGCAGCTCAAGACTGACTGATGCGAGTCAATTTCCTGTGTCAAAAGCGATAACTGCCACTTTTCCTGCCGAGTTCAGTGCGGCGCTCGCAAACACAGGTTTACAAAAAAAAAATACAAAAAAATGAAGCTATTCACAACATGATAGACTGATGATACGAACGTATCCCCGCCGTCATTGTCACGATTGCAATGGTTATTATCCTGCTGTGAGTCTGCGGCCTTCGCGGACTGTCGAGTAAATGTCACCACTCGACAAGCAAATCTTCAAAAATCTGTTTACGGCAATGGCAGAAAAAATTGACTGGCAAATTCGGTCTCAGGAGTGCCGTGGTCGCGTCCTGCCGGCTGATTGTTTTGGCGTTGCACATGGGCAGGATTGGGGCGGGGGGAATGCTGCAGATGGGGTTCTAGTGAATGGTGAAAATAGCTAATCAAGGGCGCTGAGCGGAGCAGTGCGCGCGAGAGTGAAGGAGACAGGGATGAAACAATGTCTTGGAAGCACCTGTGTAATTTCCTGGACTGGCTGGTGCAGCGGCGTTGAGAGAAAAGACACGTTTCATTACGGTTTTGTTTTTTCCACCACGAGAAAAACATCAGAGAAGCGAAGACAGGGACACGTGAGGTTTGCCCAAAAAGTTAGAAGTCAAAACTTTTCATTCAAACTATGCATGCTCTGAACGAAATGTTGCAGTTTCCTATTACACTAAATACTGTCACTGTAAAACATTTAGAAGCACGATTTATTGCTACAGAAAAATATTGAGATAAACGATAGTGTTGAAACGACTTTATGCTACTGAAACAATGACATTAAAGCAGGATAATCCCAGTAAACATTTCTTTTAAATATACAGAACCATTAACAGGGCTGAGCTGCATCAAATTGCATTGGAGAATAAATCAAATGTTTGCCATAAAAGTCACTTATTCAACCCTCCAAAGCTCAAAAATCATATTACATAAAAAATCTCCACAGAATTGGACAGAAAATGTACACACGATAAATATGGAACCCCAAAATACATAGTTCCAGTTATTATTTACTGAATGATTGGTCTCTGTATTAGTAATTACCGTGGGAAGATGCAAACATAAATATATCCATTACAAAATCAAATTCCAACATACATTTTAACCTAATTTTATTGATTAGGTCCTTGGAAAAAAAATCTGTATGTTTACAATAATAATTTTGCCCCTCATCTCCAATTGGTATTACGGGACAACAACAACATTATTATCATTGTTAATAATAATAATAATCATCATTATCTGAACAAAAAGTGAAGCAGGAAAGCAGGAAAATGCCATATTTGAATCTTTCTCATATAAAATTCACTTTTGAATTATCACCAGAGATTTGTTTTAAATAAAAATGCAAGATAAAAGATTAAAGTGAGAGAGTTGGTACATTTAGGGCATGTGGCTTAAAAGCAGCAAATAGGCTTATGGGAACCAGGATGAAAAAGCCAGTGCTGTTATGATGACGTAATAGATGCTAGTTTGACATCAGACGCTGTGTTACGGTTTCTCTGCAGGGACACGCAGCTGTCTATTGGGACAAAGTGACTGTAAACAGGTCAGAGAATGAATCATAAACGTACTCAAGCGCTCCTTCTTACAGCATTATCCTTGTTCTGGCGCAGACTTCGGAAAACTTTGCACCTCTGGGCTTTTTGTTCAAACAACCACCAAACTTCCATAGTCGTACGACATGCTACATTTCTAATTTTTTTTTCAGTTCAGCTTCATGCTTCAGGCTGCGTTCACACTTGTCCTGGTTTGTTCCTGTTCTCGTCCTGGTTTTGTCATGGTCTAGTACAGGTTTAGTTCCAGGTTTAGTCACAGTCCAGAAGTGTTGGACGAAAATGGACGCGTTAATTAAAAAAACGTGTATTAGCTTGTAATGTTAGAACAATGCCTTGCAAAAACAATTTCACGCTAAACTAATTACGTCTCATCCTGATCTGACGAAACGTTTGGATTTCAGTTGGCTTTGTAATAATTGCGACGCTCCTCTGTGTTTTTAAAGGCCGTATATCGTCAAAAAAGAGTCATACCAGTCATTTTCAGTGCTCAAATGACAGTTAAAGCATCAACCAAAAGTTTAAAATGAAAACAATAGTAGTTTCTTGAAAAGTAGTTCATGCATGATTGCGTAATCTTTACTCTCCTGCATTCAAGATAAATGTAGGATTCAGGAGCGCTGCGTACAATGCGTAGTAGTTTGGCATGAATGACAAATAATTCAGGAAATGTCAATTTTTTGCTCTGTTGATGCCATTTCCTTCAGTAATAAGTGAGTATCAAATGAGAATTTAGTTTAGATGCTAGTTTTAGTATAGTTTAGTGTCTGGGCAGAACCTGACATGCTACTAACCAAAGTATTATTCTTTTAAGTTAGAAAACATGGGCAGATTGAGTTGTATCTCTCTTAAGTGAGTTCTTCACATGACTCAATCTGGAAAGTCGCTTGCTGTTGGGACGTTAAAAAACATACTTCACGCTGATCGGTCGAAGAGTCACCACAAGAAGAAGCACAAAAATCTAAATTGTGTTAAATCCAGTGTTCAGAAAAGCACAGACGTCTTTCTCATCCACAAATAATACAAAGTGCCATTGTGTGCACATTTTTGAAAAACAAAATAGTCCAGATTTCGAAGTATGGCCATTGGTGCTGCCATCTTTCTGTCCAGTCCCACCTGTGGGCCCTAAATGCCATGTGATTGGCCCAGCAAACAGATCAGAGGGAGCGAAAGACGGATTCTCAAGAGTTTGTGAACTTGTAAAATCAAGAGAATTCATCTTACTGGCAAGGTTATGGCAAAGTATCTAATAAGCCAGAATAACGGATATATCTAACCTTGAATGAAAGCTCAAAGAAGCAAGGACAGAACCAAGTCGAACCAGTCTGCAATTAATAGCGGGAGAACAGGCAAAAGCCGTGTGAAAGGCGTATCTGGGTTAATTGCCTTTTAATGTCTTTCCTCCCCTGGATAACTGAATCTATAGGCTGTTATTTTTGTTTGCCATTTTCAACAGCGCCCCCCGAAAAAGTCGTAAATCTCAACATTGTAACACAAAATATAAACTGGCATTTCTATTGACTTGCACTTGACCCGTCCTAAAAACAGGAGGACCTCAAGCTAAATCCGACTGAAAATTTCCCCACTGGCCCCAAAACTATTGTGAAAACATTTGGTGACATTTCGCACAGACACAGCGCTGGGGACCAGTCTCTGAGGCTGAACCAGGCGGAAACTAGGCCAACCTGATGGCCGAGTTGTTGGGTGGACACTACGCAATGGTGGGAGACATCTTAAAAACAGGCCTAAGGTTTGAAACACAGCTGGACAAATAATTTAACATGTTTATCCAAAGACTACACCGACTGCGGCCTCAACGAACACCAGATACAGTAATCCAAGGACAAACCAGCTCTAATTAAAATCCAAGAATTAGCTTTGTCTGGCAGGTTTTCAGAAGTCTGATTTATCAGCTAGAATATACGTTTTTAATCATGCAATAATTATAACCACAATACTGCATATTTGTATGAGTTTTGTCAAAACAAGTTTAAAAACAACTAAATCTGATATCATTCTTGATCCAACAAAAATGTGTGCCTTTTTTGGACAGTCAAAGATCATTTCCATATAAGGCTGCAATATCAATCGCAATTTGAATGGACGTAATTAGCAAAGTCTGAAATGTTTGAAATGCCTGTCCATGTTAAAGAGGCCGACAGTTTCTTCATTTAAGTCCTCAAACCTCTTTGAAATCGCTTATGGTCAGGCCAGTTGGGAACAGCAATAAAAACCTACAGTTGCTAAGCTACGCTACCCTAGGAGAAACTATGCTGGGGGAAGTATGGCAGCTTGAGCACTATCCTCTGCTTCGGACTAATTTTTCTATCAACAATATTGAATATTTGGTTTCTGTTCATTACTGTTCACATCCTTTTTTTCCCTTCTGCCACTCCCCAAGGGAAGTGATTCTATTTCAACCACATGCCAACCTGTGGATCCGAATGCTCCTCAACTGCCTGGAAAAACTTCAGATGAACGGTTCTTCATCTGCCTTGAACTGGTTCTCCAGTGGTTCCAGCTCCACAGTTCATCTGCAAAGGTCTGCCTGTCCGTCTGAGGGAGTCGGATCTCTCCTTCACTGTGGAGGATTTGTAGATTTTTTCTGGCCGAGAAGGAGGGTCTAAGGACAGGGGATGCTGGGACATTGCTAAATTCCTATGAACATTCTGTTTTTATTTTTTATTCTCGCCCTTTGAGACGAACGCTGTTGGGCGTTACAAAAATAAACTGAATTGAATGAAAAATATTCCGCCTTTGTTCAAAATTAAACAACAGGTTTAACAGTTTTTATTTAGACTAACATGTGCTGAAATAGGCAGTTTGTCAGTTCCTGTATCAGTCTTTTTGTCAAATTAAAATAAGACTTAATGAATCATGAAATATGAACAAAATCCGATTATTAAAACACAAATTGCAGCACAAATCTAAATCACAATTCTTGTCAGAAAAATATAAATTAAGAAGTTTTTTCCAGTTTGTTCAGCTTTCCATTTTTCTTTTACTCTTCGGTGTCCAAACTCTTGAGAAGTAAGATACACCTAATTAGGGCTGAAGCTATCGATTATTTTAGTAATCGAGTAATCTATTGATTCTTTTCTTCAATTTATCGAACAATCGGGTAATTTTGTACATTCCGTAAACCTTTTAAAAGTATATTAAATATTTTTTTTAATAAATGTTCATAGTAATAAACAAATAACGAGTTTCTACTTAAAATAACAGTTTATTCTTAATTTCCCATAAGTATGTCCCCAAAACAGCAACATTTCACTTCAGTCCAAACTGTTCTGTTTGTTTATAAAGAATATATATAAAAAGGACTAATTCACTTGTCACCAGACTGTTTGTAAACAGTTACAGTAGCTATGAATTAATTTGCGTTTATGTCACGTCACTTAAAATAAGAAACTTGTTTGTAAAACGTTATGTTTGGTGGGACCAATGATCCTTGGCGTTTTGAGCGGTGGCTCTGCATTTTGTCGTTTTGCGGCGTTTGTTCCGTGTATCGTTCACTTTGGCCTCCGTGTCGTCAAGGACTTTGTTTCACAACAGATTATTATTACAAAATCGACGTCCTCCGTGCTGTTTCCATGGATGTATTGGCTGTTTCAAGGCGCAACAGAGGAGAGGGCGGCGTGTTTTAAACGTACGAGTGGGGGGTGGCGGGGGAGGCTGGAGTGGGCGGCGGGTGGAGCTAGTTGCGGTGGTTAGAGTTGCAACTCGGAACACCGTGCTCTTTCACACAACAAAACTCTCCCTGTCACACTCGTGAGTTTAAAACAGGCCGCGCTCTCTCCTGTTGAGCTCTCATTGCTGCGTTGTTCCGTGCGCTCCGCGCCAAAGATTAACGTGTTTTTAAATTAAATATGTAAATCAAACGAATCATTGAGGCAATAAAAAGATAATCAAAGCTTTTTTGTAATCTAATTACTCTATTTATTCTGTCATCATTGCAGTCCTACACCTAATGCCACAGCTGCCCTGGGATAAACAGAGAAAAGAGGCTGCCAATCTGAGCCAACAGCCTCTCGAGCTCCACCAATCACATCCAACATTCAGACTTGGGCAAGAAACTTCATCCGTATTGCACAAAGACACAACGAGAGCATGCAGTCCTTCCAATGTTGCTCACATAATTAACTTTTTTAAAATCATGCTGCAAAAGAAAATGAATATTCAGATTAGATAATTATTTCATGTGTTGTTTTTAGACTTCCTTTTCAAAACTGCAGAGATGAATCTCAGCTGCAAGTGGAATTTCCCATTTTAAATCAGAATCACGCCCCATACTACTACTTTTTTAATTTAAAGTGCCTCTGACAGGTTGGACGACTCTTTGAACTAAAAGGCAGATAAGATAAATATATTTTTAGAATTTTGCTCAAAATTATGAAAATGTTATCACAGAATAGCAAATTTCTTTATAATTTCTCTTCTTATAATTTCTCTTCCCGTTTGTAATTGATGACATCACGGTAGGAAATCACCCAGCAAACACTGGACAAAAACTCTAACGTCAACATGTTTTTTATTTGACATGTGAGCAACTTTATTTTGTTGAATTCATGTTTAGAGAGTGATTTTTTTTTGTTTACATCTGTAAATTATGCATACAAGTTGTAATTTTCTACAGATTTTTCAACAAAGATTTTTCTCCACAAATACCTCCTCCATTGATGTAAAACTATAATTTATATGTACAACAGGTATAAATACACCAAATAAAGTCGGAATTAGAAAATCGTCAAAACCTGTCATAGGCACTTTAAATCACAAGTGCGTGGGCAAAGTGAGGGGAAAGGTGCAAACGGCCAGTGCAGGGTTACTCAAAAAGCATAAATCACTCAAAATATGATGCAAGAGGAAGCTATATATCGTTTTGTGAGTTGTAAAAACTGAGCCATTCTCGGTTAAATAAAGGTCAATGAATAAATAATTTGAGTTACAAGCTTTGGCAAACCCGTAAAGAGGAGTCAAATACCTGAAAAAAAGCATTGCCCCGTTTCAAATTAAAGTTCCACTTGTCCGAGAGGATCAATACTCGACAGTGGGAGGAGCTCCAGACTTCTATATTTGCCCATAAACTAAATGAGTCTACTTGGTTTGGCTAACAATAAGCAAAATCACCACGCTGTGTAATGAGTCTGGCAGTTTCTTGCTCGGAGCGTTCGAGAGTGGAGTTGATAATAAACTCGGTCGGTGATGAAGGCGAGGAAAATAAAGTGGCAGACTGTGGAGCGTGCAGTGAAAAATACGATCGGAGTGAAAGGAGAGTCTTTGTGAGCACGCGGAGAGAAACGTCCAAGCAAAGCTCGTTAGAGGAAGGACGAAGACGAGCAAAAGTCCAGGATGTAGTTCATCGAGACCACACGAGGCACTGTGACGAACCTTTGGGCGTAAACAGGTCCAAAGAACGGTTTTACAAGTTTAGTTTAGTTTAGTTTAAGTAAAATTTAGAAACATTTGCTTAGTTTTCTTTTACATTTTTATAACAGAGTAGACATAAAACAGAAGATGAATAGAAACAAAATCACGGCAATCCAAACCAAAACAAGTTAGTTTAAAGTTTATCAAATTGATCAATTTCCAAATTAAGTCCAAATTAAAGGCGGGTTCAAAGTGATCGAAAACAGATTTGGGAATAATGTCAAATTGCGATTTTTCTTAAAGTGTTTTTGAAGGAAAGGCAAGTTTATTTGTAGAGCACAATTCGTACAAAAGGCAATTCAAAGTCCTTCACACAACAGGAAAAAAAATGCATTAAATTCACAAAGACAAGACAGAAATCACAAAACCTTAATTTAAAGAAATTTAAAAAGGTGCCATTTTCAGGCTATCCATCAAATAGTTTAAGACATAAGAGAGAAGAGTGCAAAGAAAAAGCATTTCAGTCATATGCACAGCCAAACAAAACAGTTTTTAGCTTAGATTTGAACATTGCCAGAGTAGAGGCCTGTCTCACATCCTCAGGAAGACTGTTCCAGATTTTAGCTAAATTAAACTGAAACGCAGATTCCCCATGTTTAGTTCTGACTCTGGGCACCAGCAGGAGGCCGGTCCCTGAGGTCCTCAGAGTCCGAGATGGTTCATATGGCACTAACATGTCCGAGATGTACCTTGGTGCTAGACCATGGAGAGACTTGTATACAAGCAGAGCTGCTTTGAAGTCTATTCTCTGAGCCACAGGGAGCCAGTGCAGAGACCTGAGCACAGACTAATGTGATCGTACTTCCTGGTTCTAGTCAGGACCCGAGCAGCAGCGTTCTGGATGTACTGCAGCTGTTTTACAGCTCGTTTGGAGAGGCCAGTGAGCAGGCCGTTACAGTAGTCTAATCTACGGAGACAAACGCATGGATAAGTCTCTCCAAATCTGGTTTAGACCTATACTTTTGATTTTGGCAATGTTTTTTAGATGGTAAAAAGCTGCTGATGTTATTGATTTGACGTGGCTGTTAAAATGCAAGTCTGAGTCCATTATTACCCCAGATTCCTTGATTTGTAGGTTTTAGAGCGAGACTCTGGAGGTGACTGCTAACACTTTCTCTTTGTTTCTGTGGACCAAAGACCATGATTTCAGTCTTGTCTGAGTTCAGCTGGAGAAAGTTGTTTTGCATCCACACACTGATCTGTTGGATGCAGTGACAGAGTGAATCCACTGGTCCATATTCACCTGCCGTCAGTGAAACATAGATCTGAGTGACGTCTGCATAATTGTGATAGGACACATTCTCGCTGCATATCAACTTAACGGCAGCATGTAGAGGTTGAAAAGAAGGGGTCCCAGGATTGACCCTTGGGCACCCCACAGGTCAGGGGCATCTGGTCTGAGACACAGTTACCAATTTCAACAAAGTACTTCCCGTCTTCCAGATAGGACTTTAACCATTTTAGGGCAGTGCCAGTGATGCCCACCAGTCCCCTAGTCTCTGTAAGAGGATCCCATGAACGACAGTGTCAAAAGCAGCACTCAGATCTAACAGAATTAAGACTGAGGCCTTGCCGCATCAGTGTTCAGGTGGATGTCATTTGTCACCTTGACAAGAGCGGTCTCAGTGCTGTGATGAGGTCTAAATCCTAACAGGACAGTTTTGTCAGTTACAGGTGCAAAGTGAGTCAGTGTGTAGGTGGTTTTAGGGTTATTTTTTGCATTGTAGAATTTATGGCATTTTTAATGCCCTGAACTTTTTCATTAAAGAATAATGCAAACTCATTACACTTGGATGTAGAAATTACGGCAGTTGAGCTGGAGGGTTTGTTAATCTGTTTACTGTCGCAAACAGGACAAGTGAATTGTTACTACAGCTTCCAATTATTTCAGAAAAATATCCTTTGCTAGTTTTACAGAAAGAAGTTGTACATGTACAATCTCATTTTATGTAGATCTTCTTTTTGAACCTGGAGCTTTGACTTGCGCCATTTTCGTTTGGCCCGGTGGCACTCCCTTTTCTGTGCCTGACCGAATCATCATTTCTCCATGGCGCCTTCTGCTTATTTTCAACAGTTTTAGCCTTCATAGGGGCAAGTGGTGTCGTGAACATTCAAAACACTAGATGTAACAGAGTTCAACAAATCATTTACATTATAGAAATGATAAACATTGAAAATGTCTCATGTTCTAAACAGCTTTCCGTCATTTATGCGTCTCCTCCGAACAACTGCAGGACCAGCTGGTGGGTTGGAAAAAAACAGACAGGTCAAAGAAGACACAGAAGTGATCAGACAGAGCAACATCGGCCACATTGACGTTTGAAATATAAACCCCCTTTGTAATTAGAAGATCTAGAGTGTGCCCTCTGCTGTGGGTGGGCCACTCACGCGCTGAGTAAGACCGAAAGTTTCAAGGACAGCATGAAGTTCTTTAGCGTTTCTGTCACAAATATTATCAACATGAACATTGAAACCCCCTTTTATGACCAAACCATCAAAGTCTGTTCATACGACTGAAGGCATCTCAGTAAAATCATCAATACAACTTTTGGCAGTGCTGGGAGGCTTGTATAAAACAATGAAGAGAATGGATGGACTTATTCAAATTGTGATTTGAGTCGATTGCGATTCATTTTGCTGAAACAGTATCATCAAATAATCTCGATCACGCCACCCAAAAAACCCACATTTATTTAGGTGAACTAAGTAACGTTTTTAGTTGTGTTATTGCTGTACCTTGAATGTGCCACAGTATGGCATTAAACCCATCCATCTCCGTGGAGACACCACCGGCCAAGTTACAGGTCAGCTCTGGAGAGGCGAGCCCGGTTACAGTAAGAATACATGTTTTTCAGCAATAAAGACACATATACGTTGAATAAATGCAAGCTAGATACATTTAAAGCCATACTGTATAACAATCCAGGCAAAGGAATATAAACATCTCCATGGAAACAAGCAAAGTTACATTGTCCATCTTACTTTTATTACTATAGGAAATTCAACTTTATTGACCCCATTCAGAGTTGAGCTGAAGATTTTATTTTATAGATCTGCTTCTAACCAGGGCTGGCCGATATTGACCAAATGGAATATTTCCATATTTTCTGGACTGTCCCTATAACAATATTAAGATGATATTATGTCAATCCAACAGAAAAGTATTAAAACGTGTGTTTAAATGTATTCGTTGAGGTCTAATGATACAACAAATGTGAAATGTCTGTAATAATAAGTATCACCTTAAACCCTTTAACGTAGCTTTTTTTTTTAAAAGAACATCCCCCCCCCCATCATCTCTGTGTAGCATTTTTACCCAAATGTTGCATATCTTGAAATTACTTTGTGTACAATTTCCGCTCAACAAATAAACTTGCCTCGCCTAGTAATTACGGCTCTACTTTTGAATGAAAAAAGTTATAACTTTGAGTGCAGACAAGAGTTATTTACAAAAATAGACCATATCATTACAATTTCTGGACAAAATTAATAAAACTGAACAATAACTTTAGACTTGTAGAGGTCCTTACATTATTGCTTTTGTGTACAATTCTTAAAACAAGTCCAACAAGCCAAATGATGTGCACAAATGCAACATTAAATATACAAATACATACAAACAAGGTAGTTATTTGTAAATCCACATACATTTTGTAGGACATGACATTTAATTTGCCGTTTTTGCGCGTGAACATGTTTTGACAGTTATCTTAGACGGACAGTGTGAGTCGGCCCTGTCTTTTAGATCAAACTGTAATGCTTGGACCAGCTGTGTCACCTGAGGAGGCCCGTGCTCCACCGAGGCCACGTCAGAGGGACACGAGGCCAGGAGGGGAGCGACGAGGGTGGGCTTGGGCCGTGTTCTCTGCCCCCAACTGCTCCACTAAATATGAATCAGAGGAAACTTAAAGACTTAAAATAGATAGAGGCCATGTATGTTTACACAATCATTTGGGGAGTAGTCGACTAAAGACATGCCCCGCCCCTCCCATCTGTTATGCGCATTTGTACAATTTGACTGACATTAAAATGGTGAAAAAGTTTGACAGTTTAAGTGTTTACTATATAAATGTGTGGCTCAGTATTGATCTCACGAAAACCTAGACTGCTTTGTTAGTTTGTGTATCGTCTTAGGACTTCGTTTGGGGCGGATTGAAAATTGCTGATCGGTCACATTGAAACACGATTAAACAAATATGACCAATCCAATCTTCTCATAAAATAATGTGTCAATGAATCACCAATCCGGATGTCTCAGTGGTGCGCGCGAGTTTACAGATTCGATTGGATTTTTTGGACTTTATTGTCCACAATGCTTTTGACCCATCCTTCAGGGGATCCATCTCCAGATTTTGAGCTCAGCTTGGTCAGGACCTTCACTGGAGGATTTTACCTGTGGTGTTTTGGGTTGATGAGGAAAACCCACCCAGACACGGGCAGAAACATGTAAAACCACCCATTTATGAACGTGTTATTACACTGCAGCTAACACTGTAATAAACCAAATTGTAAATCACTCACTCACTGCACCGTCATAAACCAAACCTGTATCCTCCAAACTGAGGATACAGGAACAGCCTCAATAACCTCTGACATCACATTGTGTGCAGGAGATTTGTTCGTGTACTGGAAATAGAAGCATTGCTGTTGCAGTATTGTTACAAGCTCATCCGATTCCCTGATCATTAAAAAATAAACAAAAATGTGTTTCCAGCACCGTTCAGCTCATTTGTAACTTCACCTGATGATGTGAAGCAGAGGATATTAGCAATGAGCAGAAAGAGAAAAAGAGAGCGAGAGAGGCGACAGAGAGACAGAGAGAAGAGAAAGCGAGAAGAGAAAGCGAGAAGGACGGAGAGACAGGGAGAGGGGAGAGAGGGATGGGGCAGAGAGGGAGGAAGGGAGAACGAAACAGAAGAGAGACAATATAAAAGAGAAGGGAAAGATAGAAGAGAAAGAAAAGACGGCAAAAGAGAGAAAGGTGTAGAAGGAGAGAGCTGCGTTTCTCTCCGCTGCTCCTCTGTTTTAATGGATATCGATTTCTCCACAGCTAAAACAAGGGCCTCAGCTGCACAGAACCGGCTGGACTGGAAAAGAAGGAAAAAGAAAGAAAGTTCGCAGAAAATGAGTCAACGATACAGAGGAGAGAAAGGAGAACGCGTGAGATCACTGAAAGTCCAACACTGAACCTCCCGCGGCTGCGAGGGGGACACAGCCTCCTCACACCTTCACTCGAATGAAGAAGTATAAAATGTTGATACTAATGCGGCGCAAATATGTCCAAATATGTAAAAACATGTTGATTTCGGACAAACATCAACCCCAAAATAGGGCCTACAGTAGATCTAAAAAGTCCACACACATCTTTTAAAATGCCAGGTTTTGTGATGTAAAAAAAATGAGACCAAGATAAATCATTTCAGAACTATTTCCGCCTTTAATGTGACCTATAACTTGTGTGATTCCGTTGAAAGATGTTTGCCTTGGGTTATTGTCGTGCTGAAAGATGGCGGTCCTCTTCATCGGCATCTTTCTAGCAGAAGCCTGAAGGTTTTGTGCCAACATTGACTGGTATTTGGAACGGTTCATAATTCCCTCCAACCTTGACCAAGAAAAACAGGTCCATAGCGTGATGCTGCCGCCACCACCATGCTTCACTGTGGGTGTGGTGCAGTGTTGTTTTTGGAGTTATGGCCAAAAGGTTCATCTTTGGTTTCGTCAGACCACAATACATTTTCCCACACGCTTTTGGGAGACTTCAAATGTGTTTGTGCAAAATTTAGCCTGGCTCTGACGTTTGTCTTGCCACCCTACATATGAAGAATACGGGAGGTTGTCGCCACATTCTGTTGGGTCTCTTGGCAGCTTTCCTGACCAGTTTCCTTCTTGTTTTTTCCATACATTTTTGAGGGACGTCCAGTTCTTGGTAAGGTCACTGTTGTGCCATATGACTGTCTTCACTGTGTTCCATGGAAAATCTAAAGCCTTGGAAAGACTTTTATTCCCTTGTCCTGACTGATCCCTTTTAACAATGAGATCCTTCTGATGCTTTGGAAGCTCTCTGCGGACCGTGGCTTTGGCCGTAAGATGCGACTGGGAAAATGTCAGGAAAAGCCGACTAGAACTGCTGAACTTTATTGAAGGTTGATCAGATGCAGTTTAAATGATGGCAGGTGTGTACTGCCTCCTATTTAACATGAGTTTGAATATGATTGGTTGATCCTGAACACAACCACACCCCCAGTTATAAGAGGGTGTGCACACTTATGCAATTTCATTATTTTAGTTTTTTAGTTTTACTCTGCTTTTTTCAACTGAATCATACAGGTTTGTTTAAGTCACAAAATATATATCCTTTATACAGCCAAAACCTGGATCTAAACCTACACTAGAACAGGACCAGATCTAGACTACATCAGGACTGAACTGGGACCAAAGCAGGACCAACGCATGTAATGCTGCTTTTGTTAGTTTGAAGTTGTAAAAAAATGACAATTGCATGGTAAAAATAGCAGAAAAGAGATGACAGAGTTCATAATCCTAAAGACATCGTTGCATTTGCACTTACATTTTTATTTTTTTTAAAGCAAAGCCTAACAGCAAACGTTTGTTGTACAAATGTGTGTTTTTCCTCCACTTTTTGACTCAAAATGCTTGATTCTACAGGTTTTCAAATTCCTATAAAAAAGAAACAGATTAATATACAATTATATTTTTCAATGAAGTTGAGACGGTGTTTCTTTCGGTACAACATACATTGTTAAATCTGTAGCCGTGGTTCACAATTATAAGCCAGATGCCTTCCCTGATGCAAGACTCTAGATCGATCTAGCTTTGGAAATGGTACATTTATAGTATGTAAAAGATATCAAATTACGCCGGCGCTCGAGTCTCTTCACTGGCTCCCTGTTGAGTTTAGAATCAAATTCAAAATCCTCCTCCTGACTTACAAAGCCATAAATGACCTGGCCCCATCCTACCTCAAAGATGCTATAGTACCTTATTGCATCCAAACAGGAGCACTGTCACTCTCAAATTGCTGGACTTCTAGGTGGTCCCAAGAGTCTCTAAAAGCACAGTAGGAGTTAGAGCATTTAGCTACCAAGCTCCTGTGTTGTGGAATCAGCTTCCTGTCCATGTTAAAAAGGCCGACACAGTCTCTTCATTTAAGACCAGGCTTAAAACGTTCCTCTTTGGAATCGCTTATGGTCAGGCCAGTTAAGAACAGAAATAAAAACCTATAGTTCCCAGCTGTGCTGCAGCTTGAGCACTATTCTCAGCTTCTTACTACTTTTCTATCAAACAATATTTAATATTTAATTTAATTTGCAATTTGTTCATCGCTTTTCCTTCTTTTTCACCCACTTCCCCGACGGGAGTGGAGCAGGCACATTGATGACCTGTGGATCCAGATGCTCCTCAACCGCTTGGAGAAACGGTCTACCTGGAGAAACGGTCTCTACTCCATATGAACCGTTCTTCATCAGCCTCAAAGAATTGGTTCTCCTCCTGAGTGGATCGAGCTCCACAGTCTATCTGCTAATTGAGGCGTGTCCACCTGTCCGTCTGAGGGAGTCGGATCTCTCCTTCACTGTGGAACTCCACAGGTTTCTTTTCCCCAAAGAGGTTTGGTAGTTTTTCCTGGCCAAGGAGGAGGGTCTAAGGACAGGTGAGCTTAGGACATCTGTCTAAGGACACAGGATGCCGGGACATTACCAAGTCCTTATGAACATTGTTTATTTAGTTTTTTCCACTGGAGCCCCTCGATGCAACTACTGTTGTGATTTTGGGCGTTACAAAAATAAATTGAATGGAATAAAAATACACAAATAATTATTTGTATTGTTATTAGCCTTGCGCTTGAATACTTTCGCTTATGTTTGAGAACAAAGACGAGAAACAACATGTGTGCAATTATATCTTCAAGACAAACTTGATTAGTGCAAAATAAAAATAAAAAACTATTAAAGCGTAGCTGGCTCACAAACGATACAACCAAATCCAATTCAGAACAATTACAAGAAAGTGGGATTTTCATTATATGGAATAATCAGCGGATAAAGTCTATAAAGCTGATATTTTTTTCTGAGCCACTCTGGTCTTCTAGACACTGGACCAATATTATGAAAAAAAGGCACATTGCGTATGGAAGTTTCTGGCTTGGTCAAAAAATAAATGTCAAATAAATCAAAATCTGCATAGCTGGAAATGTTATATATTGGGCCAATGGTTCCAAATACAAAGTGAATAAAAGGGGAGACCAGGCACATCCCTGTCTTAATCCTCTTTCTGGAGTCACGTGACCATTAATCCTTTTTTTTCCCCACAGATAAACATAGAAACTCAAAAAATATAAAAACAAATCCAACCCAACATAGTTGCCCCTCCCTGTCCAAAGTATGTTAATAATTCCATCTTCAAATTAATTCAGAATGTGATTTTTTATTTTTGGAAGTCCTTGATCATGGGTTCAGTTTGTGTAATTTTAGTCAATTTTTTTGTGATAACCTTTTTCCCTGCTGTCAGAAGTATACTCCAAAAAAGGTATCTATTTACCAAGTCTATGGCAGGAGATTTGAGGCCTAAGTACACACATTTTAAATCAAATGGGATGGCAATGTCAAAAACAGTCTGTAGTGCCTAGTTCATTTCAACCCAATATTTTTGAGGACAGGCCCCAAACACATTGTAATGATGCTCCGCCTGGCACCCTTAATTTCTCCTACAGTTTGAATTTCCTTGTGAATAGTGGGCATTTTGACATAGTGTTTGGAAAAAACTAGATACATTTTTCCAACTGAATTCTTTCCAAACATTTGATTTTACGTTGAACTTTATTTTAGGTGGTTCTCCATTGAGATGTACATGCACTTCATGATTGTTATCATAGCTTTCATATTAAAGTATTACTTTACCTATCTGAAATGTGTTTAGTGTAGAAGGCATTGAAGGATAACGCATAATAAAGTAGTTTAGTTATAATTAAGCTGATGTTTGTTAGACAGGTGAAGGCCCTGTTGTGTTTGTATTTCTGTGTCTCAATGCCTCCTCCACAGGTCTTCGGAGCAGAGATAACAGAAGAGAGATAAGAACTCCATATCAGGGCAAGGACCGAGACCAGGATCGTAACAGACTAAGCCCGCAGCGGACTCGACCCCACAATAAGGAGGGGAAACGACCCTCTGTGCTATATAAACTGTTGTGTAGTCGAATTTCCTTTCTCTTCCTCTGTCGTAAGCACATGGTCTGTTGTGACTGGTACAGGAACAGAACCGATTGATTTAAGCACATTTCTAGAACTTTATAGGGAATAAATTATGTAAATAACTCGGACTCTCGCTTGTCTTTCTCCATGCCTGAACCCGCAGGAAACAAAGCGTAATTATTTCTACATTCTGTGACCCCGACGTGAGTCGGGGAGTTACGGAAAGGAAAACGTAGACAATCGGCTATTGTCTTACGACGAAAAGACGTGATACAGGAACAATAAAGTAGAAATCGTATGTCGGGGGACCTTTTTCCCGGAATTGATTTCTTGGGCCCCTACATAAAAAGGTGAGCAGAAACCTGTTGATATTTCGAATTCTGTAATTTGATAGTGTAAAGGGAGAAATCATTCGGAACTGAGTACTCCATTTTTAAGAAAAAAGATATAATAGAGGGTGGTTGGGTGTTTATAGACGTATAAATACTACCCGGTTTTACGCAGTGCGAGGGAATCGTCTCCCTGAAAAACAGCCCCGGGGTTTACGATCGTTGAAGCCTCTGCGTCGTCGAGCGGTCAGAAAACGAGATAAACGGAGAGCGTCGTTCTGCCATGACCAATCTTTGCGGTTAGTTTAGAACATTACGTAGTTTTGTTTGGACAGAGCCGTCGTGCTCCGAGACGTCGGTCTCGAAAAATATTAGAAATCAAAAGGGGCGCGAACTCCTGGACCGCGTGTCCCTCAATTTTAGACATTAGTTTAGCTCGTAATAGACGACCGAAAGTCAGAAGTCTCGCACTCTAGATAGGACTAATAACAAGAGACAATCACTCACATCAATTACATAAAGTGAAATTAGATTAATTTAATACTCCTAATTGAACTCAATGGAGATGAATTGATAGAGAATGGGGAATATAGGTCGACGGGGGAGGGGTGTGAAAGGACATACAGACTTGACGAGACCGGATGACGGATGGTGATGGCGAAATGTACGGTCATGGAGCAACAATATTTCTAGTTAGACAAAAGGATAGAGAAAGGCAAGAGGAGGTTACAAAAGTGGGGAGAATGAAATGGAGAAGAAGGGAGACGAAGGTTTAGTTTTGTATTACAACGGAGGGACAAGGCTATTGTAGGATAAGAGTTGAGGAAAAAGTTAAGCGCAGTTGAAGGAAAAAACGTGGTTGAAAAGGAAACTGAGTGAACTGAAGAAAGTAACAAGTTGGCGACAGTCGTGCACCGATGACTCTGGCAGCGACATTCTAGCGGCAGTGGGAGCGCAGGACGGCGAGCACCAAGCGCACGGTGATGCACCATCACCAAACCACAAACACACAGACAACGACATACACCATGACTCTGGCCACACCGCACTCGCCTGTGGTGCGCCAGCCTTTATCTGGAAAGGAGCCTCGCTGAACTCCGCGCGCGAAAACAAGCTAGTATGCCCACGCCCATCACTTACCCATGCTACAGGGTCGATCAGGACAATCTGACGCCGGACGTTTTCATCGCGACGAAATTTTCTCTAGTTATAATTAATTCATTTCCAACTGAAATTACGCGTTTTGTCGCTAGAACTGCATTCCACAATCTTTGCAGCCCGCCCTGCTCCGCGCGGCTGGTGTGCGAGGCTGTTGGTCACACCGGAGGCGCAGGTAACGGACCAGCGACACTCACCAGTAAGTTTAAAAATGGAACACACTTTAGCGCTCTGCCAGGGAATCGGGAAAACGGAATAAAAAAAGAGGCGGTTTGGACTTAGAGCTTTGCTAAAAGCGCGCTAATCGGAAGTAACAACAAGAAAACAAACTCTTTGATGACAACTGTGAGAAAACATCCAACAGTGGATAAAACGGACATCTGAGCACAGTTAAAACCAGTCAGAGTTAATAAAGTCTGAACATGACAGAGTGAGCTGCTCTTGAGCTCTCATTTCATCACCACTGAATATTTGTTCATAAATAACTTTAACTGTAAAAATATGAGCTCATATTAGTTTGTGCAAATATTAACATGTCTGTGATACAAACATTAATATCAGATCATATCACAAGTCATGTTCCTGTCCTGTTCTGCTCGCAGAAATGCTCAGTTCACTGCTGCAGATTTGTGACGTGTCACGTAGAATATGCTGGGATTATAACATTGTTATGTTTTTATTGTTGATTTTATATTTTGTTCTCCGAGACCCAGCTGAGCGCGAAAATGCGAGCCTGCCAGAAATGAGTTGACACACCCCTGATGAGGCATGGAGGAAGAGTGATGATCACGCAAGACTCTCAGATCTGATAAGAGGAGTGCGGAGAGGGAAAGACAACATGCGTGAGAGGTGAGTAACATTCTGATTCAAAGACCCACGGACAGAATGACACGGACACCAGTCTGCGATATAGACTGTTCTTGGCACAGATGAGGAAGAGGACGAAGACGAGTTTGAGGCACGATAAAATAACGGGTACGTTAACGGACCTGGGCGGACTTGAAAAACAGGACTAGGACCATTTGCGCTATAGAACGTGAGGAAGAATCTGAACTGGCAAACTCTCTCTTTCCCTGATTGAGAACTGGCAAGGTAGAGCGATTTAACGCCGTTCCCGTAAAGATGTTGTGTTTGTGGCTGATGCGTTACCACGCCTGTCGACGTGGCAGAATACTTAAATAAGCTTCTTTCTGTGTGGCTGGGACAGGTGCCTGCATGGGAGACTTGAGACAAATTTAGCGGGACAGCGACCAGCAGGGGCTGAGCGTAGAGACACAATGCAGAACCCTGCAGGTCACCCAGATGCGACACGACAAGAACGCCTAAAGGCTGTATTACCGTTATACGTGAATTGAATGTCATGTTCTTAGGTGATGCAAAGCTAAAGTTAAATGTGTTATCAGGATGCATGTTGTGGGTTCATATGGTCAACTCAGTGACCTTTGTCCTGTGCCTGGCCTGGTTGAGCTCTCCTTGGTGAAACACAGCGTCTTTGTTGTGAAAGTAATTGCTGTGTGTGGAGGATTCAGGTTGGGCGCCCTTGGTGGCGGGCATGGGACATCATCTGAGTGAAATGATTGATGACTATGACTGGGGAATAACATTGGTGAAATCCATTAAATTCTACGACTGTGACTAGTGCATAAAAGGCAACTGTTTGCTCTTAAACTGGACTTGCTTTGTAGTAGCAGTTCGGAGGGACAGAACTTCTTCTGTAGGGAAGATTTTGGCTGTGAGCGATAAAATAAGATTCACTTGAAACGAACAACTTCGTTCTACTTGCCTACTTTCTTGTCAACTATCTAAGTGATTTTCCACAACATAGGCGAGTGTTCCGACCGGCACGTACGAGCGACGCAGCCTCAATTCTTTAGGGGAGATGACCCCAAACTTACTATTCACTATGTGTCCAGAAATTGGATGACGAGAACTGTGGTCCTTAGCGAGCCCCTCAGGAGACTGTCAATGTTGTTCCACGGGGTCCTAGCGCAGGGAACTGCCTTCGGACGTTCAGACCCCAGTGTACGGACCGACCCCGAGACTTAATGGCCTGTGTACGAGGGAAGGTTCAAAAGACATGTGCACAACACTTAAGCCAACCTTGTTAGAAGAAAAGGAAAGGGGACGGAGAGTGGAAAAACTCCAAAGAACAGGTAGTAAATTACAATTGGCAGAGGCCCGAAGGCCGCAAAACGGAAGATCAAAAGAATCAAAAATTGAAAAGAAATCCGGACATGTTCCCTGTCGCGGAAGCAAGAGCATGATGTGCCGATCAGACGTCTCGGGGGAGGGGCAGAGAAGGGGTGTAAACATCTGCGGGCTCGGGGACCACTGGGATGGGGGGAACGGGTTACAATGTGGAGCGCTGGATCATTGGCGTAGAGACTGCCACAGCCCCAAGCACAGCAAACACCGCCGCAGAGAGGCGACCAAGGGAGAGGCAGAGGCGGCCCTCACACGCTGGCAGCAGTCGAGCAAACTGGAACCGCACAGCAACAAAGTTTTCCCACCCCTTGGCAAACAGGCGTGGGGTGGAACAATGCAAAAGACTGTGCCCTACCGGTGTGTCTGGCCGGACAAACACTCATCACCTCTTTCATTCATTCTCCCACAGACACCCGTGAATCTCCTGGCCGGATGTGGCTATGAAAACGGGGCTGGCATATTTAATGTTCTACCATGACTGACACGTCAGCCTTCCATGGAACAGATTTGGAAGGATGTGAGACATGGTGGACAAGGCTAATGCAGAGGGCCGTGAAGCCACACCAAGGCAAGACATTTATTGCGGCCCGTGCTCACAACTGAAGCCCCGACGAACCCTGGGTGCTAACTGAGTTCCTGTGTGGAAACCGGATCCTGTCGGAGACTTATTTTCACACCCGAACGCCGTTGCACTGCACATTGTTTTATGATGAGACGGTGATGAACATATTGGAGGCGTTTCAGAAAGTAGCTGGCGACAAGTGGTTTTTATTCAAATTGAATGTTCATTACATAGAGATAGAGGTGCGTAGCTGCAGCTTTACGTAACACAGGAACAAGTGAGTTGTACGGCATGTCATCCTCCGTCTACACTGTTTTCTTTGTGGCCTTGGCGCGAGGGCAAATTAGGCAAGACAATTGGGACAATGTGTGATATAAAAGGGACGTAAAATCATACGATGACTGGTGAGACATCCTCTCCAGTGTGCCAATAATGAAAAAGTGATAAAAATGTATCGACTTAACTCTGGTCACACGACTGTAAGGTCTTCTACTCTTAGGCAGTTACAGTGTCTCGTCATCTATGGGAAGGGAGTGCATCGGACCACGAACGCAGCTGCCCTCCGCACTCTTACGACTGGACTGTGGTCATCCGGTCCTTTCGATGTGGGGTCTGCTTCGCTGTCCACTGTTGGAGATTAAGCGTCTCCTGGCCGACGTGTATTAGCCCATATCGTTGGTTCCGGGAGTGACGACCAAAGGTATGAGGACACTTTACTGACCTGTGGTTGCTGGAGTGCTGCGAGACTCTGACTATCTGTGGCACCGCCGTTGCGCTCGTTTTGAAAGCTGACGTGGTGTCTACCGGAATGGCACATGACTTAGAGCCGTTAAATAACGTCACTATAGTCCCACTTGGCCCGTAAGACCACACGTAATGCCACCAAGCATATCCACGCTGACTTGTACTGGTTCACTAGATGACTTAGCCAATTCGCTCTTTTTGCATCCCAACTTGGCCCGAGGCGAAGTGGTCATATGGACTGCTCCATCTTGTACATAGGTAAGCGCTAGTTTTTATTAGTACTCGGTCGATCTTGTCTCTGTATGCGGCTGACCCTGCATGTAAAAAGACTCTACATCTGTGGTAATAAGCCCTGGGTTAATCCATTATATTCTACACATGTCCTACTCACAGCATCAGATCGGACAATGGTACTCACTTAACAGCAAACAGCTTAGCTTAGGTGAGTCTGCGCGGGCCTCCAGCATAGTTTGGTTGTGTTTATCATCCTTCTTCACAGGGCTCGGTGGAAAGAAAGAACCGACATTGAAGGAGAAACTGGCTAAAATGTGCCGACACTCATTTGATTGGCTAACTCTCTTCCGCTTGCCTTGCTTCAGTTCGTCAAACTGTGAACAGAAGGACAGGTTATCCCCTTTTGAACTCAAAACAGTCGCCTGAGCCAGGACCGGCTTCCTCCATCCAACCGTTCCAGAGACCCACAACACGCAAAAACTTCACAATTAATTGGAGAATGTTGCATGCTTTTTCTTCTTCTTTCTCTTCACATTCAGTATAAAACTGCTCGGAAAGGAGCCAACGTCTTGGAGAATTGGACACACGTTTATCTGAAACGCTTCTCCAGAAAGTGGTCGGAACCACGTTGGACTGGCCCATCTGGTGACAGCGGCACTAACAGAGCATGCAG
Organism: Chaenogobius annularis; assembly: GCA_015082035.1. Lineage (NCBI taxonomy): Eukaryota > Metazoa > Chordata > Actinopteri > Gobiiformes > Gobiidae > Chaenogobius > Chaenogobius annularis. The sequence goes on from BJKM01000773.1 coordinate 206,159, forward strand.
CTTGAGGGGCGTCCGCATAAGTGGTATCATTATTCCATCTGAGGCCATATATTCTCTGATTTCCATATTGACAATCTTACAAACTTTTGCTTTTGGAACCGCAATGTTTTCCCCCTGTAATCTGAGGTTCTCAGAGCAAGAGAGGGAGGGATATTGGCTTGTGTGATACTGCAGTGTGATTTTTGTTATGGGAGCATAAAACTGAATGATTTAAAATCAATACATGTACATTTTTAACCAGGCCAACACAGAATGAACCAAACAGCCTGAGACACAGACAGTCACGGAAACTCAAAACATACAAATGTAAAGGACGCATTTTAAAAGTTATCAGGAGACCCCATGACTCTAACAGAAGAAGAACAATTTTATGAGAACTGGTGTGGCCAAAAATAACGAATCATAACTGATTACATTGATATGAACCAGTTCAACAATTTATTGCTAAATTGATCTATACAAAAATATGGATAGAATGAATTATGTCATTACAATGTTCAAAAAATTGGGTAATTTTTTCCCGACTGGTTTTGAGGCTGTACATGACAGCTTCAAAGGCGACTCACTAATGACATTCCAGAATAGGATTTGCGTTAGACATGCTTTTGGCTGAGAATCTGGGTGTGCCGTTTCTTTTGGGGAGCAAGTTGTATTTTATTCTAATAATACCCAGCCCGGAGGAAAATTGACTGTAGCCATCGACGGCCTGAGGACCTTAAAAAAAAATGAAAGACGTTCCGGGTGGACACTAGTATCCTGTCGGGTAGATTGAAAATCTAGCCATGCCCTGAAAGATTTTTACATGTTTTGCTTTCCATTATTCAATTGTTTATTCGCACATACTGTTATGAGGGTTGTGTGATCTCTGTGGAGATCAAAGAGGGAAGAAGGAGATAACGCATAATAAAGTAGTTTATAGTTTATATATGTAAGCTGATTTTGTTTAGCACAGGGTGAAGGCCTGTGTGTTGATTTTTGTGTCTGCAGATGCTCTCCTCCACAGGTTTCGGAGCAGAGATAACAGAAGAGATAAGAACTCCATATCAGGGCCAGGACCGAGACCGGATCGTAACCAGACTAAGCCGCAGCGGACTCGACCCCACAATAAGGAGGAGGAACGACCCCTCTGTGCTATATAAACTGTTGTGAGTCGAATTTCCTTTGTCTCTTGTTCCTCTGTACGTAAAGCACATGAGTTGTGTGTGGTACAGGTAACAGGAACAGGAAACCCGGATTGATCTGTAAGCATTTCTTAGAAACTTGTATTAGGGCGAATAAATTATGTAAATTAAACTCGGACGTCTCCGGTTGTCTCTTCCCGATGCGTGAACCCGCCAGGAAATAACAAAGCGTAATTATTTCCTAAGCATTGTTTTGATAAATATTTTGGAGCAATATAAACATTTGATATTGAATACATGCAAGATAGGTTTAATTCCATACTGTGGAATATTATAGGCATCTTCATAGAAACAAGCAGTTGGCGGACCCGCAACAAAAAGTTACATAGTGCACCTCTAATTGATTAAATTGAATACAACTTTACTTCAATATTTGGACCTTGCTTTACATTTAAAAATATTGAGGAGACAAATATACGGCTGAAAAGTATCAAACCACTTCTCGTTTGTCACACATAACTGCAACATGTCACTGTGTCACTCTATCCCAGCATGCATTGCTCCGGGCGCCCCACTCACTGTTTGGTGTTCAACAAACCAGCTTTAATGCCATCACAGAGGGTGGCAGGCAGTTCAACAATACGCAGAATAACATAGAACTAAGTGACATAAAGACATTAAATAGGCCACTGCTGCACTCTGGTGAAAGCACATACGGCATCTTTCATATTCAAGTGTGTGTGCGTTGTTGGCAGTTCAAAATGCATGTGTAGGAGAAGGTGAGAAATTGCACCTGTGAAGGAGAAAAGCCGGAGGTCGGGCTTTGATTCAGACTTTGAGCCGCAGAGGTCAAAATAGACTGGAGACATATAAGGTGTGTGTATTCATGTCAGCGACTCAGAAGTACATTCAAGTCAAACTTTCAGGTATATTTCTTTAAAGTTTGACATTCCCTCAATAGAAGAAGAGGTGGCGAAGAGCTTGTATTAAAGTGGACATATTATGCATTCTTGTGGCTTTAATTGGCTTTTAAAACATATTTTTGGTGGCCTTGGCATTATAAAAATACCTATACCGACAACTTCATTTTCAATTAGGTATTTAGGCGTTTTAGTGCTCTCTGTGCCGTGGCAATGAACAACAACAACAACAACAAAAATTAAACCCTTAGGCAGACAAATATGCCTGCTATGCTAATAAAGTCATGCAAACACAATTTGACTGCATGAGGACTCAGAAGACAAGCCCTTAAAAGTATTAATAAAACAGTGTAAATGACGCAAAATACAACCAAGTATGTTTTTGATAAGGGAACAACAAGACAAGTCAATTTTACATTGTGTATAACCTTTAAAGGTACACAATAACTTTTCTGATGAGGAGTCCTCCACCTTTGCCTAGAATGGTCCATAGTGTGTCCATCTTGCATATATTCAATTACATTCAAATACAGGCAAAGCATCTCCATGGAAAAGTTACACAGTGCACCTTTAGCAAAAACACTGACTGAGGGTGCATCTGAGTTTCAAAGAAGTGCAAACACAACACTCTTCCATTAAGTCATTATTTTATTCGAATGTGGATGTAAACACCCCTTTAGACCCGGTTCTGCTACAGAAAGACTTACTGCACTGTACATATTTCTCAATATTCTCTTTCATTCACACACAAGCTTTAGAATAATATTCAACTACTTTCAGGGACAGTAACGGAAACCACTGTTATGTTCGGTAAGCAAGACACTTCAAACAAAATGCCTATTGCAGTCTTGCAGTAATGTAGTTTGTGTTTGTGTAAATGTAAATGTGGGGTAAAATGGGCCAAAACACAGTGGATCTGGTTCACTGTTGTGATGGAAAATGGAGCAAATGACTGACGAAAAACCCTCAAAAACTAAAAACATAATTGACCCTCATCAAAATCTAATCAAATATGAATACAGAATTACATTTATAAATAATAACACACATTTTATTCAAATAGATGCTGGTGGTGAATGTGGATTTCACTTGACGGCAGGCTTTGATGTTCAGTGATAAACTTTGCAGAGAGTCTGAAGACTGCCACAGAAAAACAGGTCTTGAGTGCAGTGGAGAAACACACATTTACCCCGATGGTACATAAAGTGGGCCCCTATAGATTTAGCTTTGGACATCCGCTGGACACGTGCTCTCTTTCTATAGAAACATAGGAATCCTTTTAAATCAATCAATCAACTCAACATGTTGTATGGACGATTGGAAAAAGAACATATTGAAATAATGTCAATGTGGCCAAGTCGTTGTCTAGGGACTGTCCTGCAGGGATTTCCATTTAATTTTTCGGCCGACAGGGTTGTCAAAAATATAAAAAGTTGGATAGTAATTGATACAGAAAAAATACTCAATAGGGAAAACTACATACTCATTTGACAAAGTACAGATTTAAAAAGGCACAGAATTTTTTTTTAGAATGAGTTGGCTTTATCAGAACTGGTATAAAAGTACAAGGTAAAGAAAGTACTATTATTATGTGTTAAATAAGTCTATTTTGATCATCGTGGCATCGAAAACAGTATTGAGCCTATTCCTTAACATCGAAATCAGAGTTTCTATTTCAATTCAATTCAATTCATTTTTGTAACGCCCAAAATCACAACAATAGTTGCCTCGAGGGGCTACAGTGGAAAACGAAATAAACAATGTTCATAGGGACTTGGAAATGTCCCTATCCTTAGACAGATGTCCCAAGCCCCCCTGTACTTAGACCATCCTTCTTGGCCAGGAAAAACTACCAAACCTCTTTGGGGAAAAAGTAGAAACCTGTAGGAGTTCCACAGTGAAGGAGAGATCCGACTCCCTCGGACGGACAGTCAATTTGAGCTCACTAGTCTGTTTATAAAAGATGACAAAAAGAGAGGAAACTGGGACAGATTAAAAAACATATTGGCGGTAAATATCACGTATACCGATGTTATCCAATTTCAACCAAAAAGACAGAAACTGGAAATTGAAATGCCCCTTCACTGCACATCACCTCAAATAAATACACTCCCTCTCCACTCTCCATTATGCTGCCATTTTACAACAACTTTTTCGACTGGACAATGAATCACTTGTCAATGAGCCAATCGACAGTCAATCCTGTATCGGTAAAAGCATGTGGTTTGGACCGGAGTTCAGACGTTGGAGCAAGATATTTAACTATTTGTTTGTAAGGAAATTATCAAAAGTTCAGGACATCAATATTGACAGCTATTTTATTTAGTTTTAATAAGACAATCAGTATAAGAACCAGGTTACCACCGTCTTGTATGGAATGGATGAATGGATGAAACTGTAAAGCATACTACTGACCATGGGAAAGAAGGCCATTACAAAAGAGATGGATGATTCAAACTGCACCGACAACCGAGGACTGGACCGACATCATAACGAACATATGGAACATGGGAAAAATGTAACTTAACTTATGATTGGACAAATTGGGACATTTGTTATGGAGTCTGTGTGCCTTAGATTTAATTTAATGTCTTGGTTTGATTTTCTTTTGTTTTTTTTCTCCTGTTTTTGTTAATTGTTTATATTTAAAAAAAAAAAAAAAAAAAAAGCTTCTGGAAAATTATTATTATTAATTATAATTATTATTATTATTATTATTATTATTATTATTATTATTATTATTATTATTATTATTATTATTATCATCATCATCATCATCATCAAAGAAAAATAATTTTAAAAAATAAAATCACTGATAAGAATTCCTCCTGGGGATTATTTTGTGGAGAGAACATTTGGTCTTTTCGGATTCACAAAGTAATTACGAGTTTTCATTGCAAGATTGGAAAAGACACTCTTTCAAATCCACCTCTGCGAATCTGAGGAATATCTGTACGAGAAAAGAGACTGTGTTTGTGATGGGTTTTCTGACACGTAACGTAATGAAATGGTGAAAACAAACCAGCGTTGGCTTGACAGAGAAGAACATTTCAAAATATTCCATTACGTTCAGCGAAGAGTAAAAAGTCGAGGTGGTATTTATATGTGAAACGCGTCATGATAAAATGCATATGAAGGGCCGATCGTCACCATTATGGCAGCAGGTGAATGTATATTGAGGTGAAAGTGCTAATCTTGTTAAAGCCGTGTCGTTCTTAGGGGATAACTCAAGAGCTCATGGAAATATAAACCACTAAAAAGGAGTTTTGGGTCGTGAAATTGTCGTTTTCCGTCCCGGGGCGAGACGACTTACACAAATATACAAGCATACCTTTATTTGATTGATACTACAAGTGAAAAACCAACAAAGAGCAAAATAATCAGTGTTGATTTCATGACCATAAACCATTTAAAAACCCAAAATAGCCGCATTTCTTCAAACCGCATGCTTTTAGTGACAGATTGAGGATTGGCTGCAGACCTCTAGATTAAAAATACCCATGCAAACTGTATCGCTGGCGATAAATCATGACTTAATCTTGATCTCAATTTAAATCTGATTAATTGCCGTGCCCTATCGTACAGCCAGAAAGGAAAGGCTGCTCACATGTATTTCAAGGTATTTTGAGCAACAAAAAAGGAACGACAGGCTTTTTTTTGTGTACGTAATGCCTGAAATATTACATAGCGCTTATTGTTACTACGGACATAACTACAATCATATTTCTCTTAACGTACATACAGTACATATCGGTGTATCCACAATCTTGGCCCACGAGCACTGCAGGGGACACTTTGCGATTCGTGGACGCTGCCCATTTTACACTATTATCACAAGCAACGACATCCGGCGTGCTCTTCTCCGACAAACGTGGCACATCGCCTCCCCACCGAGCCAGGATAGAAATCAATCGGGTCGGGGAGGGCAAAGGCCACGCGGGGGGGCCCTCGAAGGTTTTCAAAGAGACGGCCGAACATGATGGGAGCGCGGGACGACGCCAAATGGTACGTCGCGACAAATTTAGTCACGCCACCAAGGAGGAAATGAGAAACTTTGGCATGAGCGGAGGAGACGGAGAGAGAGGACGAGGCTGACATGATTTAGTGCGAGAGGAGATAGATGGAAAGACATTGTTAAAGCGTTTGCGTCAAGTCACTGGTCTATTATAGTTCTATTCCTGCAGTGAATTAGCAATTTATAATAACGATAGGCAGCCGAGAAGATGGTGCTACCCTGTCGAGCAAGTTTAGTCTTGAGTACAGGGACTTCTAACACAGTGAGATTGGAATTATTGATGTGCCAAAATATTAAAATATCGATATATCGCGATACAAAATTTTGTGATACAGTATCGCTATCGTGGTCATATATCGCCATGACTTATTTTTGGTCAAATCTGAATTAGTTTGTGACCGAACTAATATTTTGTTGCTTGTTTAAAGAAACATTTGACATTTCGATTGTTTCGACGATTAAAATGGGCATTTTAAGTTTGTGCAGGTCGTAGTTTGACGGAAAAAAAATAAAAATAATTAAAATGTATTGGGTTCTTTAAAAAAAAAAAAATGGATATGTCATGAGCAATATATCCATTATCGCATGTATCGCAAAATCGGGATATTGTCGTATTGTGAGCCATGTGTTGTGTATCGCATCGAATCGTGAGGGACCTTGTGATTCCCAGCCCTAATTGGAATAATGCATTTATTTACTCTTTACAGCTCTTTAGATTTGTATTTAACTTGCTTTTACCCAAAATCGTTATACTTGGCAGATAGGGATGTCATGATTATTAGGTTAATCGATTATTCGTGATTATTCCGGTCACAATATAATTGTAGGAACCACAAAATAATCGTGACATTTTATTTTTAGTTCCATCTATTGTCCAAAAAAACAAAACAAAAAAAGACCTAAAATGTGAATAACTTTATCTGGCTGTTTTTGTCTCATTTACTTTATTTTTCATGCGTATTTCGTAAAGCCGGTCACAAATTTGAGGAACAGTCACATGTCGGACAACGGGAATGAAAGAAAATGAAAGATTTCACTGTCGCTTGGTCACAGTCTCAATAATCGTGAATAATTGTGATGTTTTCTTCTCACAATAATCGAAATGATACCGTCACATCCCTATTGGAAGATGACAAATGCGTTTTGTTTCTCTTTGGAATCAACATTTTCAGTACTAACAACACCCGACCTATAAAGCATGAATATAGGGCTGTGTAATTAATCATGTTTAAATCATGATTATTGCTCTAATCGTTTGTGTGCGTTCAATGTGCTAGTACGCTTTGTTTTTAGGTGTGCTGATTCCGCACCTTCTCTCCAATCATCATAAATTACAATCAATCACGTAGTTATTAGGCTTATGAACTCTTGTCGTATGGTGGCATTTTGTGTTTAAACAGCCCGTTTCAAATAGAAATGTGGAAAGATATCGCTGTTGATCCTGGAAAATGTGATGGATCGGGTTCAAGATAACAGTTCAGTCGATAAGATTGCTGCAATAAGACTATTTTCTTCTCATAAGGCAAGAACTGTTATTTATTCAAAGCAGTTCTTAAAAGGTAACAAGTTAATTGTCTATAAGTAGGGATGTAAACATTATATGGTTAATCAATAATCGCGATTGTTCTGGTCACAATTAAATCGTAAGAACCAACAAATAATAATCATGACAATTTTAGAAGCGAAATGTTGTCCAAAAAATAGACCCAAATGTGTTGCCTTTTGAAAGTTCCGTTTTCTAAAGCTTGAGGAACAGCAACATGTTCGGCCGCGAGAATTAAAGAAAATTGAAGATTTCACTGTTGTTTGGTCACAGTCTCAATAGTCGTGAATAATCGTTAAATCGTGATGTTTTTCCTCACAATTAGTAAAAAAAAAAAAAAGCTATTTTCAGTCTCTGCACTGGCATCAGGAAATATCAGGAATCTGCAGATACTCAAAACCGATGTATTGGTATCGGAACTGAAAAGGCTGCATCGGTGAATCCATATGTAGAATTAGGACCGTTGTCATGGCAATTAATAAACAATCTCTCACTTATCTTTTCTATCATTTTAAAAGGACATTAAAGTCCTTAAAATGGCTCCCGAATAAGGAAAACGCAGCGTGACTGAAAACCAAATGCATTAATCTAACTTATAAGCAACAAGTTCAACTGGATAAAAAGCCCATAATCAGTAAAGAATCCATCATCTACTCACATTACCTGAGGAACAAATTCATTTCATTTGAAGAAGTTCCATAAAGTCTATAATAAAGTGCACCTGACATCAACTGAACTGCATCTTTGGATTTGTCATTAGTAACACAAACACACTTTCTACCAAAACCCTAATAGCTTTGTCGATGTATTTGTGCCCTTTCCCATCTTAATGTACTTTTTATTATTCTCCTAAAAAGCGACAACAAATCGGGTTACATTTCGTGCATTATAATTCTGTAGAGCCATCAAAAGGACAGAACGGATCCAAACGCGATCAGACAGCTAAACCGCACTTTTTCACATGAGGCCCATTGTCCTTGTCCAACGCCTTTTCAAGTGGACATTTTGCATTACACTTTTGTCCTCTAAGTGCTTGTATATCTGATATGAGGCCATCCTTTGTGGAATTTGTTTTAAAAGTCAGTCTTGATCTAGATAGTCTTGATAGTCCTCTTTAAAATGCAGTCGCCATTCACAGATATTAGCCTGAAAGGCCGGGATAAAGCAGGCGTAGTGGACTCACGCTGGGAGGGCGCGTTTGCTCTCCTCTTTGGATTTCTCTCGCTCGTTTCACCACGTCCGGCCCACACGCGGCGCCCCCACGTCTTAATTAGAGAGCAGAGGGCGGGCACCAAACAATGCCTCAGTGTGACCAGGGTTTAAGCGCTGTGACAAAAACAGGCCGGGCCCAGTGGTTTACCGTGACATGTTTGCGTTTCACTTCAAACGTTTGTCGAATCGAGAGGAAGACGACGGAAATTGTTCATGATTGATGATGTTTTTGTTTTTTAAATCAACAGGTCAGCATCCAATCCTCGTCTGGAAGTAAAAGCACAGGGTTTGGAGCAGAGTTCAGACTAAAGAGGAAATGCCTCTATTTTTTGGGTTAAATGGCTCGGATCAAATGTCTTTATGTATTAGTAAGACACATATTTGGACTAAAAGATGTCACTGATTAACCCTTTTTACACATACAGTACTTTAGCACTCAAAAATAATGAAATCTTGATGTATTTTATGTTATATTTTAAATAGGTTATTTGCTTTGAATCAAAGACAAAATAAAAGGGAAAAGTCAACATAATGCACATATAAAATATAGGTGAACATTGTATTTATTTCCCCCATAAGCACAACAAGAACTATTTTGTTAAAACATGAGCAGCAACAGCTAGTATCAATAATGAGCGATATTTAGTTACTTATTTAACATTAACAGTTAAAATTTTATCGCAATATCAAAAAAATAAGACTGAAAGAAAACATGATAAATATTGCCCTCACAAATACATTACCCCAAACTTTTATTGAACAATAAGTCAATAAAGTTATATAAAACATAACTAAAATATAAATCTTTATATACAGCAGACCAGAACAGTCAAGTTATATTTAACAAAAAGGTCCTAAAATTATAATTATAATGACTAGATCAGGCAATTTCTCATTTTACAGCTCCACTTCCACATGTTTTGGAGGTTTTGACATTCACGCTGTTGTTGCTGGAGTTGGCCATGTTTATCATTAGGCAGCAGAAGCAGCAGCAATAGCAGAGTTTCATCAAGGTCAAGGGTCGCGCGGTGAACGGCAGGGTGGGCGAACGCCTGCCTCTTTCCCCCTCCATTCAGTCTCCACACTTGATTGCCCACGACAGCGAAACGCAATATCAAACATGCACTTCAAGGCTGCGCAGGTCATAGGTTGGGTCATTAGTGGATTTCGTTTTCTGCTTAGGACATACTTTAACCGAGGCGCCGCCGCCCATCCATCCAGTTTGTGCGGCTAAATGTGTGTGCAAACGGGCCGTCGGACAAATGCCCCTCTCAGGCGTTTCCACTTCGTCTGCAGGAAAGAAGCGCTTTGTGTCCAAGAACGGCCGAAAAATGTGGACATTTCTGACAGCGTGGGATGGATAGTGAATGTGGCAAGTAAAGTACAGGGATGTCAACATTATTCGGTTAAATCAACTTTTTGTCTTGATGTTTATGTCACGGTAACATTTCTTTATCTTTCAGAATGTTTGATTTCATAAAGCTGGCCTCGTACAACTGCCAGCCTCGACTTTGCCCCTGGGCAGCTGTGAACTTGTAGTCTTAGTGGTAGAAACGGTATTGCAGGTAAAGGAGTAGCAGCGGCTGTTGTATAATATAGTATTAGGATAAACAAAAGTAATAGTTACAGTATATTGTGCAAATGAGAAGGTAATGGTAGCAGTGGGAGATAAATTGAACCCTTACACTTGACCCATCCTTCAGTGTCAATGCTCAAATGGTACAGCACCCGTGGACCCATCACCAGATCTTCAGGACTACTTCAGATAGTTAGATGACTATTCTGATATAAGAACATAGATCTCTAAATAAAGAATTCAGAAAAAAAGGGTGAGAAGGGGCAGACCTGGAGGGTTTTATGATGCACGTTTTGGGTTAATGGCGGGGAAAAGCAAACACCCAGACACTCGGATGGGACAATAAACAGCAATGAAAAGGGGTTGATAATAGTCGTTCGTGGTACATTTTGTATAACTGATAATCATAAATGAGACCTTCTTTTCTGCACAATCTGGTAGTAAAATGACGAGCATCTTTGTTGCCAATTGAGATCAGGTCCGGTTCTTCCCAGACATGGGGACAAACACACAAAAACAACAACACACCAAACTAAGGTGACATATGGGATGATATGAAATGTTGAATATTGTGATGTCATTGCACATGCACCGCAGCAGATTTTCCTCTCCGTTGTGAGGGGAGGCAGAGATTACGTGGCTAAATGCTGCCGCTAAAGCCTAAAGCAGCTTAAACACTGACTGTGGAGGCTCTGTCCATGCTAAAAACTCAAATTATGAAAGAGAGAAGACTTAAGATAGAACTTAAATAACAGAAAATATTACACAAGCCAGTAACACAGTCTTGTGTAGACATAAAACATGTATGTAAACATGTTAGTTGAGGTTTAATCAGACAAATGAGAAATGTTTGTATATTTTTTTTCCTTCAAACGACATTTTCATATTAAAATTTTGCATAATTTCACAACAACATTCACGAAATTATCTAAAATTTGATATACTGTCAGTGACATTGTTACAGCAACCGCAACAACCGACTCAGGACCCCACAGTAACATTAAAAAGACGTTTGTAATCATTTCAAGTGGTAGCTCTTTTAAAAGTAGGTTTATTTGTATTTATTTCAGCAGTTTATCTGTTTATCGCAATTTAACTCAAACATAAATACATTTTAAATTACATTACAACACACAGCAACAGAACATAAAAAAAACAAGTTCTCCGCGCATTCGTCAAGGTAATATGCTAATCAGGCGTCCACAGACATTTAGTCCTGTCATCACTTTTCCATCCGCCTCATTATGGACCAGGCAAATGGTGTTGTCAGGAGAAAGGACACTGTACTCCGGGCCCATTACTACATGCAGTTTGGCGTTTGTTTCAAGGAGACGAGGCTGACAGCAGCTGAAATAGAAACACCATTTTCTATTTTCCTCGAGCGGCATTTAAAGTAAGACTGTGCAACTTTTCCAAGACGTCCGCTTCAAGGACAAGAGGACACGAAGGCGGCAGCAAACTCGCACAGTCCCTTTCCAGCAATAAATACATGACACGTTTATATGTTCGCGGCAAATTTCTATCCATTTAATTAACGTAACAAGCTTCGAAAGTACATTTTACCCTACGAGTTACACAACATCTGTCGAACGAAACCACTGGGCAAGTTCTTCAACGTTTATGTCAACAAACTATTACAATTAATTGGAGACTATTAGTTTATAATTTCTTCCAGATTTTGTCGCTTTCGTTGAATACGCCGATCCATCAGTGCAATTTATTGTTCCCGTGGGCGAAATGGTTCTCTGGATTTGACCCATGGACTGAGGCAACGTGTCAGAAGCAATTTGGAGTGAGAACAACGTACTAGTTTGATGGGGGTAAGCGCAGACCCTGCAGGAAACCATGGACTATTTTAGAAACAATCAATACACATACCATCTAAAAATGCAAATTAAAAACTGATCAGAAACATTTGCTTTCCTTTCTGAGCAAATAGAGTGCCATTTTGTGCAGGAATGAAGCAGTTTGAATTAGGCTAAAAAACAAAAGATTATCAAAACACGCTTTGTTAAGTCATTCAATTATATTATAATTAATTTTTAGATTGCGGTCAAAACGTATTCCTCACACATTCTAAGCGCCATAATGATTCACTTTATGCGCGCTTTTAAAAACTTTCAAAAGCCAGAGCGGCGTTTTGCCGTCGCAGTAAAGCTAGCAGCAACTAGCAAGCTAACAACGAACTGAGAATAAAGACGTTCAATAATTAAATGCAGACGGAGCTGTTTTTAGAATATATTTACTGGGGAAAAACAAATTTTACTTTATTACATGAAAAAAAATAGGATACAATTCCTTTAAGATGAAATAAGCTAAAAACATGGAGGACTTCATGACATCAGCAAGAGAAACTGATCCTTTTGAGCTCAAGAAAAAGTAGCGTTATTATCTGGACATGCCAATAAGAACGCATTCATACTCTCACACACAAGTAGGGACAAGAGGTGTGAGATATCCAAAAATGGCTAACATTGCAATGATTGCTACTCAAAATTTGAATTCTTCTAGTTGAAAAGATAAAAAAATTATGGGAAAAAGAGCTGATAAAAAATGTAATTACCAGTCTAGTGTAATCTTCCAAACAACATATATTGTGATGTTTTTGCACTTTTGTGGTTAATTACTCATGGTTTGTGCGATAATTGAACCTCAACCAAGACATTACATTTACAAAAATGTTTGCACATTCCATCACTCCATTAGGCATTAAATTTAAGGTACACTAGATTGTCCTCAGACACGGAGAGGAACATGTAACGCACTGAAAAGCCCGGAGTCGAACCTGTGACCATCTTTCTGTGAGGCAAAGTGGGCTAACTAGCAAGAAGTTCAAACTGGGATTAAACCTGGACCAGACCAAGTATACATCAGGACTAAACTGGACCGCCAAAAAACACCCCTAAAGCCTCAGAGTTCACTCCAGTGTTCCTCCTCTGCTGTCACGGTGTGCCTCAGGTAAGTTTCTGTGCCTGAGTAAGATCCACAGGCCCGGTTTCTTCTCCTCCTCCTCCGCTTGGGCTTGTCATCTGTCATTACACGAGGCGGCCCAGAGAATGATTCTGGCAGACAGCTCAGGCATACTATCAGGGGGCGCTCGACGTAAACACACCGCCGGGCAAACGAGGAGGATGATGACCACTACTTTACAAGGGATTTGCTGGAGATTGTATTGTGTTGCGTTGTGTGGGTGGGTGCAGACACGGGCATTTGATTTGGGTGAATTTACAGCAACTGAAAGGAGTTCTGAACTGCTTGATAAAATCCTGTGAGTTGCCGTAAACCTTCAAGTCAGTGCGGCATTGCTATCAAAAAGCGTTGCTAAACTGAGCTATTTCCTTTGGACTAAGAGAAAATGCATAAAGCTGGTGGGCACAGCATAAACAGTGACTTCACTCTTGTCCAGTTTGGGTCGTGGATAAGTTTGTAGTAAAGTGGGTCTTCTCCTTTCTGCAGTTGAGCATATAACCTTTTAATCGTATTAGTTAATTATTAGTCGACACTTAGACATAATTCAACAATTAACCACAACGCAATGACGACCCCAGAGACCCAGCAGCTTATCCGGTTGTTCCACAGCGTATTTGTGTACTTTGTTACTGTAAATTACTGTTGCATATATGACCAAGGCCTGACCAGTGACGTTGTGTTTTTGATGTTCGATCGTGAGCTCTATTACAATATATACTATCGGGATGTCACGATATCAAACGTCAGCGTTACGGTTATTGTGAGAAAAACATCACGATTTAACGATTATTCGCGATTATTGAGCTTGTGACTAAACAACAGTGAAATCTTTCATTTTTATTCATTCCCGTTGTCTAACATGCAATTGTTCCTTTATTTTGTCTTTCAGAAAGTAACATTTCATGAAAACTTGTCAAACTTAAATTAAATGAGACAAAAACAGCCATTAAAAAAGGTCAATTTTGGACCGCAGATTGAACTAAAATGACTTAATTTTGTGTCTAAAATTGTAACGATTATTTTTTGATTCACAATTATAGTGTGACTTGAATAATCGCGTTTATCGACTAACCCAATTGTACTGAATTGTGAAGTATCCCACAATTCCCAGCCATACGACCAACCAAACAGCGCTTCAAAAATACCTCAAGCACATTTGCAATTCATTCAGTCTCAGCACGTTGGGGTGTGTGTGTACGCCCCGGGGCAGACGGACGCAGACTTGCCAGCCTTACAAACCCACATGACCACATTAACATCAATAAACATCAACATTACAAACACCGGAGTGGCTAAAGCGCCGCGCTCAAGGAGACGAGAGGCGGGGCGTGATCTACTGTACGTTTCTTTAGCGTCACATTTACACACCTTATTTGTAAAAGCGTGGGCACATACGGTTGGGTTATTACGCCGAGGTGGAACATGGCAGGCGACGGAACAACATGAGGAGGTGCGATCACAGGTACAGGCTTTTCAGTCACGCACACAGCACTGCAGCTCATTTAAAACCTGCTAAAGCTCATCGCATTCCCCACCGCCGCGCTCAGACGTGGGAAAAACGCAGTAACATTTGAAAAAAGATTAGAGTGGTTTTAGGCGCCCTCGTGCTATTCCTGCTTGAGTAAACGCGACTACGTGTGACGACATTTTGAATAAATCGTCTATGATCGAAACTTTGAAAATTAACCCGACAAAGAGTTATTTTTGCCCATTTTTGGTTAATTTTATGATCCATTTATAAGTTTGTGCTGGACTTGAACTTCAACTAAGATATTTACAAGACCATTTTTGCATATTCATTGTTAAAATCATCTGAATATTGTTCTTGAGGTAATACAGAAATAAAATCGATCGTACTTTACAAAAATAAATCAATTGTACTTAAATTTTTTTATAAATCATGTTTAATAAATGTAAATATTTTTAATTAAACAGATTTAGGATCAACTTAAAATTGTTACATGGAAAAGGTGACATTACATAGAATGTTCTACTATTTCTGCAGCAATTAAAGTAATGGAGGACAGGGATGAAGCTGACTGTCGAGGACTGGATTGAAATAACAATTTCCAAAAAGGAAAATATAACTTTTACAAACGAGTTTGAAAATTGACAGATTTGATGAACACTGGGACAGACGGGATAGATACATAAGGAGACATGTGCTTGACTGACTTTAATTGGACTACTCCGTTTGTATATACACTGCCGGGCCAAAAAATAAATTAAAAAAAGTCGCCACCTGGATTCAACTAAGCAAATGGTTACGAGCCTCCTGCTGGATAACTGCTGCATGGGCGATGTCTTTCAGCTAGTGGCTTTTCATTTCTGAAACAACCGTGGGGAAAGACGAATCCCGTGGTCACGGAAACGACGTCAGTGTGTTTGAGAATAGGGCTGGGAATCACAGGGTCCCTCATGATTCGATGCGGTACACGGCTCCCGATACGATGATATCACGATTTTGCGATGCATGCGATAATCAATTCATTGATCATGATATATCACTATTTTTTAAAAAGGAACATAGTTAACAAAATTTTTCATTGTTAAACCAAGACCAGCATCAACTCAAAATGAAATACATCAATGTTCAGAATCAGAAAAATTGCCATTGTCAGTGAATAAAAACACAAACTCGGAACTTTCTTCGGCGATAATATACAACATGAAACAACAATATAAAATGTACTTGAGTATAATAGTTTAATAATTGTTCTCTTGTGTGGCTTCCCCTGCGCCGCTGGCTGTAAATAGGCCAGCGTTTAGAGAGCAAGTCAAAACATGGAGTAAACCTGCACCTGAATCCCCCAGCGCCGGGTCTGTGTACGGACAGAGAGCGAGGGGATAATGAGCGCTAGAAATCAGGGGAGCAGTGACCCAGGACGGGCAGTCTCACACACACACACACACACACACACAAACAGCCTGTGGACACCTCAAATCTGATTTACGATTCCAGTCCTTGCTCTGCTGACCTCATTAAGTTTATTTTATCAGGGTACTCTTTCTGGGGTAAGCACGGTTGTAGCTTACATTCTAGGAGGAGAAAATAAATGGCGACGAAAAAGTGAGCAATAGGATGTGTTTGGATGACATCACCATCTTCGTCAATCCCTGTGGTTTAAAACTGAGCTCGGACACTTATTAACGAAGCTTCTCCACCTCCTCCGCCGAATACGTTTGTTCCACTCTCTTTTTATACCGCCACACAGTGGAACCAGCTCCCGACAGTCTCAGTACTTTCTTGATGATCAAATGTTCCCCTGCGACTGTTTACTTTGTTAGGCTGTAGAGCGACGGGACAAGTATGTGCCGTCCACCCGACCACGAGCAGCACTTTGTTTACTTTGTTATAAGCTGTAATGATTGAAACTTTTTAGACGCGTGTGCCGTTTGCTTGTGCGCGCACCTGCCCAGGGACTGCAGATGGAAACTGGCTTTTGTCAAATCTGGTACAAAAATGAATGTGTTTGTACATGGGTCCCGGAGAAATAAATAAGAAACTAAGGTAAACTATATTAATTACAGGGTTTATGGTTAATCTCTCTGTAATTACTGGGCCTATCCCTTTGAAACAAAAAACAGACACAAAGTTCAACATCTTAAAATGAAAAAAAAAAAAAGATTGAATAAATTAAAATGGACATTAATTTGAAAAATAAATACATGGCCCACTAAAACACATGGAAATACTGGTGTCGTTTTCAGGTTTATTTAAATTTTTTTAAATTTATGTCAGGTTTTTTTTTTTTTTTTTTTTTTAATGCATCAATGTTTAGTTTTTGTATTTGAATGTGAGGTGTGGCATTTTTATTAGTTTCTTTTGAGATTGTATTGTTGTCATGTTCATTTTTGTCGTTAACAACATAAAAACATAATTTAAAAATAAATAGACATCTTTATCAACTTCCCTGACAGTATAAATCAGTGGTTCCCTAAACTTTTTATTCCTGGTGACCCACTTTTTCAAATTGGTAACCTCTTGCGGGTCAGTCCTGCGCTGTATGAGAAACTCTGGAAAAGGGGTTCGATTTTTGATTTCCTTGATTCTGCCACTAACTTCACCGTGACCTACAGCCCCAAAAAACCCACAAGGAAGTGATGTAAATGCAATACCACATTAGTCTATATTAGTCAGATAATGCTTTTTTTTTAATCGACAGAGGGGAGAGTTGAAAAAGACTTTCAGCATTACAGTTTCGAGAATAACTGGGCGTTTTATGTGTGTATAATATACTGCGCTGCACTGAGAAGCAAAAATCGCCTTACATTTTAGAACTAATGGTATAAACAAACACAAGTGAAAGTGTTTTTCTCACAATAGCTTCAGAAAGTTAGCAGTAGAGCTGGGAATCACAGTTTCCATTCCATACACACGATGACTGAATGGTTTATCTTTTTCTTTTTTTTTTAAGACCCAAATACATTTAACAACAGTATTTCTTTGTGAAACCCCACCCGTTTTAAAGAATTTGTCAAATGTGTTGCATAAACAAGTTTCCTTTCTATGAACGAGCAACAAAATTGTATTTGTGTTTTTGTCAATTAAACCATAAAATACTATTGGCATTAAATCAATACAGCAGCCCACAATATATATGACTTTAGAATCACGATATGCATCAATATCTAGATATTTCAGCAAACCCTCTAGCATCCAGCATGAAAATAGAATCAACAAAATCACAAAATAAGTGGTTTACTGACAACAATCACAATTAACTACATAAAAAAGGCTTAAACACGTGTATATGCATTTATATTTTATTTACTATGCATTAAAAAAAATAGATATTAAGTTTGACAATTTACACCATTATTTAAGCTATTCTTTTAAGACATATGAAATCATTAGTGCGACTCCTACTTGAGCACAATAACTGCCTTTTAACTGCTCCGACTCGGGCTTTAGCCGTTTCATTACAAACTGCAGCCTTACACCGACTGCAAAGAATGGAAACAAAGCCCGACAGCTCGTTGTGTGGACACGGCGGGTTAAGTCAAGCAGAATTAATGACGCTGTATATCAAATGATTGCGGGCGATCAACCCCCCACTAAACCGGGGCGACACTCCCTCTCTCTCCCTCTCTCAGCGCTTCACCCGCCGCTGCGCACGGAGATAAGACACCCGGAGTCAGGCGGGTTACGCAGGTCGAGAGAACACATAATATTCCGCTTTTCATGAATAACTGATGCCTCCGGAGCAGAATAATGCTGTTAAATGACCTAAATGGTAATTGTATAACACGGCTGCAGCAGGAAAACAGGATGTGTACGATGAGCAACGGTGTCCTTTATGGTGCAGCTTGTTGTGTTACAATAGTATTACATATATTTTTGTATATATACACAGTATAGTGGTATAGAGGCTGCGCTGCCCAGCTACAGTTTGTTCTTACCGACAGTCAGAAATGGCAACAGCATATGCATATATTATATTATATTATATTTATATTTTTGGGGGGATTTATTTATTTATTTTTATTTACTTTATTGTTATGAATCAAATAATTGTGCTTTATTTATGGATATTTTATGGTTTTGCTTTGATTTAACACGTTTTATTGTTTTGGGACTAGTGTAGCACTTTGAAAACTGTGTATAAAATGTGCATTACAAATAAAATGGATTTGAAGAGTGTACCTGGGAAATATTTTGTTGTACATTATATCGACTACCCTTCTTATGTTGTAATGTGTAAACAGTTTATTCTGTGTTTTGTCTCAAAGGCTTTTCGAGTGGAAGAATAAAGTTAAATTACCTACAATGCTTCTCATACTTGTCACATAAAGTCCCACCAGACTACACTCGGTCTAAAGAAGGTCTGAACCAGGTCTACAACAGGACAATATACAAGTTCGAAACCCAAATAAGGACAAAAATGTGTATTAAATTGAAAATGCAGCAAATGTTTAGACTGTAGCCTAATCCTTGTGCTAAACATTCAGAAACACTGATATACATGATCATTTGACTGAGATGAGAGAAGTTACTTGAGTGATTTGTTTTAAAATGATAAAATGTATCTGTAAACTGCGCTCGGAAAAGAAGCTTTGTCATATTTTTACGAGAAACTCTAGGAACAAAAGTCACACTTGAGCACACTTTTCTTTTGCTAATCCACTTTACCACCATCAAACTTACAAAAGACAGACAACAATCAGAAATGTCATGTTATCTGTCTTAGTTGAGATTAGTTGAATGCTTGGTTGCTTGGTTACTTGAATCATCTTAGTAGTGAACTTCATGTTTTTTTTATTTATTCATCAATGTATTTATGAAAAAAAGAACACATTGCATTCATGTTCATGCCTGTCTGATTATATGTTTTTGGGGCGAATTAAACGAGAAAACCGGACGAGTACGACGAGCAGCCGCACGTTTTACACCGTGATAAAATAATCATTGCGACATACGTTAATACATTTTAATCTCTTACCGTACCTTTGGTCTCTGCTGGAGGGAGCTGCTCATCACAGGCGTAATTAAATCTTTGGAGTGTTGCCGTCTTCACCTGCAGAAACATTAACACCTTTGAAAAAAAAACTAAATTAATTTGTGATAAATCCCCTCCCAGAACCCTAGCTTTTGCCATCTTTTGGAGAAGCAAAACCAACATAAATAATTCTTAAAAAAGCAAATTCAAGTACGTTATTTTTAGCATCAAGGTGGTTATGAGTTTGTGTGACAAGAAGATGAAAAATGCAAACAATAAATGTCCAAATGTGTGTCTGGACAGGGCTTGTAATGTTCCACAGCATGGCATTAAACATATTTATCCAGCAAAAGTCTACCTTGGAAAACACGTATTGTCAGTGTGAGCGTGGGTCGTCTTCCGCACAGATCTGACCCGTGACTGGGCTTGGTGGCGTCATAACTTGCTTGTTTCCATGTGCGTATTATAGATACAGTAAATGCAATACTGCGGAACATTCCAGGCAAAGCAATGGGATCTTGATAGAGAGCTGAAGTACGTACGCTGTCGGCGATAAAGTTATTAGAATCTTTCTGAATCAGGGGGGAAAAAAAGGTTTATTGCCATTGTCAGTGAATTAAAAACAAGATTCGCAAACTAGGAAATTTCTTTGGTGAAAAAGGTGCAACATGAAACAACAAATATAATAGAAATATATAAATACTAATAGTAATACTAATAATTAACCATGAATAAAAAAATGTGTTCACCAAAAAGGATAAAAACAAACTTATACTAATTACTTTGACTGAATATATACACACACACACACACACACACACACACAATTTACACCCATTTACAACCATTGATCATCATTTTATATTTTGGTCATTTTGAATCGCAATATTGATAAACAACTTAAAAACAAATTGGCCTGCACCGACTACGCAGAGCTGCCGATCGCGAGTAACGAGCGACGGATTTGTTTGCATCGGTGCCAAAAGCGGCTGCGGGAATCCTTTGTGCTCCAATTTAGTTCTTCTTAAACGGTTATGCACAGAGTTAAGTACACAGTGGACGATCGGGGAGAGTCTGAGTGATGGCGTCTTGAGTGCGCGAGGAGAAACATCGCTGGGAAATCCATGAACGACTCTAAATACAACGGGTAAATGAGAAGGGAAAACAATTAGAACGTGGTTAAATGTCGATTACGCGTACGTCTCCTTTAAAATTGACCCGGCTATAATTACTTGAGTAACTTTTAAATAAATACTGCTCCCGCTTCAGACTGGTGAGAATACGTTTATCCATCTTTATACATTTTTGGCCATCTCTACCCACGTCTGCCGAGGAGAAAACAAAACCAACAAATGACTACAATTATATGTGTGTTTTAAGGAGAAGGGGAGCGAGGGGGAGACGACGGGGCGATGACACTTCAAAAAGGATTCATTGTGGAGCGTACAACGGCGGCGGTGTTTGTGAACGGAGCTCTGACGGCGCCGTGGCACTGACTGAGACAGACCGAGAGGCGGGGTTACAGTGAGACGAAAGGGAGCAGGGAGGTTCAACTGCGGGTGGGCGATAGTGACAAAAAACGAATGTGTCGGTAACGATATTCAGGCGATGCTATGGTAAATGGTACAATATTTTATTGTTTTATGTTTTCGCTTTGATTTGATTTTAAAAGTGTTATCATCAGAAAGAAAGGGGTTTATTGCCATTGTCAATGAACAAAATTCACAAACATAAGAACTTGTCTCGGCATTAAGGTGCAACATAAAACACTGGATTTCATATATGTTGTTGTTATTATTGATCAAAGGGCATGCAATAAGAAACAATTTATAAAATAAAAATAGGCATTACTATGTACACGAGAATTACAGTTAAATCAAAATTACAGTTGTAGTGCAATGAGTGATTGAGTAGTTGCAGTTAAAGTGACAGGTGACAAGAATTGTTCATGAGTCCAACGGCAGAGGGAAAGAAACTATTCTTGTGGCGGGAGGTTCTGGTCCGGATGGACCGTAGCCTCCTGCCTGAGGGGAGTGGTTCAAACAGACCATGTCCAGGGTGAGAGAAGGGTCAGCTGTGATCCGACCTGCTCGTCCCAGAGCCCTGGAGACGTACAGGTCCTGCAGAGATGGAAGTCTGCAGCCGATCACCTTCTCAGCAGAACGCACAATGCGCTGTAGTCCTCTGTTTGTCCCTGGCTGTGGCTCCAGCGTACCACACGGTGATGGAGGAGGTGAGTATGGACTCAATGATGGCCGTGTAAAACTGCACCAATCATCTGCACTGGCAGCTTGGCTTTCCTCAGCTGCCACAGGAAGTACATCCTCTGCAGGGCCTTCTTGATGAGGGAGCTGATGGAGGGCTCCCACTTGAGGTCCTGGGTGATGGTGGTGCCGAGAAAGCGGAAGGAGTCCACGGTGGTGATGGGGAGTTTGTCATGTGATAGGGGCTGGGGAGGGATGTGACTTTCCTGAAGTGCACGATCATCTCCACTGTCTTCTGGGCGTTGAACTCCAGGCTGTTATCGCTGCACCAGGACACCAGCCGGCCCACCTTCCTCCTGTAGACAAACTCATCCCCGTCCAAGATGAGCCTAATAGAGGGTGAAAGTACACAGCCCTGTGGAGCTCATGTGCTGATAGTCCGAGTGTATGAGACATTCTTCCCCAGCCGCACACACTGCCTCCGATCCGTCAGGAAGTCAGTGATCCACCTGCAGGTGGACTTGAGGTGGGGCAAGACCAGGCGCTCAAATGACTTCATGACTACAGACGTCAGTGCCATTGGCCTGTAGTCATTAAGTCCAGTGACCCGGGGCTTCTTGGGAACAGGGACAATGATGGCAGACTTGAAGCAGGCTGGGGCGTGGCATGACCCCAGGGGAGGTGTTAAAAATGTCTGAAGACGGGGGTCAGCTCAGATCATTTTGGGACTAATAAAATCAAATGAAGCACTTTGTCACACAAAGTACCACCAGACTATACGAGGTCTAAAGAAGGTCAAAATGTCTGCAAAATCAAATCACAAAAGCCTTTACAACATAACTTTTACAATTTTAATCAGTTCTTTTGTAGCATTTTTTACTGTAAGCAAAACACTCAATATTAAATTTCTTCAAAACTAGGGCTTCTCATATTGACCGATCTTATTGTCTAATTGATCGAATTGATTTTATCTTATTTGGCCTTTTGTAATGATATAAACATCAACGATACAGACTTTTAATCTTTAATAATTTAACACAAATAATAGTCAATAAAAATAATAGTATTCCTCAAAAGTCTGACTTCTGCCCCAAACCACATGTTTGGGGCAGAAGTCACATCATTGACGATCTTTCAATTAATTGCCCAGCCCTATTCAAAACATTCACAATATTATCTAAATTCCCATAAATTGCCCACCACTAGTTTCAAATATATATGCAATCACTTTTCTGCTGCCGTCTCCACAAAGATAAGTTTAATGCCTTACAAATCTAACACACTATTGCAGTCTCAGAAATGCAACAATTTGTAAAGATGAAAACATTTGCAAATGCCTCAGCGTCATGACATCGATTTGCTGACTGTCCTCCCCGCTCTTCTCCTCCATTTCACGCCGCACTGTCCTGTCCAAACAAGCACGTGGGCCGGAAAAACCCTCTAAAAAACAAAAAAGACAAGTACAGACGAGGCGTGATGTCAAACTAGAGACATGTTGTTAACGCTCTATTCGAAAAAACGCCGTGCTAATTTTCTGATGTGAATTTAGACTTGTTTTGCACATACATTATTGTCCCTCTCAAAAATGCAGAGAAATGTCACAAGAAATGACAGGAGCAGCCAGATTAACCGCAATCGAATCGAAATTTGACTGGACGCAAACGGCAAAATCGCAACAAAATGCCCATTTCCTCCTTCTGCCGCATGAGAATTGCTCACCCTGAAGTTTGGATCATAGTTTGTCTTTTGGTCAATTCTCCTTGACGCATTTAAACGTATCGTGTGACGTTTAAATGTCAAATTTTGTACACAGTGTCAATACACAAATCACAAAAGTAATCGCAATTCATGTCTGAAAAACAGCTTATTACATACAAGTGTACTTTTATTGTATTGTATTGTAACATATGCACATTTATTTGAGTGTTGTTTCTACCATTTCTAAATCTTATTAGGTGATACAAGTATGAAATGTATTAACAACAATGAAAAATGAAAATGTGGAAAAATCACCCCGAAAACTATAATTTTTTTTATGTTTTTACGCGATCAGACAAACTGTTCACTTGAGTAGTATCTTAGAAAAAAAACGCCCGACCGGATAAATACACATGGTACTTTTGCAATAGTACTCCCCCCCCCCCTCCTTCACCTACAGACGTAAAAGCACAGATCAGCGGAAAGGGGGTAAAATGCTAAGAGTAAAATGTTATT